>JBBGZY010001008.1:1810000-2286239 GCA_037952925.1 Lithobates clamitans
TTTTTGTTTTTTTTTTTTGTTTTGCACACTTGCCATACTTTTTTAAAGGAGTACATCGCATGTCATGCAGCATCTGTTTTTTGATGTATATACAGCCGTCTCTGCCAGTACTCCTCTTCTGCTCTGCTTAAAGATTTGTCTGTGGACCGTAGCAGGAAATTCCAGTGGGCACTGGTATATGTATCGGGTATAGCCTCTCACCAACATGTTTGGAGAAAACATGGCCATCCCAAACATTAAGACGTTGGCTAATTCCTTTGTAACAGGCTCTGAGTTTGGGGCTTAAAACTGTTTTATAAGATGGCAATGGTATATGCTGTTACTGTTTCAAAGTCAGTGGGTAGCTAGTAAAAACTAACAAGGATTTCTTGACAGTAGCCTAACTATATAAAGCTGTTCAGCCAAAACTTTATTCGGATTTGCTACAAAGTAAGTTGAGCAGAAAGTCGAGGGTTTGCATCCGCTTTGAAAAGTCTGCTAGAATACTTGTCAGATCACCTTTTTCAGAAAACGCCACAGTAAGTATTAAACTGCAACTTTGAAAAATGTTCAAAATGTTCCTTGTGTGCTATGGCATGAAAACAGTTGGCTTTCACTCCTGTAATGCTTGGAGTGATTAGCCAATGTTTTTACATCCTAGCAACAAGGCAGGACTTGGAGGTTGCTGAGTTTTCCAGCCAGGCTTTTGGGAGGGCCCAAATGGTCTACAGGTTATACCAATAACCTTGATCATGTTAGTTTTTAATATCTACTGGGGTCCCTTGAGTAAACCTTAGCCTTTAAAACCACACTTTAATGTACAGTCACGTGTTTGAATTATGGTACTTAAATTTACTTGCTGAATATCTGCTTTGCCCTATGACGATATCCATCCTTGCACTGAGGATTTTCAGCATTGGGTGCTGGGAATGTGAGGCAAACCTTTGCTGTCTCGGGGTCTGGTGTGCTTCCCAGCCCCTGGGGTCTGAGGGCGCAGAGTATAGAATGTGGCAATATAGGTGTGATCATTTTCTTTCAATTTATTGTAAAATGGGTAGGCAGGATAGAAGCATTATAGGAATATAGGGAAAAGATTGTGGTCAAAATGTTTTAATATCTGAGCAGGCTAGAATATATATATTTTTATTTAATAATAATAATAGAGAACTACATAACATAAACCTGGAATATTCTCTCCCTTCTGTTTAGTGCTGTTAAAGTCACTAAACCCACATCAAAAAAAACTATCAATGTATTACATGCTGTTCATACTTTGTCAATATGGGGTTCGCTTTCTGTGTTCTGCACAGCCTGGTTGATCTTGCTGTTCTCCATCTCCCCATTCTGTTCATGTCCCCAATTCAGCTGTGGTTTCAACTCTGCACATGCTCAGTTTGCTGTGCGTTTCTATGCTGAGCGTTTCCTCCCCATCACATCTGAGCAGCCCATTACCACTAACCAGCTAAACACAATGGGGGCGGGATATTGCATGTAAATTGATGGAGGCTTTGCCTCCCTCTTGACGACACAGGCTGGAGGGTCGTGGCAGCTTGTGACTGGCAGAAATCTGCCTACACCATGTTAGTTCCACAAAATAATAAAGATTTGATTTCAAATATATATTTGTATGACAATTTAAACCAGTTTATTTTTGAACATGTGACCAGCAGCAGTGAACTAGAAGCTCCTCCTGCTTAGGTTTCCCGCTTAGGTTTTTTTTAAATTAAAATTATTGCCATCATCCACATACAGAAATAGAAGTAACTATGTGAATTAAACAGTGTGTGTGTTTAGTATCACTAAGTTAACAGTATGTCCCTTTTATAATGATACTGAGGGCTGGTTTTAAAGCATGTTTAAACTAATACAGCCATGTCCTAATCTCCTTTTTTTTTTTTTTTTCTTTTAGGTTATAGTAAACACCGTGGCCCCATATCAGCACCTGGCCTTGGCACGGGGCTTTCTATTTATTGTGGACGTTGTGAAAGCTTGGCTTGGAAGCTGCTACAGTTGTGACTGAGCCCAGACATGCCTCTCTTCCTGCCTTATAATTCTGTCCGAAGGATTAACCAGATTCATTAGACTCAGGCCTCTGGTTTACGTGGTTTTTCCAGACTGAATTATTTTACATTAGACTCTGTGACTGTGATGTTCGCTTAACTCTGTCTGCAGGGCATTCCACCACAGGTCACCATAATCTAATCAAATTCCTCTTCATACCTCATTGAGAAAAAACCCACTTTCATGACTACAGCTGGCCAAAAGACCCAAGAGGAAAGTCAGATGTGCAGGCACCATCTGACTGCTAATAGTGCTTACTTTTCAAAGATCTTCCCATAAACACACTTGCTGGTATCTCGCACACATTTTTTGCTTAGTGCAATGTGGACAGGTGGGGAGGGTCAGCCAGGTAGTGCTTGGAAAGTCCTAACCACTCTAAAGATCCAATACATGTCTTCGTCTTTTACCCTGAAATTGGTTGGTAGTCTTCTTTCGCCTGTAAACATAAAGATAATTATCTGATCTGGCAAAGTTTAGGGATACCTTGAGTGAGGATGTCTGTTGTATGGGCCTGACTGTGTGAGATCTCTAACCTGAGTTCATCTTTATGCATAGAAATCCTCCCCATAGACTTGAGTATTTGGTCAACAATGTTCTGGTTTCTGTTTCCAGTACGCAAAAACAAAAATGTATTTTTCTGTGCAGAATAAAGGAATTTATAAAATAGTTTTGCCATGTTTCCTGTTCTTTTTGTAGATAACCCAAAACATCTAGTTTGGTGTGCAAGCACAGCCCCACAAAAAGTAGATTGTTCTGGATAGAATTAAAATAAAGGTTGATCTCTCATTGGTTTGTTAAAGGTCTTCCTGACTGACAGGACTACCCCCTATGTACATTTATTTCTGGTGTGGTGAATATAACTTGATTTTGTACCCTTGGCAGTGAAGATGGTTGGTGTAGCAGCTGCTAATGTTCAGGACCTAGATTATAGCAGTTTTTGCCCAAGCAAAACTTTGTTCAATCGCTTAACCACTTGCTGACTGCGTTAAAGCCAAATGGCGCCTACAGCGTGGCCGGCTAGTTCTGGAAGAGCGTCTATTGACTTCCTCCCAAGAATGCGCTTCTCGTGTGCTCCCTGGATTGGGGTAAAGGGCCAATGACGGCGGGCCTTTTACAACGTGATTGTTCTGTCAACAAACCGGTGTCATGTTCGTTTAGATGTGTGTTTACAATGTGTGAGAGGAGGCTGGGGTTTTTTTCACAAGTTTTTGGAAAAGTGAAAATATATATTATATATTTATTTTTTTTTTACACAAAGTTGTCTGTTTTATGACACCCCCCAAAATACATTCTGCTACTCTTGAGTATGGCAATACCACATGTGTGAGACTTGCACAGCCTGGCCACATACAGAGGCCAAACACACAAAAAGCACCATCAGGTGTTCTAGGGACACGTAGCATGCACATGCCAAGAATTACACCCCAAAATACATTCTGCTGAGCAAAGGGTAAACAAAAGATTACCCGTGGTTTTAGGAGAGCACTGGTCCAGGTAGCAGGCAGGGACTTGGTCAGCAAATTATATTGGCCAGGCAACAGGCAGGGATACTGTCCATATACAGTTCAGGCAGAGATATTGTCAGCAGTGCCAAAATATTGGCCCTGGTAATAGGCAGGAACATGGTCCATAGTACAGGCTGGCAGAGGTGTGGTCAGTTCATATGGCAGGCAGAGGCATGATGACAGTAAGTCCTGCAGGCAGATGTGTAGGGCCTTGGTCAGGACAGAATGGGGACGGGTAGGGACTTCTCCCACCCAAATCTCTTTGAAGCCTCGGGTCTCCAGACCCTAATCTGGGAATGAGAAAACCAAAAAAAGTGTTTTCTTCATCCAGAAAAAAAAAATTCTTTAGCCCAGGGGTCTCAAACTGGCGGCTCTCCAGCTGTTGTGAAACTACAAGTCCCATCATGCCTTTTCCTGTGGGAGTCATGCTTGTAACTGTCAGCCTTGCAATGCCTCATGGGACTTGTAGTTTCGCAACAGCTGGAGGGCTGCTAGTTTGAGACCCCTGCTTTAGCCCCTCGCATTTGAGAGACCCCTGTGTTATGAATCCCACTACTCCAGTAGCAGCGTAAAAGATCAGTCCAAGAGGCGGGCAGAAAATGTGGTCAAACAGTCCAAGGTCAGTTCCAGAGCAGGCAGAGGTATGTACAGTAGTGGTAGGCAGAAGCCTGGTCAAATAACAAGTCAGGGTCAGTTCCGGAGCAGACAGAGGTATGTACAAAAGTGGCAGGCAAAGGTGTGGACGAATAACAGGCCAGGGTCAGATCAAGAGCAAGCAGTGGCATAAGGGGTGTGAAGGTAAATGGCAGGAATTGATAATTATGTTTACCATATTTCACTAATAATGTAGAGCAGTGCGGTAACCGTCACCTATGCAGAGGCCTGGTAAGGACACTGGGAGCAATAATAAGGTCTCTTCTAACTTTTTTTTTTTTTTTTAACGTCTTTGGCCTGTTTGGGAGGGATTTTCTCTGGAAAATGGCGTTTGTGGAGTCTACTGATCACATCTGATGTTTTCTTGGGGGCTGTTTGGATATAGAAGGGCAGTAATGATTTCCTCCTAAGGATAAGGGTCTCTCGTGGATGTGCGGTAAATTACAATAGTATTGTATATGGCAAAATGAAAAGTAAATTGAGACTTTTTTTTTATACCAATGGGTGGGCTCTTCTCATGGCAAGGTAGGGTTGGAACTAGGGATGCACCGATACTAGTATTGGTGCCAATACCAAGCATTTGCACTATTATCGGTACGCGTGCAAATGCTCCGATGCCTATTCTGATACCTGTTGTATCAGATCAGGGGGCTGGGCAGCCTCACAGGGGATCGGTGGGGGGCAGTTAAAAGAACCGATCCCCCTGTAGAGCTTTTCTGACAGCCGCTTCTCCTCTCCCTCCCACGGCTGTCAGGTGCTTTATTGAAAGTTATACAGGGAGATCAGTGTTTTTTTGTTTTTTGTTTTTGTTTTTTTTCTTCAATTTTTTTAAAGGTTTAAAATACAGAACAGTGCCTATTGGGCATTCCCAGGCTCAATATACATACAATAAAAAAACTATATTTCGTAAGTAACAAATTTCCTTCTTTTACCTAGTCAACCAAAAAGCGGTTTTAAAATGTATTACCTTTGTTCTAACGGTCCATGCCTCAATAGGCTTGTATTGCTTGTAGTGATACACAGCAGAATCCCATTGGTCTGCCATCTCTCTTCCCCCTCTATCCACCCCCCCCCTCCCCAACCTCAAGAGGAATGGGGGGGGGGGGGACATCTCTCCCAGATCAATGGTCAACTAGTACCTGATATTTTGTTGACAAAGTAAAGTTGGTCAATTGCAACCATGTTTTACGGAAGCAATCTTTTTTTATTTAAAAATCCCGTAAGTTCCTCCATTCTCATAATTTTCATATACCGCTCTGATCCTTTGTAGAAGGGTTTGGGAATTTCCAATGTGTTGGCACACAAGCCCTAGCCGCATTCAAAAGATGCCTCACCAGTGATTGATATTTACTTTTTGAGAGAGAAATAAGATGTAGTAGACAGGTTGCTGGATTCTGGCCAAGTATTAGGCCAGTAAGATCCTTAATTATAATAAATATATTTTGCCAGTAGGGGCCTATTTCATGGCATGTCCAGAATATATGGACAAGCGTTCCTCTATCTTTTCCACAATGCCAGCAGGTAGGGTCTGCATTTGGTAACATACAATGCAGTTTCTCTGGTGATATATACCACCTAGTGATCAACTTATATCATGGTTCTTGTATTCTAGAGGATATGGATGGTTTATGTACAAAATAAAACATAAAATCTCTGTTCAATGGAAACTATTGTGTTTAAGTCTCTTTCCCATACGGCAATATAAAGTGGGGTGTAATTTTCTGAAGGTGCAGTCAATTCTGCATATGCCCTGGAGAGACGCTGCCTATTTTGTCCAGACATACATAGTTGCTCAAAAGTAGTGGGCGTGTCTGCTGTCATTGGGTCGAAATGATAGTGACCTAAGGTTTTGTCTTATTTGGATTGCCTACCATAGTGGAAGGGCTGGTGTAAGCATTGGATATTGGTTAAAGATTTCCATCCTCCCAGGTCACTAAAGTCTTGTATTTGAAACTTGTTGATTTTAATAAATTGGAGTTTAGGATCCAATATTCCAGGTAGAAAATCTGGGTTTCCAATCATTGGTGTCATATTTGTCATCTGTAGATAATTTATTCTCTCTTTGATAGAACAGGCAATTTTGTATGTAGTGCCTACATTAGGGTGCTTCTTTACTTGGTTTGGACAACTTTCTTTTGCTCAACCATGGGATTGCCTTGAGGGGGGTGGGCGTGATTGTTCAATAGGTATCCAGTTCTTTACTCTCGTTGGATTACACCAATCCAGATTTCTGGATAGATGTACTGCCTGGTAGTATCGAATTGGGTCTGGGAATTCTGTACCCCCACTTTTTTTTTTTTTTTTTTTTTTTTGGGGCATGTTAAGTATATCTATATATGCAAATATTTTTCATGTTAAGTATATCTGCCTTGATCCTAGTTAGGTAATCGGCCCACAGAAATTGTATGAACTCTCTTCTAATTTTGTCTTTAAATTGGTTGGGACTGTCACCGGAAGAGTTTGGAAAAGATACAGTAGGGCAGTGCATTCATTTTTAGAATTTTTCCCAAACTACGCATGTGTCAAGTTTCGCCATTGCCTAAGGTCATTCCTAATATTAATGAGCAATTGGGGGGGGGGAAATTATATTGGAACGTATTTGTTATAGAATGTGTGAGGTATATTCCCAGATACTGAAGTCTTTCTGTTGCCCATTTAAATGGGAAATCGAGTTCTAAAACAGGAATTCTAGCTTGTTAGATTTATTGCCTTAGATTTTGCTAGATTAATTTTAGTTTGATAGTTGTGGGTAACAATCAAATTCTCTGATAAAGTTAGGTAAGAGTATTTCTGGGTTGGTAATAAACAGTAGTTCGTCTGCAAATGCAGCTACTTTATGGGATGTCTTCCCAACCTGTACACCTGATATATCGGGGTTACATCTAATACATCTCAACAGAGGTATCAATGTTAGTATAAAAAGAAGGGGTGATAATGGACAACCCTAGTGCGTACTGTTTGCCAATGTAAAATTGGCAAATAGCACCTGGTTAGCTTTGATCTGTATTGGGTAATCATATAGGGCTTCTATCCATTTCATTGCATTTGTCTCAATTAATATATATTAAAGGGTATTCCTCAAAAAAAATCTCCAACTCGCCCTATCAAATGCTTTCACGGGATCTGTGGAGAGAAGCATTGCAGGAAGTTTGATAGTTGCAGAGATGTATAACATTAAGGGCTCTAGTAGTAGTATCCTTCGCCTCTCTCCCAGATACAAAACCTGACTGGTCCATGTGGATAAGCCTTTCTAAATAGGAAAGAAGTCTTCTTGCCAATATCTTTCTAAACTGTTTTAAATCTGTATCAAGAAGTGAAATTGGTCTGTAGCTGGCAGAGAGCGAGGGATCTTTATCGGGTTTGAAAAGTACGGTAATATGCACTTATGAGGTGTCCTTCGGAAGAGTTGCCCTGTAGTATTGAATCAAATGCTAATATGAATTTAGGGGCTAAGGTTTGACTAAATGTTTTATAATAAAATAAAGTGAACCTATCTGGCCCCGGGGCCTTACCCACTGGAAAGCTCTATAAGGCCTTAATAAAACTATATCAGAGGAAGAATTTATCAAGTGCTATTTTTTTCATCACTTTTAAGTTTTGGAAGGGAAGAGTCTGCAATATATTTACTTATAAGATCTTCTCCTTGGGTAGGTGCCAGCTGAGACATTTTGGTCTGGCAGCTTTTAACTACCCCCACAGCCGCACCAATCACCCCCGACTGTCCCTTGTGTCCTCCCTCTCTGGGTCCCTGGCTCCCTGTGTCTTCTGGTCCCCCCTCATCAAGTACCTCTCAGTGTCCACTTGTGTCATGGGTGGAGACCTCATGATTCTCCCATTTAGAAGAGTGTATTGCTCTCATGGTCTAGAGATGCAGGATCTCCCAGTCTATGGACAGTGTAGGACCCACTGATCATGGGGTACTTTGACGCAGTAAGTGGGCTTAGCACCATATAGCAATATGGTGTGACCAAATCCTGATATTTTTGATAATGTTTTTTGAAAATGTTTAGGTGTTTTAAACTAGCCTTGCTGGCGGTAAATGTCTTTTTTGCATGTGTGCGCTGTAATATTTTCTTCTTCTTCCAGTCCCCCCTGTCCCAGATCTGTCAGGATGGAGAGCGCAGGAAGGAGCTGGTAAATCTGTCATTTACCGGCTCCTTCCTTTACTGAATTAAGTCAGTGATTACTGACACTGTCCATTCATAACTGAAACATTGTAACCTGCGTTTATGATGCTTCAGTTTATGAATAGAGGAGTCTGTCTCCCCTCCATTCATTTTTGGTACAGCTGAGGCTGCAGAGAAACAGACTGGGGAATCTGTGTGCTTAGTCCATTTCCCTGTCTCAAAGGGATATGTCAGGGGTCTGTTTAAACCCCTGATATCCCACCAAATAGTAAAAAAAATTGTAGTGCATAAAAATAAAATACTGCCACGTTCCACGCCTTATCATTATCACTGTCACACGACATAACAAAAAAGTAAAAGTGGAAAAAGCCACGCACTGAACTGATGCGTAAATAAATTAATATAGGTAAACATGTGAAAAACATATGTGAAAGATTACTTGATGGTATAGAACTAATAAAAGTCCCAACAAAAAAGAAGGAAATCCAAAAAAACTTCTTTGACTGTCCAATTGTTAACACTTAATGTAGAAATAAAAAGTCCCAACTGTTGAATGACATGCTTACCAGATAGTAAGCCAAATGAAGCAGGTGGCTTAAACCCAGCCTGGGCCTTTAAGGATCCAGTCACAGTAGATTGTAACGATTAACACTGGTGAAATTGGCGTGGATTCACAAAAAATTCACCCCAAAAAAAAAAATTAAGAACATAGCGTAATACTGATAAAATAATATATATAAAAAAAGAAAGTGACACTCACAAAAGTGAGAAAGAAGATCATATAAACACCCAGTGCTTGGAGACAGGCGTGTGTCACCTGCTGTCTCCAAGCACTGGGTGTTTATGATCTTATCACTTTTGTGAGTGTCACTTTCTCTTTTTTTTTATATATATATATATATATATATATTTTATCAGTATTACGCTATGTTCCTAATTTTTTTTTTTTTTTTTTGGGGTGAATTTTTTGTGAATCCATGCCAATTTCACGAGTGTTATTTTTTATTTATCGTTGGGTATTTTCATATCCATTTTTGTAATGAGTTTACGGGCCATAAACCTAGTTCTCAACCACATCACATGCATTTCAGCTGCAAGGGCATCTTCTGGTATAATCCCTAACAATGTGGTTTTTTTTGGATCAAAATGAACCCGTGTAGCGTTTAAGGTATCAAATACACACTCCCAATAACGATGCAATTTAGGACATTGCCGCAACCTATGTATAAGTGCCTGTATTAGTGATACACCTTGGACAATTTGATGTAGCTGCTTTTCCCCAGGAATATAAATTTAATGGAGTATAATGGATTCTGTGAATGATAAATAACCGAGGCAAGCATTGTGAGGAGGATAGGGATACCTCAAATTCTTCTAGGCTTGTTCCCACTCCTCATCACTAAGTGTCTCTACAACACTGCCCAAAACTGCCCTCTTGTGGATTAGTTCCAACTGTCGTTTATAGAAGAGTATATACTCCCTATAAGTCCCTGTTTAGAGAATTTTAGTTACTGCCAAGGCTAAAATTGATGAGGGATTATATTTAAATAGGAAAGTCCTTGCTTGGCTCTGCAAAGCCTGCCGTAGCTGTAAATATTGAAAAAATTAATTTATTAGGCAAATGGTAACTCTGCCAATGTATCAAATGGATGCAAAACCTCTATTGAAAAGCAGAATGCCAGCCATCTTCCATTAATCAAAATCTTCAAGCTTTGCCACCTCAGGTAATTGCAGATTATTCCATATAGGCATATATTGAGTCTCTAAACAGAGTGTCTATTTGTTTAAAACATTTCTGAGGAAGCCATACAGGGCAATTATGCAACAAATATAATAATTGTGGCATCCATATCATCTTTATCAGATTAGCTCTACCTATTACCGTTAAAGGCAATTAACTCCAAATTTTCCCCACTTGCTTAAACCGTTTAAATAGTGGACTTCGATTCCACTCCACGTACAGCGAGGACGGAAAGTGTTCAGACCCCCTTAAATTTTTCACTCTTTGTTATATTGCAGCCATTTGCTAAAATCATTTAAATTATTTTTTTTCCTCATTAATTTACACACAGCACCCCATATTGACAGAAAAACACAGAATTGTTGACATTTTTGCAGATTTATTAAAAAAGAAAAACTGAAATATCACATGGTCCTAAGTATTCAGACCCTTTGCTGTGACACTCATATATTTAACTCAGGTGCTGTCCATTTCTTCTGATCACCCTTGAGATGGTTCTACACCTTCATTTGAGTCCAGCTGTGTTTTATTTTACTGATTGGACTTGATTAGGAAAGCCACACACCTGTCTATATAAGACCTTACAGCTCACAGTGCATGTCAGAGCAAATGAGAATCATGAGGTCAAAGGAACTGCCTGAAGAGCTCAGACAGAAGTGTGGCAAGGCACAGATCTGGCCAAGGTTACAAAAAAAATTCTGCTGCACTTAAGGTTCCTAAGAGCACAGTGGCCTCCATAATCCTTAAATGGAAGACATTTGGGACAACCAGAACTCTTCCTAGAGCTGGCCGTCCGGCCAAACTGAGCTATCGGGGGAGAAGAGCCTTGGTGAGAGAGGTAAAGAAGAACCCAAAGATCACTGTGGCTGAGCTCCAGAGATGCAGTTGGGAGAAAGTTGTAGAAAGTCAACCATCACTGAAGCCCTCCACCAGTCGGGGCTTTATGGCAGAGTGACCCGACGGAAGCCTCTCCTCAGTGCAAGACACATGAAAGCCTGCATGGAGTTTGCTAAAAAACACCTGAAGGACTCCAAGATGGTGAGAAATAAGATCCTCTGGTCTGATGAGACCAAGATAGAACTTGTTGGCCTAAATTCTAAGTGGTATGTGTGGAGAAAACCAGGCACTGCTCATCACCTGTCCAATACAGTCCCAACAGTGGAGCATGGTGGTGGCAGCATCATGCTGTGGGGGTGTTTTTCACCTGCAGGGACAGGATGACTGGTTGCAATTGAGGGAAAGATGAATGCGGCCAAGTACAGGGATATCCTGAACGAAAACCTTCTCCAGAGTGCTCAGGACCTCAGACTGGGCCGAAGGTTTACCTTACAACAAGACGATGACCCTAAGCACACAGCTAAAATAACGAAGGAGTGGCTTCACAACAATTCCATGACTGTTCTTGAATGGCCCAGCCAGAGCCCTGACTTAAACCCAATTGAGCATCTCTGGAGAGACCTAAAAATGGCTGTCCACCAACGTTTACCATCCAACCTGACAGAACTGGAGAGGATTGGCAAGGAGGAATGGCAGAGGATCCCCAAATCCAGGTGTGAAAAACTTGTTGCATCTTTCCCAAAAAGACTCATGGCTGTATTAGATCAAAAGGGGGCTTCTACTAAATACTGAGCAAAGGGTCTGAATACTTAGGACCATGTGATATTTCAGTTTTTCTTATTTAATAAATCTGCAAAAATGTCAACAGTTCTGTGTTTTTCTGTCAATATGGGGTGCTGTGTGTACATTGAGGAAAAAAATGAACTTAAATGATTTTAGCAAATGGCTGCAATATAACAAAGTGAAAAATGTAAGGGGGTCTGAATACTTTCCGTCCCCATTGTATGTATTCACTTGTGATGTAACCTTTACACCTAAATATTTTAATACAGAAACCACACCTATCTGAGAGGTAGATGTTGGCAGATTGGTCACCAAGGGGTCCACAGGTTAAAGAATCAACCTATCCCAATTAATTTTAAATCCTGAGAAAGAACCATAAATATTAAAGACATCACTGCTTTAAGAGAAGATGTATCTCCCAAAAATAACAATGTATCAGCATATAAAGCGATCTTATCCTCTCCTAAAGATCTACGAAATCCAACAATATTAGATGACTGACGAACAGATACAGCTAACGGTTCCAAAGCTAAAGCAAAACGTAAAGGTAGTAATGAACTTCCTTGTCTTGTTCCTCTGCAGTGAGAAAGGCGCTGATATATGTCCATTTACCTGCACCAGTGCCACTGGGGCAGCATAAAGGAGTATCCATCTTATAAACTAGGATCCAAAACCAAATTTTTCTAAACCATGCCATAAATAGTCCCATTCTATGCTGTCAAAAGCTTTTGCTGCATCAAGCGACAATATAGCCCTATTGCCCAAGTTTTCGGACGGGACCTGCAAGTTAAGAAATAGGTGCCTTAAATTCACTGCAGTAGATCTATTTGGAATGAAGCCAGACCGATCTATATGCACTATCTTGGATGTTACTTTCGTTAATCTAATGGCTAACACCTTTGCCAATAACTTCATATCCTATGTAAGTAATGATATTGGGCGGTATGATTAAAGCTGTTGAAGCATAGGTCTTGATATTCGAAGAATCTTCACGTTCCTTCCTGAAGAAGCCATATGTTGAAACATGTAGAAAACTTGAACGTGACTACAGTAAACCATTGTCATTCATAAGATGTCTTGCACTCATCCTTGGCCATGATTATACTGAATGTACTGTTTTTATTGATGTAATTCGTTTAATAAAAATTGTATATATTTTTCTTTTATATTTCTTTATCGTTCATCACGGGACACAGCCACAGTAATAACTGTATGGGTTATATGGCACCTTCAGGGGATGGACACTGGCACACCCTAAACAGGAAGTTCAATTCCCCATATAACCCCTCCCCTTACCAGGAGTACCTCAGTTTTTTCGCCAATGTCTTAGGTGTTGGTCACGAGTAAAGATGTGCTGTGCTGAGCTCCGCTGGAATACTTCTTGCTGGGGCAAGCCATGCAACGGGATCCATTCTAAGTGTCTTTTCCAGGCCAAATTGAATGGTATCCGGGCCTCGTGTCCGAAGAAACAAGGTTTTACCTGTAACGATTCTCTTTTTAGAGAGCTGGACCCCAGGATCCAGTATTTTTTTTTTTTTCAGCCATATTCCTGGTGGGGTGCTTTTTACAGGCCCAGGGCTGTGGATCCCCCGATAAAAAGGTGGCTCCAGTCCCTGAAGGTTTTTTTTAACGGAGCTCACCGTGAGAGGTGAAGATTGGGTCTGTTATAACAGAACCCTCCAGCTGGATAAGGTAAGGGAGATTCCTAAGGAATTTTGCTAATTCTTATGGATTTTTTTATCCTTTTAAGTATATGTTGTTTTCATGCCTATAGTCACCACCGGGGGCTGGCAAGAGCACGTACCAGTTCCATGCTTGTCAATCTCGCTCTGTGTATCAAGCTGTACGCTTCCTCTGCCTCAGGCTCCAGGTAAAGTCGTGGGAAAGAGGTTTTTTTTTCTCCTAGGAATGTCCGCCCCCCCCCCACCTGGATAGCTTTGCTCCAGGCAGAGGGAGCATGGCATCAGATGCCGGTATGCCGCGCCACCATTACGGCGGTTCCCTTTGGCAGCTCTCCTCTTCTCCTCCACCCCAGTCCTCCTCCATGCGGTCCAGTCAGGATCGGAGCCCACTCGTGCGGGAAAACAATCTAATTTAAAATAGATGAGGGGGGGCGCGGTGGGTGGTTGGAGGAATGGGGCAGGGCTTTGCGGCGTTGGCGCGCTTCAGCATCAACAACACAGGCTTGTAAACTGCACCTTTTTTTTAAGGAGGGACACAGAGCGGACAGGTGGCATGTGAGTGGGTGACACAGGCATTCCCATTTACTTAAGCATCAGGCTGAGTTTAATAGCAGCGATAGTTGCTGGACTATTGCTCAGAAGTGGGTGCATTTTTTTGGTGGTACCTTTGCGTTTGTGCTCAGCACTAGGACCAAAGGGGGTGGTTCGAATGCCACAAAAACCATGGACACAAAGGGGTCACCCTTAGGTCCTAAGGACCCGCTCTCTGCATCACCATCTCTATCTAAGGAGGCTGGTCAGAGTGAGAGCCTATAGGGTCATCAGGGGCTGCAATTGCTTCCGACACTTTAGCCCCTGTCTATATAACTGAGCAGGTTTTCTCCTCAGCTATGAGTGGTTTAGAGGAAAGATTAGTGACTTTAATCACGTCTTCACAGAGTGGAAGAAAACACATTAGGTCCTCTTCTACCACCCAGGATCCTCAAACGGAGGAACTGTGGGAGGGGGAAGATGAATCCCCCTTAGGGGACCGTGAACAGGCTGATGATTCCTCTTCCGAGGAATCGAGTGGGGAAGGACCTTCTTCAGCTTCACTTGCTGAGAAATTGCTGGTGCATTCTCTTACTGAAATGGTCCACATTTAAGCTACCCTTAACGGAGTCTGTTGAAGACCCCGCTTTCTGTTTGGGTTCACTAAAGCCTCTGCAAGCCTTGCGTGCCTTTCCTGTCCATTCATTACTAGAAAAGCTTATGTATTCTGAGTGGGATCACCCAGATAAGCACTTTATTCCCTCCTAAAAAGTTTTCAACACTTTATCCTATGGAGGAAAAATTTACCAAGATGTGGAGTATACCAGCAATTGACGCTGCTATATCCTCTGTAAATTAAAGTGTGACTTGTCCAGTTGACAATGCACAAATGGTTAGGGATCCAACTGATAAAAAATTGGAATTCCTGTTAAAAAAACATTTTCTCCCTGGCAGGTTCAGTGGCTCAACCTGCAGTGGTGGCAATTGGGGTATGTCAGTCCTTGAGAGATTTGAAACAGGTACTCAAGGTATTCCCTGAACAGCAGGCCCAGAAATTAGCTGAGCTGCCAGCAGCTTTGTGCTTTGCAGTTGACACAATCAGAGATTCTATTCTTCAAACCTCTCGCCTTACGCTTGGGTTGGTACATATGCGTAGAATCTTATGGCTGAAAAGTTGGTCAGCCGAAGCGCCATGCTAAAAGCTCCTGGCTGGTTTTCCTTTCCATGTTGAAAAGCTGTTTTGGGGAGGATTTGGACAAATATATCCAAAAAATATTAAGTGGGAAAAGTACCCTTTTGTCAGTTAAGAAAGCGTAAACGTCCCTCATTTAAATGGGCTCTTTTTCCAGTGCCAGGGGCATTAGCCTCCAGGCAGTTGCGACGGCCTCCACCGTCAGGTTCAAGAGGTAAACCTCAGGATCAACCCCAGGGACAAAAGAAGTCCTGGGGGAGGAAACCCGCAAGACAGAACGCTAAAGCCTCTTTATGAAGGGGCGCCCCCGCTCGCTCGAGCGGGGGTAAGACTTCTGCGTTTCTCAAAGGTCTGGCAGGAAGAATTTCGGGACAGATGGGTGGTCTCCACAATAGCTCTAGGTTACAAACTAGAGTTCTGAGAATTCCCATCTCCTCAGGTCAAATGTCCCCAAAAGATCCAAAGAAAAAGAAGTCTCTCTTTCTAGCGTTAGACCGACTTTTGTCGCAAAAAGTGATCATGGTGGTCCCCGTGGAAGAGCAGGGGTCAGGGTTTTATTCAAACCTTTTCACAGTACCAAAACCAAATGGAGATGTCAGACCCATTCTAGATCTAAACCGATTCCTGAAGATTCGCTCTTTTTCGCATGGAATAAATCTGATCAGTAGTCGCCCTCCTACAAGGGGGAGAGCTTCTGGCATCAATTAACATCAAGGATGCATACCTGCATGTACCTATTTTCCCCGCTCACCAGAAGTATCTGCGTTCGAAGTAGAAAAACTTCATTTTCAGTTTGTAGCCTTTCCTTTCGGTCTAGCTACTGCACCTCGGGTGTTTACAAAACTTTTGGTCCTTCGTCTGGCCAGATTAAGGATTCAAGGTATAACAATAATAGCATACCTGGATGACCTGCTCTTAATAGACGGGTCGGTAGCCTGCTTGGACCAAAGCGTGGTCACCACAGTCAACTACCTGGAATACCTAGGTTGGGTCATCAACCTAGAGAAATCTTCTTTAAAGCCAGTAAGAAGATTAGAATGTTTGGGTCTGGTCATAGATAGATACAGCCCAGAAGGGGGCAAAGAAGGGTCCTTCCATTCGCCTTTGTATAAGGTTGTTGGGGAAGATGGTGGCTTAATTTGAAGCAGTTCCCTATGTTCAGTTTCCTTCGAGATTGCTGCAAAACAGTATCCTATCGGCCTGGAACAAGAAGATTCAGGCACTAGCCTTTCCAATGCTTCTGTCGCCAAAGGTGCGCCAGCGCCTCAGTTGGTGGAGGACATCCGAGAATCCGCAGAAGGGGAAATCCTTCTTACCGGTTATCTGGAAGGTGGTAACAGATGCCAGCCTTTCAGGTTGGGGAGCAGTCCTGGAAGAAGCGTCTGCCCAAGGGAAATGGTTCAGAACCAAAAGGACCTTGCCCATCAACATTCTAGAGATTCGGGCAATCACCAAGGGGGCACCAGAAGTCAGGCAGCCCAGGGAGAGATATCCTGACCTGGGCAGAAAAACATGGGCCCTGCATATCAGCTATCTTTATTCCAGGGGTAGAGAACTGGCAGGCAGACTACTTAAGACGCCAGCAGTTGTTCCCAGGGGAATGGTCCCTTTACCCCGACATCTTTCTGACTATAGGCCAAAGATGGGGGATCCAGGATGTAGATCTGTTTGCGTCCAGGTTCAACTACAAAGTCAACAACTTTGTGTCAAGAACAAGGGATCCACTCGCATGCAGGAACAGATGCGTTGGTGACCCCGTGGGATCAGTTTTCACTGATTTATGCATTCCCTCCTATTCTTCTGCTACCTCGAGTTCTTCACAGGATCAAGCAGGAAAGGAAGTCGTAGTTCTTGTGGCCCAGAAGATCTTGGTATGCAGAAAGAGTAAAGATGGCGTTAGGGGCCCCATGGACCCTACCACCACGTTCGGACCTGCTATCGCAGGGACCAGTGGTCCATCCTACTTTACAAACTCTAAATTTAATGGTTTGGCTATTGAAACACATTCTAAAGAATCGTGGGCTTTCAGTCTCGGTGATGCCTACCTTGGTTAATGCAGGGAGGCCAGCTTCCAGACTCATTTATTATAGAGTCTGGAAGGCATATGTTTCCTGGTGTGAATCCAGGGGTTGGCATCCTAAGAAGTATGTCATAGGTAGAATTCTTGCCTTTCTGCAAATGGGGCTAGAGATAAAACTGGCCTTGAGTACTATCTAGGGCCAGGTCTCGGCCTTATCGGTATTGTTTCAATGTCCACTTGCTTCGCATTCTTCGGTCCAAAGCTTTATACAGGGGGTAACACGGCTTAATCCACCGTTTAGAGCACCCCTGAACCCTTGGGACTTGAATTTAGTTCTGTCGGCATTACAGAAACAGCCTTTTGAGCCGATACAACATATTCCTTTGGTCCTTTTGACAAGGAAGCTAGATTTTCTGGTAGCCATTTCTTCTGCAAGAAGGGTATCGGAGTTGGCGGCTCTTTCTTTTAAAGAGTCCTATTTAATCGTTCACAAGGATAGAGTAGTATTGTGTCCTCATCCTAGCTTTCTGCCAAAGGTGGTTTCAGGTTTTCACCTAAACCAGGATATTGTTTTACCCTTTTTTCCTGAACCCTGTTCTAAGGAAGACAAATCACTACATTCTTTGGGTGTAGTGAGAGCAGTCAAAATCTATTTGAAGGGGACTGCTCAGATTTGGAAAACAGATGTTTTGTTCGTGTTGCCTGAATGTCCTAGGAAAGTACAGGCAGCATCGAATTCCACTATTGCCAAATGGATTTGGCAGGTAATTATTCAAGCTTATGGCTTAAAGAGGAAGATTCCACCTTTTTAGGTCAAAGCGCACTCCACCAGGGCTGTTAGTGCTTCGTGGGCAGTGCATCACCAAGCCTCCATGACTCAAATCTGCAAGACCGCAACCTGGTTTTCAGTCCATACATTCACCAGATTCAATCAGGTGGATTGTAACAAGGCATGAGGATGTCGCCTTTGGACGCAGTGTGCTGCAGGCAGCAGTATAGGTCCTCAGGTCTGTTTGCACCCTACTTTTGCTTGTGTTCCCTCCCCTCAGGTGGCATTGCTCTGAGACATCCCATACAGTTATTACTGTGCCTCTGTGTCCCCTGATGTACGATAAAAAAATAGGATTTTTATAACAGCTTACCTGTAAAATCCTATTCTTGGAGTACATCACGGGACACAGAGGTCCCTCCTCTCTTTCTGGTTAAACGTGTATTGCTTTGCTACAAAACTGGGGTAATCCCGGTAAGGGGAGGGGTTATATGGGCAATTGAACTTCCTGTTTAGGGTGTGCCAGTGTCCATCACCTGAAGGTGTCATATAACCTATACAGTTATTACTGTGGGATAAAAAGAAAAGAGGGGCGCACCAGCCATGTGCATTATCTTTTTGTAAAAGTATTTATTAAATAAAATAATAAAGGAAATTGCTCACAAATGGTAGTGGAACAAGGTGCAATGTGAAGACAGCACCGACTAGCAGCAAACGGTTCTATGATGAGCAAAGCCTTCCAAGGATCGTGGCGCACACAAGTGTCACTACCAGCTGACGCATTTTGAAGGGAACATCCCTTCATCAGAGCTCAGCAGACTCAGCACCCCTCTTTTCTTTTTATCTCGTTGTTTATTAGGATTCCCCATCCTTGAGGGCAGCAAGGCCTGTGTCGTTGTATCATCTGTCTGGCCATCCACTTGTGCGCAGGAGTTATTTCTTTTTAATTACTGTGGCTCTGTGTCCCGTGATGTACTCCAAGAAAAGGATTTTACAGGTAAGCTTTTTAAAAATTCTTTTTTTGTCGCTCTGTGTATTTTTGCACCTTGAAAGTCCCATATCCTCTTTATGTTTTTCCTTTCAGGATTATTAGGAGTTTTATCGGGTTTTAACCAAACTATAATAATTGCTTCATTCATAGAGAGTGGGAGGTGACCACATTCCAATGCTGTATTAAATACCTCCAATAATTCAGGCAACAAATCAGCTCCATAAACCTTAGACTTCCCTGGTAACCCATCTGCAGCTGCGACTTGATTATTCGGAAAGCTGGCAGAGGCAAACTGGAGTTCCCCTAATGTCAAAGGTTGATCCAACATCTCTGTCAGCCACCGACATTTCTGTTAATGTGATAGCATTAAGAAATAATTGCAATTCAGTTTCCTTATAGGATACTTTACTACTATGCAAGTTTTTAAAAAAATCAAGAAAAACTGTTGAGATCTCCAAAGTAGTTTGTGCAGTTTCATTTGGTGAGATTTTTAATTCTACTACTTGTGTCATTTGTTTTTGAGCTTTAACTATTGCTGCCAAAAGGTGGCCTGTGTTTTCCCCCCTCATAATAAGGTTGCTGAAGGAAAAAACGTTTCTGTTCTGCTTTTTTTATGGGAAACTTCAGCATATATCTGTTGTTTTTGTATCCCCTCCTGTTGTGTTTCTGTGGTAAGGTTCACGATATATAGTTCGGCCTTTAAAACATCTTCAATCACTAAGCGTTCCCAAGCCTTAGACCTTTTTTTGATCCTTGGGATTTGAGAAATAAACCTCTCCATATAAGCTATTAAAGAATCCCAATAAATCCCTGAAGATACAGAAGGCTTATTAACAGTACTATAAGTCAAAATATCATGCATTATTTTCTGATTTGAAGGAAAAAGGTCAAACCAATAAGGGTTAATTTTCCATAAAATGCGTCTCTGAGGTAAATTTAAAGCCAACCTATGAACCAACAGGTAGTGATCAGATAATCCTCTAGCTGCATAGGTCACCTCACATATCACAGGTAACATCGTAGAAGTGGTCCCTCTTCACAGCCAGAATTTGTCTGTTCTGCAAACTCACCTTGTCTCCTCTTCTTAGCTTCATATTAACGAGCTTTCGAGGGAACCCCTTCCTGTTCTTTCTCACGGTGCCATATGCTGGAGTCTTCCTTCGGGGATGGTTGCAGAAAAGGGGCAAACTGGTGTGGAAGTTATCTATATACAGGTGATAACCTTTTTCCCGGAGTGGGTATATGAGGTCCCAACTGACTTTCCCACTTGATCCTAAGTAGTCCTGGCATTTAGGGGGATGTAGCTGGGTGTCCTATCCTTCGTACACCATGAAGGCATAGATGTACCCTGTGTCTCAGTTGCATAATTTGTACATTTTTACCCCATACTGGGCCTTTTTGCTGGGGATGAATTGCTTAAAGCCCAACCTGCCGGTAAAGTGGACAAGCGACTTATCCACAGGGATATTTTGGTCCGGGGTAAATAACTAACGGGGATTTTTCTGAAAAATTATTTTAAAAGTGGCCGAATTTAATATAACTTGTCATATTTTGGCTCGTTTCGGGGAGGGCACTGGGTGTTGTCGTTCTAATTGAGGAACCTCATTATCAAATATCTGGTTCTGGGCATTACTGCCGAGTAGATCGGCATGTGGTGGATGGGGTTGGTGGACCAGTATGAACGTAGGTTATTTTTTGTTTTTGGTGAGTCCCATATTGAATGTAAGGCCCAACAAAAATCCACTGTTAGGTCTCTCCACTCATAGAGATGGGAATAATAGGGTGTTGGGTTACTCGGTATAAATTGTACATACAGGTTGCATTGGGCCACAATTAATGATAACAGGTCCTTTTGTAAAAATGTAATGAAAGAAATTTATTGGGGCTAAATGCTCTGTGTTCACATGGACTCCTGGTTGGGCAGTGGAAGGGGGAATGTTAGCTGCTCCTGAGTTAGGAGGAAGCTAAAGAGGGTTCTGAAGGGCATAGGGAAGGCTTGCATGGGTCCTAACCCTTTGGGGCTGAGGTGACATCCCACTAGTACATGGCCTTTCTTGCTGAGGTACTGCGCTGCTGGTGGATGCCACTACTGCCTCCTCCTCACCAGAACACATTCGTTTGGCGGGCACACTATCCTCCTCCACTGAGTCTGTGTCGCACTGCTTAGCACTAGCTAGTAATTGACATCAGGGCCAGAATCTGAATCCGAAGTAGAATCTGATACAGAGAGCTCCCCGTTGCTCTCGTCGGCCGCACTAAGAATTTTGTATGCCTCCTCAGTTGAAAATAATTTCTTTTAGACGTGATGAGGCTGCACAGATGGATGCAGATAAGCTGGCACTTATGGACACTGATGAGGTAGCACTAATATGCGGCACTGTGTGACACTGGCAGCACTGATATGCGACGATGTGGCACTAATGGCACGTTGACGCTGTTTGGGACACGGCCATCAAAGTTTTCCCAGAGGAACGAGTTCCTGAGAGGACATCAATGTACCCCCGTCCGGAACTGGAAGCCTGCGCTGTAGCTGTCATTTGGCTATAGCGTGGGAGAAAAGTGGTAAAGTATGAGAATTTTAAAAATACTATATTATAAATATTGCAACACTGCTGAAGTTCAGAAAAGACTAGAAAAGCTTAACACAAATAAATCAAGAGGAGGAGATGGTTCCACCCGAGAGTCCTCAAAGAACTGTCAGGTTATAGCCAGACCACTATTCCTAATCTTGGACAGCATACTGACAGGAATGGTACCAGCATATTGGCAAAAAGTCATAAATAGCGGCATACCATAATCAACAAACAAGACTATAATAACACACTAAAAACAGCGCTAATGTTGAGCTAAGACGGATATATGTGGCCAAGTTCACAAACAACAGTCCTTTGAGAGAGGTGGGCAGTTGAAAAAGTGGTTCAGAAAGTGTTCATAGGTGATCAAGGTATAGAAATTCAGTGTGCACCTTCCACCGATCAATCCAATTCCACCATGTGAGAACACGTTCCCCTCAGGGGGTTAAACTCACTAGAGCCTAATAGTAATAGGCCTCCAAGGAAAGAAACATCCAAGCCACAAGCCACTGTCAGCACCGCTCCAGAGGAATCCCAGATGATCAGGACTCAAAAATCACCAAACAACAAAAGAAAAGCGCACATAGCGTAATCCTGTTTATTAATTAAAAGCCCATCACATCACACAAAGACCCCCCTTCTATAAATATACGTACATCAATGTTGCAATCAAAAGAGCACATCAGAGAAAGTATTCAAAGCATGCACTTCACCATACTAATCGTCAGCCGGCTCGGCTTCCCAAGGAGCGATCTCTTACTTCCTGGTTACGAGTCAGGCTGTGGTGGAGCGCAAGCGTCACTTCCGGCGTTGTGTAGGCCACGCCCTGGCGCGTTTCGTCATATCCTGACTTCAACAGAGGGCAAAAAGCCCACATGGTAGTAATCAAAAAAGGGGAGAGACATATTCCTGGAAGCTACAGACCAGTCGGCCTAACAGAAATAGTATGTAAACGATTTGAGGGGACGATAAAGGACCATATCCAAGAATCTGCTGATGAAAACAGCATCATTAGTAGTAATCAGCATGGGTTTATGAATGGTCATTCTTACCAAAGCAATTTGTTAACATTCTACGAGGAAGTGAGCTGCCATCTAGATAAAGGAAGGCCTGTGGATGTGGTATATCTGGATTTTGCAAAAGCATTTGCTACCGTTCCATCACAAACACTTAATCTGCAAAGTGAGGTCTGTAGGCATAGACCATAGCATTTGTTCTTGGATAGAAAACTGGCTACAGGGGCACATCCAAAGGGTGATGTAACGTATACTCAGACTGGTCTGGAGTGGTAAGTGGGGTTCCCCAAGGCTGTGTTTTGGGGCCAATTCTCTTTAATTTATTTATAAATGATATAGAGGCTGGGATAAATTGCTCAATCTCCGTGTTTGCTGACAACTTCACAGCAGGATATAAAAATGCACTTGGGGGTTAAGAATATACATGCAAGTTTTTCACTAGGGGGAGAACCTTTGGGGGAATCCAGGATGGAGAAAGATCTGGGGGTCCTAGTAAAAAACAAACTGAGCAATAGCATGCAATATCAAGCTACAGCAAGCAAAGCCAGCAGACTATTGGCATGCATTAAAAAGGGAATTTACTCCAGAGATAAAATGATAATCCTGCTACCTTCTAAAACTCTGGTGCGGCCACATCTTGAGTATTCTGTCTAGTTCTGGTCACCAATCCTCAGGAAGGATGTGCTGAAATGAGAGAGTCCAGAGAAGTACAACACAATTAAAGACACTGGAGTACCTCAATTATGAGGAATGAATTCAAGCACTTAACTTATTCTCTCTGGAGAAGAGATGCTTGAGAGGAAATATGATGGAGAAATACAATTACCTCAATGGTGATCCCAGCCTAAGTAGGAAACTATTCAGTCTCAGGGAGTGTAAAAAGACCTGGAGCTGTACAATGAGATTGGAGAAGAAGCGCTTTAACTTTAAGCTGTGTAGGGGTTTTTTCACTGTTGGGGTGATAAGAATGTGGATCTCTCTTCCACAATCGGTGTTGTCAGCAGGCAGTATTGATTTTTAAAAGACTTGGACGTGCATCTTAGCGAACACAATATACAGGGATATGGGAAATGATTATCGACACGAATGCTCACACACGCACAGGTTGAGCTGGATGGACTAGTGTCTTTATTCAACCTTACCAACTATGAAACCTGTGTTCAAAAATGTGGGCTGGCATTGCCGAGCTCCATAAAATGCTGGTTGCCTGGCTCCCGTGCATACGCTTTGACTTGAGTAGTTTCTAATTCCGTTGGACTGCATAATTCTTTGCAGGTGCCTTTGAAAGTGGGCAAACCATTGGATCAGAATGACAACAAGGCAAGCATCATTTTAAAGAGAAATCTGCAATGACGTCCTCCAAGTGTCTCTCGGCAAAGATTTCCTTTAAAACTAAACTCCATTGAGACAGCTAAATGTGCAGCTGAAATTTATATCAGCTGCTTTACCTGTAAAAGGTTTTGTATTTTTGTCCAACCAATCTGGAGATATGACATGCCAAGCAGAGATGGGTTGGTGACCTGACTTTTCCCACTCCATTTAGGTAATACAGTTTGGCCACCTTCTTACCCCTAGCCTATAATGTTTTACTGAAGGCGAACCAACAGCCTACTGGTGAATCAATGGGGCATGTCTTGTCAAACACCTGAGTGGATTAACTCATGATGAAGCATTAGATTTATTTATTTTATTAAAGCCATGATTGACATTGTTAACATTAAATAAGCCTATTTTGAGCATGTGTGTTTTTCAGTAATTAAAATATTTCTTTAAAAAATTTGGATTTTGACTATTTTTGGAGTAGATAACAGGACACAGGCAGATTCAGAGTGTGTTATAGGGAGGTATCTTCAGGTGATTGGATACTAGTAAAAAACTGAGAGGACCTCCATATAAACCTTTCCACTCTCAGCAATTCTCAGTTCTTTAGCAAGCAATCAAAGGACCACAGAGGGACAGGTGGCCTGTGTCCCATACTGTACAATAAGAAATTGAGACATTTTTACAGGTAAATAATAAAATCCAGTCTTCGGACAGGACAGGACACTTTTACTTGAACCACAACCAGATGAATACACTTAGCAATGGTGGAGCAAGATGCCTCCTGTGAGATTCTTCCTGAAGCACAGTGAGAATCAGATTATTAGGCTGGGTTCACATATAAGCAAATTTGCATGGCGTGAATACGACTGGCTCTCAATAAAGCCTGTTCACACATGTCCGGATCAGCATTTTAACAAGGGTGCTTTGCATTTTTGGGTCCAACTCGGGGGCGAATTCAGGCCAAAAATTTGCACCTCAACCAGTGAACAGAAACACCCCGGACTGCAAACGGCAGCTGCGCATATGTGAACCCTGTCCTAGTGTGGCTGTGAGGTAGATTCTAACAGCTAAAAAACAACCTCCAGGAGTAAAGTGCAACTTCCTGAGGGTATCTCAAAGGGTGTTTTGAAGCAGGATAAAAGAATAGAAGCTCAGTGTCCAGACTGAGGTGAAAAAGAAAACACTACCATAGGCAAGGATACCTTGAGCCGGAAGGATGACCTTTGTCCTTGTGATCCACCAGGAAGGGCTCTTTTCAAGATAATGCAGCCAGTTCTGACATTCGCCTGGCAGAGCTGATAGTGATAAGAAAAAAAACCCTTGTGAGTAAAGTCGGCCAAAGATATATCTCTGGGTTCAAAGGTCTGCAGAGTAGAAAATACCAGATTAGAATCCCCATCATGCCACCGGAGAGCTGCTGGAGGGGGGAACAATATGAGCCCCCCCCCCCACAAGAAAGCCTTAACCAGGCAGTAAAGTGCCAACAGCTATTGAGAAAGCATAGCCAAAGTTGAAATTTGGCTATTGATCATACTCGGGGACAACCTCTTATCGAGCCCTGACTGAAGACTAGGCAAAATAAGCTTGAACTTCCGTGGTAGGTTTTTTGAGACTATTGCCTTCTGGCACTAAAAAGCGTGGGGATAATGGGATTCAGACACTCTTATTTCTCAGGACTTGGGCTTCAACAGCCAGTCTATCAAAGTTAGAGACTGAGAAGCAGTATGAACAGCGGACCCTGAGACCGTAAATTTGGCTTGTCTGGCCTGTAATGGCCATGGAACATCCAGCAGAAGCTGGAGTATGTCAGTGTACAAAGTTCTATTCAGCAAAGCAGATGAGAGAGGATCTTTAAAGGAGGAAAGGCATATATCAGGTAGAACTGAGAGGTGCACCAGTGTGTCCACCACAAAAGCCTTATGATCCCTTGACCAAGACATGAACCTCTCCTGTTTGTGGTTGAATATAGACCAAGAATGACTACGTTTGGCAGCCTCCATTTCTAACAAATGTCCTAAAATACTTTGGGGGTAGGGGCCACTCTTACCAGTCTAGCTGCTGGCGCTGAGGGAGCCCGTCTGCCAGTTTTCTACAACTGGAATGTGATGTTCCCAGAGAAGAATCTGGTCCGCTTCCTATCCTTTTGTTTGATGTAAGCTACAGCTGAGATGTTATCTGACTGAACCTGCATCAGATGCCCTGAAACACAGCTGACATCTGTCGAGAGCACTGTGCAGCATGAGAAATTACTTTCCCAACTCCAGCATCAAATTGTGTATCCAGCACACTGGACTTCCCAGTGACTATTTGATGAAAGCGTCGAGTTCCTCATCAAAGAGATGTCCTCCTTGCAAAGGGAATCCACTCCCGCCAAGTTTTGCACTTCGGTTTTGACAACTCATATTCAAAGGATCACCTTTCGTAACATGTTACACCCGTATTCCGTATGTAACATGTTACGAAAGGAGCGGCCTCTGCACCTCCCCGATTCCCAATCTGACAGCTAGCAGGGGTTCCCCCCACTAGCTGTCACAATTTTAAAAAAAAGTGGCCGAACAGGGCTCCAGCCGCGTTACTCATTCACAGTGTCCTGTGAATGGAAAACGACAAGGTCAGCTTCTTCCTGTCAGATTGCATCTGCTTACCCGTACAGGATGTATGGGCACACAGATACATTGGCAGATCTGCTGGAGACCTGCATGGCACCAGCGATCTACTGATCGCTGGTACAATGCTTTACAGGCTCCAAAAATTAATAAATGCACATTTTTTTTTTTACCTGCAAAAAAATGTGCATTTATTATTTTTATTTTTTTTTTCTAAAAAGTGAACTTATCCTTTAAGCCGCAGGGGTCTGTGCATCTGGACACAAAAGAGGCCTAAACATCCGATGCAGGAAGTCAGCCAATCCATCCATACATTACCACAGAGCAGTTGTCTGTAGTTTCAGGTGCTGAAGGAGCTCAGGGTCTGTTGTGATCGATCAAGTTCTTGTGAAATGCGTTTCATCTGAACTGCCAGAATCTTGCATACTGGAAGAGAGGTGATAACAGGTTGAATAGTCCAATAAAAGTCCAAACAATAAAAGCAAAGGAGGATTTGAAAAGGACTTCAAATTTTATAAACAAGGAGATCCTCCACTGGTACCATGAGAGATCTGTTGAGAAGGGCAATAACTAAATCAACCCCTGGGACCACCAGTATTTTCAGAAATAAGTCTTCTATAGAATATTGTTGAGCAAAGTGCTTAGGCAGCGCATGTACTTTTTTCAGGATGTTGCCAGTCCCCATATCGTATGTCATCCATAAAGCAGTGCACAGGAAAGGTCCTAGATGGTTTGAGCCTTTTAAGGAAGCGCATTTTGGTGGGCTTAGGTTGGGAGCCTTCAGCAAACCGTGCCCTGACGCGTGAAGAACCACTGTCAATGTCCAGGATACGTAGTACCATCTGGCTGATGAGCAGAGCAGATTACTTGAGTCACTGAAAACCCCAAAGAGGGTGACAGGACTGTCCAGCAGTGCTCGAGCAGCCGGGGTTTAAACCTTGGCTGCCCACAGTGAGAAGTTAAGCAATCACAAAAAGGTGGTAGGGACCAGAAGCAGGGAGGACAGCTTGGACACCCCATTCATTAGTGAGGAGGGAGGAACCCCACCCTGGGAAAGGGAGACACCTAGTGATTCACCAAGGAGAGCATAGGCATAAATCCTCAATATCCCTGACTTAACCCACTTCGTATGGCCAGACACCCTTAGGGTCTTCAGAGACTGGGCCACGCCAGTGCAGGTTGCCTCTGCCCTGGACCTGTATAGCACCCTGCTATTAACCCTACATGCCAAGGGGGGTGCCTAACATAGGATCCAATGCCCAAAACAACTTCACAGCCCATTGTCTATTCTGGCAGGGTCCAGGTACATACCCCAAAGTTCTTACCATGGCACACCGATCTGGTAGCTAGGTAAAATGTCGAGGCAGTAAAAGTTGATTGAAGAATTTTAGTAAGTGCTACTAACCAGCACAGGGTACATCCATCACATAAAGAGACTAGGAAAGGACTGAGGATTGCTGGGAACAGGATAAGTTTTATGGGGGTTCTCACAGTTTTGTACTTTGTTTTTGTTTTTTTACAGTATCCAATCACCTGAACTTGCCTATACTCACTAGTCTGAATCTGACTGTGGCCTGTACTGTATGATTAAAAAAAAGGTTTGACGCTTGTGAATCCCTTGGGGCTTGTTTACACTTGCAGTTGGGGAGGTAGAAATAGGTGTTTGAGAATGTGCTTTTACTGCTCCCTTAAAGGAGAAGTAGGGCCAAAGTTTTTTTTTTTTTGTCCCTACTTCTCCTATGGGTTACAGGATTGTACTTAGCTCTGCACTCCTGTGACCCGTATTCAGCCAACAGTGGGCTAATGTCCGCTGTTGGGTGACGTCACTCATCCAGTCCAGGCTCTTTAGAGATTGCGGCTTTAATGTGGGATCCACCCAGCCAGATGCCTGGACCGGCAGCTGGCTAAGCCACTGAGAGCCTGAGCCAGTTGCTCCTGCCCCCTCTACAGCTTGGTTCTCCAGTAATTGCTATAGGGGCAGACCAGAGGGCCTGACAGTTACTGACTCTTTGCTCACTGAAGACCAAGAACTAAGCAGTCAGCGATCTTCGATTGCTCAGTTCTTGCTATTGAGGCGGCAGGGGACTGACGCTGCATCTGCCTAGGTGAGTACCTATGTTCATTATTTTTCTTTAAATCCCACATTTCTTTTTTAAGCTGCAAAGGCAGAAGAACAGGATACACATGCTGCAGCAAAATTTTTGCCTGTTGTCACATTCAGCAGGCAGTAATGCCGTTGAATGTAACCTATTTAAGTGAAAGGATTCATGATGTGGTGGGGCAAGCTTTACTGTGTTTAAACAGGCAGTGGGAAAGCGACTGCTTCCTCACCACCTGTCAAATGCCTCTTAAAAGCATCCACTGCAAATTGCTTTTCAGATTGGTGGCAAGGTCTGCTGCAAGTGTAAAACTAGCCTTAAAATCTAAAGCTGTTATGAAACAAATACAAGAACTGCTGTTTTGAGTGCCTAAAAATAATAGCGGCAATCCTCAAATTGCTAAGTCTGAAGCCTCAATGTGCCAGAAAAAGCAGGGAGTGTCCATTGTCTCCTTATTTTTCTCACAGTTCATTGAAATTCCTTTGTCATGAATTAAATTTAATTTAAGAACTGAACTGAAGATTATGTGCATGTGGATATACACTATAGAGAAAGCACAAAAATAAAGTTTAAAAGGTCATGAATTAAAAAAGTGTAATTGGCCAAAAGTCAATATGGGTTCCCTATAATGCGTAGTCTTATTGGCCAATAAAGAGGTTTAATGAGGCAGTGTTGACCTCAACCTAGCAAAGCATGAGATTTACATACTGTAACCTTAACATTTTTTTATGCATATTTTTCTGAAACCAATCTGTTTACACAATTCTTTAATTATATAATCAGCTTGGATTGCCCATGATTGTAACAGGGTTCCTTTAACTCAGTCCTCTCCTCAACTCCACCTAATTAGGCTTAATATGCTAGTAGTGGACGGAAACTGTCAGCGTCAAAAGTGTCCTGTGGCTAAACAAACATAACCGTTCAAATCTACAGTGTTTAAGTACAAAATGAGCCCACTTTTTTTTGGGATTTATGACTGAAATACTAATGTAGTAATATCTTGTATTTTTTTTTAAAAAGCAATGTTTGTACTTCCAGCTCTGACCACATTAATGTATTCTTGATCAGACTTCTAATTTAATGGTGTTAGCAGGATGTGACTGTACACATCAATACAGCTGCATGTAGTCTCAAACAATGGAACAAAAAATTATCTTAATCATACAGTAAAGGGCACAGGACAGAAAGTTACAGACCATGGGTTATTTGCCACTACGTGCAAGTGATTGGACACTGATGAAAGCTTTTCTGGGAACATTTCCAGTTCCCCCTCCTATAACCCTACCAACTCCATGAGACCATGAGGTGTTGAATATTTGTTTTTTTGGGGTTTTTTTCTTCACTACTTCGACTGACACTTCTATCAGGATCCAACTTCTTATTACCTCAGGGGCTCACCAGCAAATTCTGGATTGGTTACTCAACGTACACCAAATGAACCGTATCAGGACCCCAAAGCTGGTTTGCCTCTAATATTTGCTTTAGGCACTGGATAGTGCGTTCGGCACTCACCTTGGCACATGGTGCAATGAGTGTAGTAAGCCACGGGGTGTTATATAGGTCCAGGGTCATGGTCCATTTCAATGACACCCAGACCCTGAAGACCCCTTCAGGGCTATAGGGCTATGCCTACTGCGATAGGTGAAGTTTGTTTGCCTCCTGTAACCAGAAACTTGGATAAGGTAAGTTAGAGTTTCCCTGTATTTTTGACCAGGTCCTCTTTTTATATGTGGGGTATTATTCGCTGGATATGGGCAAATTAATAAAGAACACAATTCTGCCTTTGAGGTACCTGTCCTGCTACAATAATTGCAACTTATGCTCTCAGCGCTGCTATATTGTGTTGATGCTCTGGAGTAGTGTTTCTCAACCTTTTTTCAGTCAACACATCTTTTAGAATTGTGCACAATCTTGGGCACAACAGTCTGGGCTCGTGCACACCAAGGAGGTGCGTCCGGGCACATGCTTTTTTGCTTGTTGCACCGCATACTCTTTTTAGTTGGCTGCTCTATGCATGTGATACATGCAAAAAAGGTGCTGCCATGATTTTTAAAATTACACTGCACCAAAACACTTGGTACTGTGATACAATGCGTTTTCGCAGGCACAAAGCATGCGTATTAGCTAGATGCGTGGGGGTGCCATTAAGAATTATTGATCACCCACAGTGCATTTTTGTGCGGTGCAGGAAAATGCATGATTTTGCACATTACCACACTGCACCTGATGTGAACAATGCATAAAATGTTGTTTGTGGGGCAGAGTTCAGTGGTCTGTAGACTGTAAATTCTCCCCCCCCCCCCCCGAATTTCCCCTGCTACCACAAATTCCCCCTCCCAAATTCTCTCCTAGTATAAATACCCCCCATATCCCCTTTGAGCACTAATTCTGTTCCCCCCACCCCCCCCCTTTCCAAATGCCCCCTTCTAGCTTTACAAAGCCTAATCTCACCACGTCCCATCTCATCACTACAGGAGTAGTGACTGTGTTAACTCTAGACAGGGATGAGAGAGCACAACCTGCACCTCCTCTCGACTCTCTACTCTCTGCTTTCTTTATTCCTGTCGGCAACCCACAAGACTGTGCGGTCCCCCTGACCCGTCCTGAGCAACCAATGACGTCGTTGGTAGGACGTGGGCAGGCAGCTCATACAAGATTATAGGTTGTCACAAAGAATTCAGATAGCAGCACAGAGAAGGGGAGAGCCAGGAGGAGGTGCGGGTTGTTCTCTCTCTCTCACTCTCTCTCTGTCTCTCTCTCTCTCGTCTGAATACAGGTGTTAACATGTAGCTAGTTTTTTGCCGTTTTGCCTCAGCACCCCAGTTGAGAAACGCTGCCTTAGAGGATGTATATCACCAGGTCTCTAGGATGACACTGCTCTCTTTGGCTTCTCTGCATAGCCTGTTTGCAAAAAACATGTTATGGATGCCTTTGGATGGTGAATACCTGTTTGGTGAATCCCTTTATTAATTTATCAAGGAAGTTACTGGGGTAAAGGTACTTTTACTCCACAAAAAACAGCATAAGCATACTAATACCTCTTATTACCACAAGGGGATCTTTTGCTCTCCAAGTGTCATTTCTAAGTCAAGGGTGGGTCCATCCCTTTGTTGTAAGTCTTGGATGTCAAAACCCTCAAAGCCTACTCAGATGTCCTCCTCTCAATGAAGGGGTGCCTTCACTAGCCAGTTTGGGTATATGTCTGTTGGCATTTGTGCCAGTCCGGATCACAGAAGTCCCAGACCTCTGGATCTAATCTGTCATTTTCAGGAGCTACAAAATAAAATTTCTATCACTGCCCCATCCTCGATTCCTACCCTCCTATATGCCAACTTTACCTGAAAGACAGGCTGATTTGTGGGTAGCCCTGAGTCAGCTACAGGCAAAAAGAGTAGTATTCCCAATTCTTGCAGAGGAAATGTCGAGATGGTTTTTTCCAAACATATGCACAGTCCCAAAACCAAATTTAGGCATTGGACCTGAAATCCCTAAATAGATATATGCATGTCTCCAAGTTCTGCTCGGAGGCCACAAGATCTGTCATCGCTCTCAGATCAGTGGAATTTCTGTTATCAGTGGACATCTAAAGTGCCTATCTTCACATTTCCATCTTTCCCACTCACCAATGCTTTCTATGATTTTCTGTGCGAGACCAACACTATCAATTTGTCTCCCTGCCACACAAAAATGCTTGACCTGTGCCTGGCCCTGCTAAGAAGTCAGGGCATCCATGTCACAGAGTACCTAGATGATCATCTGCTGAAAGATGCCTCAGCTACGGCTTTGCCTTCCAACATCCAAAAAGGATAGGTCTCTGTCTTATCCATTTTATTGCAGAAACCCTTAGCTTTGCACTCTTGGTAGTATAACTAATCTGGTGGTTTAGTTTCCCTTTGAACTGATTCAGAATATCCAACTGGGGGATTCCACGGGTAACATGGCTTTTTTGGTGGCCATTACTTCCGTCAATCATATTTCTGATTTGATGGATTCTTCTCGAAAGAGGCTTTTTCTTATCCTATGTCCTGCTCCAAAACATGGCAAGGAGATTTCACTCCACTGCCTGGTCATAACTGTGAGGGTTCAGGCTTCTCATTTCCAGAGCTTGTGCCCTGGCTTTCCTTATCAGGACAAATTCAACCAATTCTGTGGTTGTTTATCGGGCCTTTCAGAATCAAGCACCTGCTGCCACCTGTTCTTCTGTTAATACTTTCTCAAAGCTTTACCGGGTAGATGTTCAGGCCTCTGTTGATGCAAGCTTTAGCTTCAAGCAAGGGGATCTATTGATGCCTGTCTCTGTTTTGATGCCCATCTCTGTTTTGTCCTTGAGGATATCCCATGGTCTATATGTCAGGAAAGGTTCCACCCGCTGGTAATACTATCTGACATTTGGTGTGCAGTACTGATGTCCACCAGCAGGTGTCTCCTGGCAGTTTGAAACTGTCAGGAGAGCTTTCCCCTGCTGGTGTTATGTGATCTTTGGGCCGCAGTACTGGCGTCCACCAGCAGGTGGATCCTGGCAGTATGGAGCCGATATCACCTCCTGCAGTCAGGCATCACCTGAGCCTGATTTCAGGAAATGGTATAAATACGTGGCAAGCTCACACATCCTTGCCTTGGTATTGTCCTTGAGCCTGAACCTGCAAACCTGAACCTGATCCTGTACTTGTACCTGTTCCTGCCCATCCTGTTATCCTGTATTCCTGTTCCCCTGCTCCACAGCCTGATCCCTTCTACCTTCTCCCTGTCTGTCTTGCTCTTTGCCCCCCATCTGCTGATCTCCTGTTTATGACCCTGGCCTGGCTAAGACTACGATTCTGGTATCCCCTTTTGCTGTATATGCTGGTATATGCTGGTTAGTTTGTTGTCACTGTTTGGTTGTTTGGTTTATTTACACTGTTTGGTATTGGTGGTGCATTTAAATTTGTATGCATTTATCTTAATAAATTAAGTCACTCTGCCTCAGTCACGCAGTTCTGGTCACATCTGATTTATGACAGAATACCAAGGCCACCCCTGACCAGAAGTGGCTGCACAGGGGAACCATTTTGATTCAGTTTGTTTGCTAACATGAATGCCGATGAGGTTGTTTATTTTGCTCTGCTGGCGTCAGAGAGTAGTGAATATTGCCGCCAGGCATTGCAAGAGTGGACTAGTGACCAATTACTGGAAATTATTGGTTTGGCTCACTCCCTGGTCGATCAGGGTTGTATACTGTTTAGGGATGTGCAGCCTTTGATCCAAATTTGTACAGAGCTGGCCCTGCTCTGTATTCCGAAGGTCCATGATGATTTCTCTCCCCCTTTTAGTATTAATCAGGTTGTATCTCTGGTGTGGCTTCTCGAAGATGATCCCACATAATTTTGTGAGCACTACCCGTTCCCAACAGATGATAACAGTGCGTTGAATCTGTTCAGTCCTTGGTTAGACAGGCAGAATTAAAACTGCAGTTTGTGCAACCTATAGTTTCAGCATGGTCTGATATGATGCAATCAGCCCCAGCCAAACAAACCATCTCTGCCATCAGACACCTGCCTACCCAATTGTATTTTTCCCCATCACCCACGGCAACCTCAGTTGCAGCCCAGTGTATGCTGCTTCCAACCAAATACCAATATCCAGTTTCTGCTCCCTGCACCTATCCTGCCTTTTACCCACCTGCCTCCTCTCAGCTGCCTACAAACCCACAAGAACTTCCCCCAGCAACTGTTACCTCTCCCCTGCCATATTCCAACCCTCTTTTCCAGTCTGCTGCACCCCTTACCTACAGTCCTGCAGTCACCCACAGAGCTTCAGTGGCTAAGCCAAAGAAAAAACAGAAGTTTTTTCCAACCAATACGATCCTGCCATTAACCCAACCTGTCTCCACACCCGTTAATCTGTTCCAGCTTGAAGTCCCGATGCCTGTGTCTCAGCTTGAAGTCCCGGTGCCTGTGTCTCAGCTTGAAGTCCCGGTGCCTGTGTCTCAGCTTGAAGTCCCGGTGCCTGTGTCTCAGCTTGAAGTCCCGGTGCCTGTGTCTCAGCTTGAAGTCCCGGTGCCTGTGTCTCAGCTTGAAGTCCCGGTGCCTGTGTCTCAGCTTGAAGTCCCGGTGCCTGTATCCCAGCCTGAAGTCTCTGTGCCTGTATCCCAGCCTGAAGTCTCTGTGCCTGTATCCCAGCCTGAAGTCTCTGTGCCTGTATCCCAGCCTGAAGTCTCTGTGCCTGTATCCCAGCCTGAAGTCTCGGTGCCTGTATCCCAGCCTGAAGTCTGGGTGCCTGTATCCCAGCCTGAAGTCTGAGTGCCTGTATCCCAGCCTGAAGTCTGGGTGCCTGTATCCCAGCCTGAAGTCTGGGTGCCTGTATCCCAGCCTGAAGTCTGGGTGCCTGTATCCCAGCCTGAAATCTGGGTGCCTGTATCCCAGCCTGAAATCTGGGTGCCTGTATCCCAGCCTGAAGTCTGGGTGCCTGTATCCCAGCCTGAAGTCTGGGTGCCTGTATCCCAGCCTGAAGTCTGGGTGCCTGTATCCCAGCCTGAAGTCTGGGTGCCTGTATCCCAGCCTGAAGTCTGGGTGCCTGTATCCCAGCCTGAAGTCTGGGTGCCTGTATCCCAGCCTGAAGTCTCGGTGCCAGTGTTCCAGCCTGAAGTGGGCAGTGTTGCAGCCTGAAGTGCCAGTGGCAGTGTTGCAGCCTGAAGTGCCAGTGGCAGTGTTGCAGCCTGAAGTGCTAGAGCCAGTGTTGCAGCCTGAAGTGTCAGTGTTCCAGTCTGAGGTTCCGATGCCCGTTTCCCAGTCTGAGGTTGCAATGCCTGTTTCCCGGTCTGAGGTTGCAATGCCCGTTTCCCGGTCTGAGGTTGCGATGCCCATTTCTCGCCTGTGAAGCCTGCTGTCCTGCCAGATGACCCGGAGCCTGCTGCCCTGCCAGACAACCCCGAGCCTGCTACCCAGCTTGATGTGTCCCCTGTCTGCTGCCCAGCCTGAAGCGTCCCTGTCTGCTGCCCAGCCTGAAGCGTCCCTGTCTGCTGCCCAGCCAGATATGTCCCTGTCTGCTGCCCAGCCTGATGTGTCCCTGTCTGCTGCCCAGCCTGATGTGTCCCTGTCTGTTGACCAGCCTGAAGCGTCCCTGTCTGCTGCCCAGCTGGATGTGTCCCTGTCTGCTGCCCAGCCGGATGTGTCCCTGTCTGCTGCCCAGCCTGAAGCATCCCTGTCTGCTGTCCAGTCGGATGTGTCCCTGTCTGCTGCCCAGCCTGATGTGTCTCTGTCTGCTGCCCAGCCTGATGTGCCTCTGTCTGCTGCCCAGCCTGACGTGCCCCTGTCTGCTGCCTAGCCTGACGTGCCCCTGTCTGCTGCCTAGCCTGACGTGCCCCTGTCTGCTGCCTAGCCTGACGTGCCCCTGTCTGCTGCCTAGCCTGACGTGCCCCTGTCTGCTGCCTAGCCTGACGTGCCCCTGTCTGCTGCCTAGCCTGACGTGCCCCTGTCTGCTGCCTAGCCTGACGTGCCCCTGTCTGCTGCCTAGCCTGACGTGCCCCTGTCTGCTGCCTAGCCTGACGTGCCCCTGTCTGCTGCTAAGCTTGATGTGCCCGTGCCTGCTGCCCAGCTTGATGTGCCTGTGCCTGCTGCCCAGCTTGATGTGCTCTTGCCTGCTGCCCAGCTTGATGTGCTCTTGCCTGCTGCCCAGCTTGATGTGCTCGTGGCTGCTGCCCAGCTTGATGTGCTCGTGCCTGCTGCCCAGTTTGATGTGCCTGCTGCCCAGTTTGATGTGCCTGCTGCCCAGTTTGATGTGCCTGTTGCCCAGCTCGATTTGCCTGCCTCCCACCTTGATGTGCCTGCCACCCAGCTTGATGTGCCTGCTACTTAGCTTAAGGTTCCTGTGCCTCCTACCCAGTTTTACTTGCCTATTGCCCAGTTTGATGTGTCACTGCCTACTGCCCAGCCTGAGTTGCCTCTGCCCATTGCCTAGTTTAAAGCCATGGACCTTCCTCATGCCCAGCCTGATGTGACTCTGCCCGCTGCCCGCCTTGACGCCATGAACTTTCCCCAGCAGTGGCTAGTTGGAGCGTCCGGAAGTTGCTCCTTTGGGGGGTGGGGATCTGTTAGGAAAGGTTCCAGCAGGTGTCTCCTGGCAGTTTGGAACTGTCAGGAGAGCTTTCCACTGCTGGTGTTATGTGATCTTTGGGGCGCAGTACTGGTGTCCACCAGCGGGTGGATCTTGGCAGTAAGGAGCCGATATCACCTCCTGCAGTCAGGCATCACCTGAGCCTGATTTCAGAAAATGGAATAAATACGCGGCAAGCTCACACATCCTTGCCTTGGTATTGTCCTTGAGCCCTGACCTGAACCCTGTGAACCTGCAAACCTGAACCTGATCCTGTACCTGTATTTGTACCTGTTCCTGCCCATCCTGTTATCCTTTATTCCTGTTCCCCTTCCCTGCAGCCTGATCCCTTCTACCTTCTCCCTGTCTGTCTTGCTCCTTGCCCCCCATCTGCTAATCTCCTGTTTATGACCCTGGCCTGGCTAAGACTATGATTCCGGTATCCCCTTTTGCTGTATATGCTGGTTAGTTTCGCAGTCACGCAGTTCTGGATTTATGACACTATAGCTTTCTGTCCTGTGTCCTGTTATGTATAATTAAGATAGTAGGACATTTTGACTTACCAGTAAGCTCCATATCTTAAAGTACAGGACATGGTTCCTCCCTTCTGTCCTCTGTTTCTCCTTATTGTTTGCCACAATACTGGAGCCCCTCGGTGTGGGTAGAGTTTTATGAGGGTGCATTGGGGGCATTCCCAGCAAAGCTTTTGCCAGTGTCCAATCACCTGAAAGTAGTGTAAGGTGACCAGATTTTTAAAATGAAATCCGGGGACATTTTTTAAATTTTTTTTTTTTACTGGCAAATGGTAAAATATTTTATACGCATATTATCCTAAATGATATATGCAGTGTATGTGGTATGTGAGTATGGAATGATTGTAAAAATGATATAGATGTTATTTCTCACACTTCCTCCATGAGATAAAAAAAGATACTTCTTAGAATTTTTTGGGAGGGGAGGGATGGGGCAGCTAAATTCAAATCCAATACGGGCAGGGGCGGCTCCAGACAATTTTTTTGGGGGGTGCTGTGGCGGCGCTTGAGGTAAGAGTGAGGGTGCAAGTGTGGTGCGCTACCTGTGGGCGTGGCCAAAAGTGGGTGTGGCCAGCAAGTTGCCGCGGTCAGAAAGTCGAGGTTTCTTCATGGCGTACAATGGTGATCAATATATCCTGGCCTCTGTATACCAATAAAAAGCCAAAACATGCAGCACAACTCTACTCTTCCTTTATACAATTCTACAAATGGACTTATAAGTGCAATGGTGAAACCTATAAAATAATATCCAGTGCAAAACAACCAATGTATTACAATGTAGTAGTGACGGTGTCACCCCCTCTGCAAAAATATTTTGAGAAATTGCAGAGCTTCAATGTGCAAATAATGTTAAAACCCCCCGACATACAATAATAACAGAGATGCAAATCAAGCAGTGTATTAGAACATAGTAGTGATGGTGTCACCATCTCTGCAAAAAGTAAGAAATATTTCAGAGCTGCAATGTGCAAATCATGGTGAAAACCCCGATATATAATCATAGTAATAAAATGTAAAATATGTACATCAATTGTACATTTTATTATGTTAATATTTAAGGGGTTTCACCACGATTTGCACATTGCAGCTCTGCAATTTCTCAAAATATTTTTGCAGAGGGGGTAAGACCATTATTACTTTACTCATATTGCAATACATTGGGTTGATTTGCACTGGATCTTCATTTATAGGTGTTACCATTGCCCTTATAAGTCCATTTGTACAATTTTATAGATTACGTGTAGGGCAGCGCTGCATTTTTTGCTTTTTATTGATTCACATTAGATGAGGGAACCAGCTAACAAGATTCTCTTATTGTTTTTGAGATTTTTTTTTGTTGCATGGCAGTGGTTTTACTTTGTTATGTCCTCTGTATACTGGTAGCCACTGGCCCTGCATATTGGTGGTCAGTGTGCCCCCTGTATGCTGGTGGTCAGTGTGCCCCCTGTATGCTGGTGGTCAGTGTGCCCGCTGTATGCTGGTGGTCAGTGTGTCCCCTGTATGCTGGTGGTCAGTGTGCCCCCTGTATGCTGGTGGTCAGTGTGCCCGCTGTATGCTGGTGGTCAGTGTGCCCGCTGTATGCTGGTGGTCAGTGTGCCCGCTGTATGCTGGTGGTCAGTGTGCCCCCTGTATGCTGGTGGTCAGTGTGCCCCCTGTATGCTGGTGGTCAGTGTGCCCCCTGTATGCTGGTGGTCAGTGTGCCCGCTGTATGCTGGTGGTCAGTGTGCCCCCTGTATGCTGGTGGTCAGTGTGCCCCCTGTATGCTGGTGGTCAGTGTGCCCCCTGTATGCTGGTGGTCAGTGTGCCCCCTGTATGCTGGTGGTCAGTGTGCCCGCTGTATGCTGGTGGTCAGTGTGCCCGCTGTATGCTGGTGGTCAGTGTGTCCCCTGTATGCTGGTGGTCAGTGTGTCCCCTGTATGCTGGTGGTCAGTGTGCCCGCTGTATGCTGGTGGTCAGTGTGCCCGCTGTATGCTGGTGGTCAGTGTGCCCGCTGTATGCTGGTGGTCAGTGTGCCCCCTGTATGCTGGTGGTCAGTGTGCCCCCTGTATGCTGGTGGTCAGTGTGCCCCCTGTATGCTGGTGGTCAGTGTGCCCGCTGTATGCTGGTGGTCAGTGTGCCCCCTGTATGCTGGTGGTCAGTGTGCCCCCTGTATGCTGGTGGTCAGTGTGCCCCCTGTATGCTGGTGGTCAGTGTGCCCCCTGTATGCTGGTGGTCAGTGTGCCCGCTGTATGCTGGTGGTACGTGCTGGGTTCAGGAGGATGCTACTTGCAGGGATCAGGAGGATGCTACGTGCAGAGTTCTGGTGGATGCTACGTGCAGGCTTCAGGGGGATGCAACGTGCAGGGTGCAGGGCTCAGGAGGATGCTACATGCAGGGTGCAGGGCTCAGGAGGATGCTCCGTGCAGGGTGCAGGCTTCAGGGGGATGCTACGTGCAGGGTGCAGGGCTCAGGAGGATGCTACATACAGAGTGCAGTGGTCAGGAGGATTCTATGTACAGAGTGCAAGGTTCAGGCATGCATTACATACAGATTGCACAGTTCAGGAGTGCGTTGTACGGAGTGCAAGGTCCAGGAATTAGTTAAACTGAAAAGACACCAATTACCGTATTTATCAGCGTATACCACACACTTTTTGGGTGGGTGCGTGTTATACGCTGATCCCTGCCGATCTCCGCTACGCTGAAGGGAGAGGAGCGAGCGCCGCCGATATACACATAGCCGAGTGTACTCGGCTAGGCTCGGCTCCACTCACAGTCACGCCCAGTCCTGCCATTGGACCTGTGTTATGTCCATCATAGGGGCGGGACTGGACGGGACTGCGAGAGGAGTGCTCGCTCCTCTCCTCTAGAAATCAGCGGAGATCGGCGCCAATTTTAAATAATCAGCCTGCCTGGCCAAGGCTGCAAAGACACAAGGCTGTAATGACACAAGGCTGCAAAGACACAAGGCTGTAATGACACAAGGCTGCAAAGACACAAGGCTGTAATGACAAAAGGCTGCAAAGACACAAGGCTGCAAAGACACAAGGCTGCAATGACACAAGGCTGCAAAGACACAAGGCTGCAAAGACACAAGGCTGCAATGACACAAGGCTGTAATGACACAAGGCTGCAATGACACAAGGCTGCAAAGACACAAGGCTGCAAAGACACAAGGCTGCAAAGACACAAGGCTGTAATGACACAAGGCTGCAAAGACACAAGGTGAGAGGTGCCATAAGTGCAGCCATGATTTTGTGTAAAGACTTTTCTGGTACATCATTAGTTAACAGAAAGAAAAGAAGTTGTAGGTAGCTGAGTAGTCTTACTTACAGTGTCTGAGGGGGAGGGGATGCCAAGGTATACAGCATACAATCTGTGTGTGCTCCGGAGATTGTGAGGACTTTGCAGGGGGGAGAAAAGGCCTGTGCAGCAGCAGATAGTTGAGATGGAGTTTTAATAGAAGAGTGAGCAAACCTGCTATCTTCAGAGGTTGTGTCTCTGGTGACTGCACTGCTCCTCCTTCTCTCCTCAGGATTTGTTAGGCCCGGGTTCAGTGATTGGTGGGTACAGCTGGTCTCTCTATATGTGCTGCTCCGTAGGGGGAGGTCAGAGCTCTCCAGGGAAAGATGCTGGACAGAGATGTTGATCATAGACATCCAAGACAAAACCCAAGATTTCCGATTTGCGCCCCAAGACTGCCTGAGTAGTGAGAATGAATGGAGCTGTCAAGTCCAACCTCTGATGTCGGGATGGGCGGGGCCAATATGCGGAGCTACGCCCCATTTGTCAGACAGCCCGTGCATAGACAAATAGCTGGCGGTTTATGCATTGGTGGGCGGGGAGGAAGGTGGCAGGGGGCGGGACCAATTGTAACTAATGTATATGTACCCACAGTGGTGTATAATAAACCTGAATTATACACCGGTGTGGGTACATATACACTAGTTACAATTGGTCCTGCCCCCTGCCACCTTCCTCCCCGCCCACCAATGCATAAACCGCCAGCTATTTGTTTATGCACGGGCTGTCTGACAGAGGGGGCGGAGCTCCGCATATCGGCCCCTCCCATCCCCGACATCAGAGCTTGGGTTTGACAGCTCCACTCACTCTCAGTGTCACTGCGGCCCTACGCTCCAGGCTTGCCCACCAATCCAAACCACACTGGATGATATTGACATTGCTGCTAGGGCTAGGTAATAAGTATAGGTACCCCCCTGAATCCGGGGACAGATCCGGGGACAGACGTGGTCCGGGGACAGTGTCCTCAATCCGGGGACTGTCCCCGGAAACCGGGGACGTCTGGTCACCCTAAAGTAGTGGCAAATAAACCATGGTCTGTAACTTCCTGATCTGTGTCCTTTACTGTACTTCAAGATATAGAATTTACTGGTAAGTCAAAATTAAAATTCCTATTTTTTTAAATACAGGGCAGATCTCGTTTTGGTCTACTGTGTTATATCCATCCACCTTCAGTTGATTGGATACTGGCAAACAGTTGTATGGACTGCCCCTTTTTTCTCTACTAAGAAAAGTAAATGGCTTATTTTATCAGTGGAAAGTTATCTGTAGATTCTTCTACCAAGCTTCTGGCTGCACTGTAGCTTAATGTGGTTGTTCCCCTTGCAAATACCTGATCTGTGCCTCAGGCACTCTACCTGTACCCTGCCAGAAGAAAAACGTGGTACTGGCCTATTGCTTTGGGCGCCCACCTTTAGTATGTAGTGCATATGTGTTATATCAGGCACAGGATGTTATAGTAATCCAGGGCCATAAGGATTGGGTGTGACTGGTTCCTTTAATTCTGAGAACCTTTTTGGCCTGTCATTGTGAGTGTGGGTAAGTCAGGGCCTTTCCCTTTAAACCAGGATGCAGCAGCTCCAGTTCCACTCATGGTTTACATGGAGTGTGGGCTGTAAGAAGCACAAGCTGTGGCATGGACTGTGACTCTTTAAATGATATGTCACAGCCATTAGGCAAGTGCTGCACCACACTCTCCAGTATGTCACATTGCCTGGAGTCACCCATTCTTTTGAATTTGGTGCCATTTACACCTGCAGACTGAATACACATACTCTGAGACATCTTAGAGATCGCTGCCATGGCTCCTGCTATGACAAGGCACCAATATCAAGGTGTCTCTTTCACAGGACAGCTTTAACCCCTTCTATTCTGCTCTCTTTGGTCATGAGTACCGCTCCACCCATGGCCCCTCCTTTTGAGACCTCTAATACTCAGTTGGCTGCACCTCCCGCCTCCTATTGTATCAAGGAGGAGCTCTGAGGCACCACGTCATAGGAAAGTTTTCTGCCCTGTTGGAGACCCCTCTCTGCCTTCCCTCCTGAGTCTATTTCAGATTCTATCGTTAAGGGCACTACATTTCTGGAGGAGGTGGCAGAGGATGAGGTGGATTCTTCACAGGATTCACTGCAGCAGGGGGCTCATTCTGCCGCTATCTCTCCTAAGCTTAAAGCAGTATTAAACAACACTCGTCAGGAAGTATAAACTGGAGTTTCAACCTCCACTTCCACCCCACTTTATCCTCCCAGATTTACCACCCTCTCCACAAAGATTTTATGCTTTCATGCAGCAGTTGCTTTCTCTGGGGGTCATTACCCCCCCCCCCCCATACCTACAGAGGAACAGTTTCAGGGATTCTCCTTAAATTGATTTACTATTCCAAAGGCAAAAGGTGGCATTTGCCCTGAGGATCATTAACAAATTTCTCTGGGTTCAAAAATCTGCCAGATCAGTTATTTTCACTGTTTCTCCTGGGCTCCACGAACATGAAAAATGTTTATATCTTCATTTTTCCTCCACACTAACATTTCCTGCATTTTTCTGTGGCCGAGCAGCTTTTCCAGTTTGTTGCTCTTCCCTTTTTGCAAGTCCATGCCTCCCTGGATCTTCTCTAAAGTGTTAGCATTTCTCCCTGTTCTAATCAATGTGAAAGGCATTGCGGTGATCCTCTTTGCACCAAACTGGCCCACTAGGATACTTCATCTTACTCAGACCCCTGGGAGACTCTCTGTAACCCCTTCCAGACCACCCAGGTCTCAAAGGCCAGACCACCATCCAGCTTTGATGGCTTGGTTGTTCATGCCAAGGTTGTAAACCCTATAAAAAAGACAAAAACAAAAAACCTGTAAGACAAAGGCATAATGAGCTAGTATACATCGCATACTAGCTCATTACGAAACACTTACCTTAGAACGAAGCTTTCTCAGCAGCGCCCGCACACCGCTGGGACGACTGACATTTTCCCAGGTGTTTTCTGGGTTTGCGGGTTCCGGCGCTGTGATTGGCCGGAGCCATGATCACATCACTCCGGAAGCCCTGAGGGCGTTGGCGTATATAGTAAATATCAACTAAACAGTGAAAGTTTAGGAGATATTCACAGTACCTACAGGTAAGCCTTATTACTGAGGCGCTTTACAGGTGCTATAGCTCTAAAAATAGTGCCTGCAAAGCGCCTCTCCTGTCACTCCAAGTTGAAAGCTCGAGGACTTTCACACTGGAGCAGTGAGCTGGCAGGATGTCAAAAAAAGTCCTGCAAGCAGCCTCTTTCAGGCTTTAGAAGCGGTTTATACATCGCTCCTAAAGCGCCCCTGCACATTGAAATCAATGGGCAGCCCTGGCAAAGTGCCCATGAAGCGGCGATTTTAACCCTTTTTTGGCCCATGAAGTGGCGCTTTTCTGGCGCTTTTAACCCTTTTTTCGGCCGCTAGCGGGGGTTAAAAGTGCCCTGCTGGCTGCTAAAAAAGGGTTAAAAGCGCCGGAAAAGTGATTATTTCAATGGGCATGGGCGCTTTAGGAGCGATGTATACACCGCTCCTAAAGCGCCTCAAAGAAGCTGCTTGCAGGACTTTTTTTGACATCCTGCCAGCGCACCGCTCCAGTGTGAAAGCCCGATGGCTTTCACATTAGAGTGACAGGAGAGGCACTTTGCAGGCGCTATTTTTAGCGCTATAGCGCCTGTAAAGTGCCTCAGTGTGAAAGGGGAAACGCGACGGTAAAGCCCTGCTAAAACTAGCGGCGCTTTACCGCCGACACCTGACGTGGCTCAGTGTGAAAGTGCCCTAAGTGAAAAACATTGATTATCTTGTTACAAGGGCATCTGAAAGTGGGTGGGATATATTTGGCAGCACGTGAACATGTTGTTCCTGAACTTGATGTGTTGAAAGCAGAAAAAATGGGCATTGTAATTTTTCTTGTGTTTTGGGCTGTGTAGCTTCAGACCTGTCAGGGTGCCCATGCTGACCTGTGACCATAGCCTATAGCGCCTACAATTGGTGTGTGAGCATCAGAACTGGACCACAGAGCAATGGAAGAAGGTGGCCTGGTCTGATGAATCATGTTTTCTTTTACATCATGTGGATGGCGTGAGCCCCTCTTAACTGGGGAACAGATGGCACCAGGATGCAGTATGGGAAGAAGGCAAGCTGTGGGAGGCAGTGTGATGCTTTGGACAATGTCCTGTTGGGACATGTGGATGATACATTGACACATGCCCACTACCTCAGCATTGTTACTCACCATGTACACCTCTTCATGGAAATGGTATTCCCTGATGGCAGGGCCTCTTTTAGCAGGATAATGTGCCCTTCCACACTGCAAAAATGGTTCAAGGAAGGTTTGAGGAGCACAATGAATTTAAGGTGTTGACTTGACCTCCAAATTCTCCAGATCTCAATCCAATCAAGCACCTGTGGGATGTGCTGAAAAAAACAAATCCAATCCATAAAGACCCCTCCTGACAACTTACAGAACTTAAAGGATCTGCTACTGACAGCTTGATGCCAGATACCACAACACCTTCAGAAGTCTAGTAGCGTCTGTGCCTCAACGGATCAGGGCTGTTTTGGCAGGAAAAGGGGGATCTACTCAATATTGGGTGGCTGGTCATAAACATTGGCTGATCGGTGTACAGTATATATCAGTCACTGCTTCTCTCAGCAAGACTGATACCCTATTTCCCCAATACCGAGTGCTTCAGGGTTTGTTTGTTTTTTGGCATCAAACGACTATTCTCCAGGTTTGCAAGGCAACTTCCTATGCAATCTGCCTCTGCTTCACTGGAAACCCAAGCAGTGCTGTGAAAATAAAGAAGGTGAAAAGAAAACGAATGCAACCACCACATCTTAGGCTCCATTCACACCTAGGCGATTTGAATCTCAGGCAGAAGCGCCAACGTTATGCCAACGATTCCAAATTGTGGAAAAACACAGGATGCGTATGCTATGCCATTACCTCTTAATGGCACCCCAAACGCAGTGCCATTTTTGCCACGATAAATCGCGCAATAAAAGGAGCAGGACCTTCTTTTGGGCAACAGCGATTGGGGTACCATTAAGAAGTAATGGCATCGCAAATGCGTCCTGCATGTTGGAATTGCGGGTAGAATTGCAGTGGTTCCACCCGCGATTCAAAACGCCTAGGTGTGAATGGAGCCTAAGACTGATGTCAGATGGGCGACTCTGCTGCTAGCAACTAAGTCACCAAAGTCAAATCACTAAGAGGCTCGCTGCCTGTCTCTAATTAAATCTCTCCCTTGGAAGCTGAATTGCTCCACCGAACGCTGCAAATCTCAGTTGCTAGCAATGGGAGCAACATCATGCTTCCTTAGGTAGTGAGGGAGGGATTCTATAGAGACAGACAGGCAGGTTCTTATTGATTCTGCCACTGATGATTGCGACAGAGCAGCAGAGTCACCCGTCTGACATCAGTCCTAAGATTGGCAATCAATGTATTTCATTCTTTTCTGTTTTATATAGACTTTAGGCATGATGTGGCTTTAAAAGCACCCTTCTGAAATCCACCTTTAGCCTTTTGTATACTTTTTAGATATTTATTGTATAGCACCTTGTATGATTTCATTGCATGGAAGACTATACATCCTGATTGAATTATATGCTCCATTATTTGATGTGTACTGGGAGGGAGGTGTTTATTAAATTACATGGTGTAGCAGGTATCTGGAGAGATGCAATACAGTCATTACGAGTTCATAGTCTGAGCTGCGGCTTAATGCAGAAATGTCCTTTTCCCCCCTAATCCCCGACTGCTCATTCTTTGGCTGTCTGCTGATGTGAGGTTTCTTGGCTGTGGTCCATGTATTATTCAAGGGTTTAATGCATTTTCACTGTCTTCTATTCTGTTATGCTTCCTCCTTTCCTGCTGATGCTACAGAAATAGAAACACTGAATTTGTATTTTTTTTTTCTTCTGTCCTTTTTACATTCTAAATTTAGCTGTGAGGCTGCCCTGCGGTTCTTGCGGCGCAAAGAAAGATGGGGGCTCGCGTGTGGAGGAGCGAACATGCGAGTCTCCGGGGCTACCTTGTTCTGCTCTGTTGCTGAAATCTTATTAACCGTTGGAGGAACTGAGGCTATCCAACCGCATTCTCACAACGTCAGACACTCAGTACATATGGAGTGTGTGACCTCTACTTCTCCGTCTTGGATCAATGATGATCTCAGCCCTCCCAATTCCAAGAGGGGGTTGCTAATGTATGGTTATGATATATAATTGATTGTAGTAAGCCCCATTTGTCTGACCAATTCCATCAATTAGTTTTATATTTGGGAAAGATTGCCAGAAGAAATAAAAGAAAGGAAGAAACTGGCGTCCTATATGCCTGATCCAAGAACCTCCATAAAACAGCAGCGTGTCTTAAAGTACATGTAAACATTCACAACCCATCTAGTTCAAAATAGCAATAAAAGGCAAAATGTGTGTGTATATAACACTTTTCTACAATGTAATGTAGGGAGTGTACAGCTTGTAAAACATTTGCTGTCCCCTCAAATTTGCTGTCCCCTCAAAATAACTCAACACACAGCCATTAATGTCTAAACTGCTGACAACAAAAGTGAGTACACCCCTAAGTGAAAATGTCCAAATTGGTCCCAATTAGCCATTTTCCCTCCCCGATGTCATGTGACTCGTTAGTGTTACAAGGTCTCAGGTGTGAATGGGGAGCAGGTGTGTTAAATTTGGTGTTATCGCTCTCACTCTCTCATACTGGTCACTGGAAGTTCAACATGGCACCTCATGGCAAAGAACTCTCTGAGGACCTGCAAAAAAGAATTGTTGCTCTACATAAAGATGGCCTAGGCTATAAGAAGATTGCCGAGACCCTGAAACTGAGCCGCAGCACGGTGGCCAAGACCATACAGCAGTTTACCAGGACAGGTTCCACTCAGAACAGGCCTCGCCATGGTCGACCAAAGAAGTTGAGTGCACATGCTCAGTGTCATATCCAGAGGTTGTCTTTGGGAAATAGACGTATGAGTGCTTCCAACATTGCTGCAGAGGATGAAGGGGTGGGGGGGGGTCAGCCTGTCAGTGCTTAGACCATACGCAGCACACTGCATGAATTTGGTCTGCATGGCTGTCGTCCCAGAAGGGAGCCTCTTCTAAAGATGATGCACAAGAAAGCCTACAAACAGTTTGCTGAAGATGAGCAAACTAAGGACATGGATTACTGGATCCTGTGGTCTGATGAGACCAAGATAAATTTATTTGGTTCAGATGGTGTCAAGCATGTGTGGCGGCAACCAGATGAGGAGTACAAAGACAAGTGTGTCTTGCCTACAGTCAAGCATGGTGGTGGGAGTGTCATGGTCTGGGGCTGCATGAGTGCGGATGGCACTGGGGAGCTACAGTTCATTGAGGGAACCAACATGTACTGTGACATACTGAAGCAAAGCATGATCCCCTCCCTTCGGAGACTGGGCCGCAGGGCAGTATTCCAACATGACAACGACTCCAAACACACCACCAAGACGACCACTGCCTTGCTAAAGAAGCTGAGGGTAAAGGTGATGGACTGGCCAAGCATGACTCCAGACCTAAACTCTATTGAGCATCTGTGGGGCATCCTCAAACGGAAGGTGAATGAGCACAAAGTCTCTAACATCCACCAGCTCCGTGATGTCGTCATGTAGGAGTGGAAGAGGACTCCAGTGGCAACCTGTGAAGCTCTGGTGAACTCCATGCCCAAGAGGGTTAAGACAGTGCTGGAAAATAATGGTGACCACACAAAATATTGCCACTTTGGGCCCAATTTGGACATTTTCACTTTTGGTGCTCAGCGGTTTAGACATTAATGGCTGTGTGTTGAGTTATTTTAAGGGGACAGCAAATTTACACTGTTATACAAGCTGTACACTCACTACTTTACATTGTAGCAAAGTGTCATTTCTTCAGTGTTGTCACATGAAAAGATACATTTAAATATTTACAAAAATGTGAGGGGTGCACTTTTGTGAGATACTGTGTGTGTGTGTGTGTATAATATATATATACATACACACACACACACACACACACACACACACACACACACACACACACACACACATTATAAATACATATTTTTCTTTTTTATAAATGATGAAACACCCTCTGTTCCTGCATAAGAGCTGGAGGTGGAGAAACAGCAGTACTTTGATCTTCCCAGTGAATGGCTGTGCGGGGAGTGGGGACAACAAGCATGGTCATTGGAGGAGAGCAGGCTGAGTTCTAAGTACAGCTAGAGAACTGACCACCCTGTGCTAGCGTAGTCCATTTTTAATAGGAAAGAGACTGGCAGGAGCACCATGTATTTCACACAAAGGAAGCAATGCAAAGAGAACAGGATACTTTTTCATACAAGTACATGGTACAACAGGCACATATCAGGAACATGAAATGTTGGGTTAACTTATTCTTAAAGTAAACCTGCCATGATAAAATGCAGGTGTTGCTACTGTTGACATCTTGGCCCTCCAACTAAGGTCAGAATCTAACAATGCCTCATGGGACATAAGACCAAAGTTTGCCTACACCTGCTTTAAGGATAAACGGCACCAAAAATATAACAAGGGGGCTGTTGCTGAGCTCTCCTTTAAAATTAATTGCTCTGTGGCTGTCATGTTGATCCAAAGGCGTTACAATTTCGGAGCCACTGGCCTGGAATAGTTATGCAGATCAATGGCTTCCTTTTTTCCTTTCCCGACTTTAATATACACTATATTGTCAAAAGTATTGGGAAACCTGCCTTTACACGCAAATGGACTTTAATGGAATCCTAGTCTAAAGCCTCGTACACACGATCGGATTTTCCGATTGGAATTGTGTGATGACAGGCTGTTGGCGGAAAATCCAACCGTTTGTACGCTCCATCGGACAATTGTTGTCAAATTTTCCGCGGACAAATGTCTGTTGTTGGATTTTCTGAGAGTGTGTACATAAGTCCGTCAGACAAAAGTCCAAAGTACAAACACGCATGCTCGGAAGCAAGGACGAGCTGGAAGTGGTCAGTCTTGTACACTAGTGTTCGTAATGGGGAATTAACATCCGTGACGTGGCAAATTATGAAATCTTGAAATGCAGCACACAATTCTCTTCTTTTTTAATGGGATAATAATGAAGCTGCTTTGCTGGTTATACTGATGGAGTTATTGCAAATTAATTTTCAAAGGCTTTTTTTTTCTAATGATATCAAGAATATATTATTATGCTTGGTATTTTTTTTTTGTTGCAAGTTACCACAATACCATTATCCCATAATTTTTAAGAACAAAGATACAACTATGTTGGTGTCCCTTGTTAATTTTACATTGTATTTTATAAATTGTAACTGCATACTCCCAAACTGTCATTTGAAGTAAAACACATAGCCAAGTATTATTCTCCACAATTTTTTTTATTGTGCATTAAAAAAAGAAAACAAATAAAATTAGACATGCTATCTGCTCCTGTAGCAAAGGCATATGACGTAATTGGTCACGTTTAATAAAGCAATCAATTTTTGGTCCAAGAAATCCTCCTCCTCCTGTTCCTGGACTGGACTTGGGTCAAAGCAATAACTCCAAGGCCAATAATAAATAACACGTTATCTCCTCCGATTCCGCATAATGGCTGGTTGACGAACGTCCGTTCAGAAACTAACTGAAAAGCGCGAAATGAAAAGCACGAAATGAAAAGCGCATAATGGAAAGTGCGACATGAAAAGCACGAATCAACACTCACCAAACTTCTACTAACATAAAATTAGCAGAAGGAGCCCAAAGAGTGGCGCTAAAGACCTGAAAAAACACATAGTACATCACTATGTTCATGTTTGTTGGCCGACAATTGTGTGCCGTTTGTATGCAAGACAAGTTTGGGGCCAACGACCTTCGGACAAAAGTCTGTGGTTTTGTCTGCAGAAAATTGGATCGTGTGTACGAGGCTTTAGTCCATAGGGTTCAATATTGAGTTGACCCACCCTTTGCAGCTATAACAGCTTCAACTCTTCTGGGAAGGCTGTCCACAAGGTTTAGGAGTGTGTATATAGGAATGTTTGACCATTCTTCCAGATGCGCATTTGGGAGGTCAGGCACTGAAGTTAGGCGAGAAGACCTGGCTCGCAGTCTCCGCTCTAATTCATCCCAAAGGTGTTCTATCGGGTTGAGGTCAGGACTCTGTGTAGGCCAGTCAAGTTCCTCCACCCCAAACTCACCTATCTATATATTTATGGACCTTGCTTTGTGCACTAGTGCGTAGTTACAGTGGAACAGGAAGGGGTCATCCCCAAAGTGTTCTCACAAAGTTGGTAGCATGAAATTGTCCAAAATCTCTTGGTATGCTGACGCCTTAAGAGTTCCCTTCATTGGAACTAAGAGGCCAAGCCCAACCCCTGAAAAAAACACACACACCATAATCCCCCCTCCACCAAATGATTTGAACCAGTGCACAAAGCAAGGTCCTTAAAAACACCTTTGGAGCGGAGACTGCGAGCCAGGCCTTTGTGTCCAACATCAGTGCCTGACCTCACAAATGCGCTTCTGGAAGAATGGTCGAACATTCCCATAGACAAATAACTAAACCTTGTGTACAGCCTTCCCAGAAGAGTTGAATCTGTTATAATTGCAAAGGGTGGGCCAACTCAATATTGAACCCTACGGACTAAGACTGGGTTGCAATTAAAGTTCATGTGCGTTCATGTAACTTTGTAAATAAAGGCAGGTGTCCCAATACTTTTGACAATATAGTGTATCTGCATGATTGTTGCAGGTCAACACAGGTAATGTCACACAGGGAATTTGTATTTTGAGGTGAAAGTCAAGCAATGGCATCTTACATATTTCTTAGTACATTTTGCTTTTAAATGAGATTTTCCAGATAATATGACTTTGGGAAGCTATCCAATATGATGTCACTTCAACTTGTTATATGGGGAGTATTGAACCTGTAGCTTTAGCCTTGAATATATGTGAAAAAAGGTTTGCTGTCTTTACAGATATTGTATCCTAAAGGCTAAAGTGACCTATACTGTAGACATTGAGTGGCAGATGGCTGGCCATTCATTCAAATCCACTAAACAATCTTTTTAGCCAAACATCATACAACCTTGCTTATTCACATCATTCATAGAATGGAATGGTAGGGATTTAAAGACTTTCTTATAGGCCTTAGGCTCAACGCCAAAAATTAAAAATCCCCATGATGATTGCAAAAACTGACAAATATGGATTTTGTCAAATGTGGTGTGTTTGTAGGAGACCTTAATCGCAACTGACTACATCTTGGGGGGGATTTACTAAAACTGGTGCACACAGAATCTGGTGTAGCTGTGCATAGTAACCAATCAACTTCCAGGTTTTATTGGCAAAGCTTAATTGAACAAGCTGAAGTTAGAAGCTGATTGGCTATCATGCACAGCTACACCAGAATCTGTGCACACCAGTTTCAGTTAATCTCCCCTATTGGGGTTGTTTTGCATATAAGATTATCAGATTACAACAGTCATTTTTCTGCAAGCTTGAAAGTGAATGGAAAGGAATAGTAGTTGTTATGAGCAGTCATCTTACTTTCATGCATAAGACATGACAGTATATGTGCTCTAAAGAAACAAAAAGAAAAATGTGACAAACAAAACAGGAAATCTTCTAATTAATATACAAGTGTAGTGCTCTTACTGTATACAGTTATATCAGTCCTGCTAAGCGATAATATCTCCCAAAAAGACAAAATGCTTAAATATTAATCTTCACTCATATCTATCACATTTTTTAAATGTATTAGAAGCACTAATCATATTTTGTCACATTTTAGCTGTTATATATTGTGTGACAGCTTTACGATTCACATTATTCACAGCACAGATTATTGCATGTTTTTTTAAGGCATGATACCTTTTTCTATCACACAGAGAATTCCTCAGTTCAGCGGTTATAGATTGACTGTCTTGTTTCGGTGTTGCCTCTATTAATTACTGTAATGGCTCTGACAAGCTCAGTGCACACAGGTTGAATAATTTAGTTCCTGCATGACTAACCCACAATGAGCTTATAAACATAACATCAACCCTATTTGAGTTTGAATGGGAATTTCCCTGTCAAACAAGTGAAGGGGAAAGTGATCAAACCATAACCATGCCCGAGAAACTTTTGTAAACCTCATGAGATCCTACTGAAGGAAGGAGGGACATAGGACTGGGCAATCAAGACAATTCATGGGCAATAAATGACAAGTCATGGTAATACATTGGCAATAAATGACAAGTCATGGTAACACATAGGCAATAAATTACAAGTCATGGTCATACATGGGCAATAAATGGCCAGCTGTAATATGTCTGAGGGAAATCAATAGTTGTGGCTGTACATGGGCAACATACAGGCAATCAGTACAATATGTCAAAGGGGACAATTTGTGAGCACCAAATGGGCATAATGACCAAATACATAATAACCAAGTCTAAGTCTTGTGTTGGATTCTGGATTCAAAAATACACTATATTACCAAAAGTATTGGGACACTTGCCTTTGCATGCACAAGAACTTTAATGGCATCTCAGTCTTAGTCCGTAGGGATCAATATTGAGTTGTCCCACCCTTTTCAGCTATAACAGCTTCCACTGTTCTGGGAAGGCTGTCCACAAGGTTTAGGAGTGTGTCTATGGGAATGTTTGACCATTCTTCCAGAAGCGCATTTGTGTGGTCAAGCACTGATGTCGACAAGAAGGCCTGGCTTGCAGTCTCTGCTCGAATTCATTCCAAAGGTGTTCAATCGGGTTAAGGTCAGTCAAGTTCCTCTATAGCAAACTCGCTCATCCATGTCTTTATGGACCTTGTTTGTGCACTGGTGCGCAGTCATGTTGGAACAGTAAGGGGTCATCCCCAAACTGTTCCCACAAAGTTGGGAACATAAAATTGTCCAAAATGTTTTGGTATGCTGACACTTTAGTTACTGGAGCTAAGGGGCCAAGCCCAACCCCTGAAAAACAACCCCACACCATAATCCCCCCCTCCACCAAATGATTTGGACCAGTGCACAAAGCAAGGTCCATATAGACATGTATGAGCGAGTTTGTGGTGGAGGAACTTGACTGGCCTGCACAGAGTCCTGACATCAACCTGATAGAACACCTTTGGGATGAATTAGAGCAGAGACTGCGAGCCAGGCCTTCTCGCCCACATCAGAGCCTGACCTCACAAATGCGCTTCTGGAAGAATGGTCAAACATTCCCATAGACACACTCCTAAACCTTGTGGACAGCCTTCCCAGAAGAGTTGAAGCTATTATAGCTACAATGGATGGGTCAACTCAATATTGAACCCTACGGACTAAGACTGGGATGCCATTAAAGTTTATGTGCGTGTAAAGGCAGGTGTCCCAATACTTTAGGTAATATAGTGTAACTTAAAATACAGTCTGACAGACAACTAGCATTTTTAAAAACATGGTTTTCAGTGGTAGCCTAATAGTTTAAGGAGGACCTGAACTCAAAAAGAGAAGATTTGCTTTGTTAGAGGAAACATTTAGAAATGTTAAAGTGGTACTAAACCTTAATACAAAAACGTGTTATATTTCAGCTTACCAATTCTTATATGTAGAATTTGAAGAGCAAATATACATGGAATACATGAACTTGCCCAATAATTACAAGTTAAATATAAAACATACAAAATATATAAAAAACAAGTGTCCAAGTATAGATTAAAAAACATTGGTCTCATTGTGGGACCCAGTATTAAAGAACAGACAGTTGCATGTTACACAGATATTGTTAGAATAGCAGATGGAAAGATAATTACTTCTCAGTGAATGGTGAGTCCTCTACATGTTTCACGGATATTTCCACTTTTTCCGGAGGAGTAATAATAGACAAAATCATTAACAAAAATATGATAACATGGTAACATATGAAAATATATCATAAAATATATACCAAGGAATATGAGGGACCATAATAACAACACTGTCGCTTACTAATGAGGACCGAAAATGGGGGGTAACCAAGACAGCGGCACCATCAAAATCCCCCCCACAGCACGGGGGGCTTGAAGTAAGTATAAGTTAACTGATACCCAAGCCAGAGACTACAAGTAAAAATAATGAAGAGATAAGAGATTGTGTATGCTGTTTATGCCCTATTGGGAAGAGGAAAAGGAGGGGGGAGAGGAAGGGAAAGGGGAAAAGGGAGGGCAATGGTGAGAGGGGACCAGGGAAGGCAGGGGAAAAGGAAAAAAGGGAGGGGAGGGAGGGAGAAAAGAAAAAAGTAGGGAAGGAAGGGGAAAGAGACAGGGAAAAGTGGGGGGATAGGAAATAAAGGGGAGACATTGAGGGGAAAAAAGAAAGGGAGGGAAACAAATGGGATAAACACCCATTTCGCCATGGTTCCATGGTTGTAATACAATAGTACGCTGACCTGAAATTAATATAAAGTGATTTAAATTACCGGGGGGGGTAGCGCAATGAAGCCTGCCCCCACTTCAAAAGAGGAGGATGGATCTAATGCTCGAGGGGGTTCAGCTTGGCCAGCTCTCATTCCAAGGCCCAATCACCCCTATATATATAACAAGGGGAGCAAGGTATCCTAAAAGTATAATAAATATCACATGAGCTAATGGTGCCTCACACAAATCATAGTATAAAATCACCACATCTCTCACATACAGTCCAACAACTCAGTCACATTGATTACTGGTGTGGACACTGCCAAATATATTTTTTGCAGGCCCTTGAACACTAGTATGTAATAAGGCAAAAGAGTATAGACCCACCTCGATAAAATACTGCCTCCAAAAGCCCCCCTGCAAACTCCACAACGCAGGGGAATCACCACACCCTCGAGCATTAGATCCAGCCTCCTCTTTTGAAGTGGGGGCGGGCTTCATTGCCCTACCCCCCTGGCAATTTAAATCACTTCTTATTAATTTCAGGTCAGTGTACTATTGTATTACAACCATGGCTGAGATTGGTTATTATCCCATTTGTTTTTTCCCTCCCTCCCTCCCTTTCTTTTTTCCCCTCCATTTCTTCCCTTTATTTCTTCTTCTCCCCCTTTCCCTTCTCCCCCCTCTCTTTCCCCTTCCTTCCCTACTTTTTTCTTCCCCCCCCCCCCCTTTACCTGGTCAGTCCCTTTTCCCCTTTCTTCGCTTTCCCTTCCTGTCTCCTCCCCTCCCTTATTTCTTCTCACCCCCTCCACTCCGTATATTTCTCCCACTTACCACCCCCAACCCCCCCACTACCCTTTTTTCAATAGGGCATAAACAGCATACACAATCTCTTATCTTTTCATTATTTTTACTTGTAGTCTCTGCCATGGGTATCAGTTTACATAAACTTATTGCAACCCCCACTAGCTTGCCATGGGGGAATTTTGATGGTGCCACTGTCTTGGTTGTCCCCCATACTCGGTACTTATTGGTAAGCGACAGTGTTGTTAATATGGTCCCCCACATTCCTTGGTATACCATTTATTGTATATTTTTATATGTTACCATGTTATCATATTTTGTTAAAGATTTTGTCTATTATTACTCCTCCTGAAGAAGTGAAAATATCTGTGAAACATGTAGAGGACTCACCGTTCACTGAGGATTAATTATCTCTCCATCTTCTATTCTGAAGGGTACCAAGTATCAGTGTAACATGCAACTGTCTGTTCTTTAATACTGGGTGCCACAATGAGTCCGATGTTTTTGATGAAATCTATACTTGGATACTTGTTTTCTATATATTTTGTAGGAATACAATTTGTTTTCTATTTAACTTGTAATTATTGGGTACCAAGAAAGTCCATTTATTCCAATTATTTGGGGATACAGTATATGGGGGAAACTAAGGAATGGTAAGCTGCAGTATGTTACATTTTTGTTTTTACGTTTATTACTTCCTTAAGTACCCTAAAAATGTCTTATATTTCCTCCTGAGAAATAGCAGTGAACTTTCTGGTATGTAGGAGTTTCTAGACACTCCTATGCCTACAACCATATAGCTATTTATCTGCAGCGTTAGATCTAAGGCTAGCCATACAAATTTAGGAAATACTTATTTCCTCACCAATGCTAAACAGTGTGCATGGAGGAATTTCCCCTGCCAGCTGTTGTATCCAGATAGCCGTAGCACCTGTGACTGATTGAATACCCAAACAGTGATTGCATCTAATTGAATTCGTATGCACCTGACAAGTTTTTCAGCCAGGTTGTGCAGACAGCCACCCATATCTTTAATTTCTGCTTATTCAGCAAGGGCTAGAATTTGAGCCAGGTATGGCTAGCATTAGGTACGGCTGCCTCTGCCTGCTAGTCTCAGGAGATTTGGAGTGAGATTTGATGTGATGTGACTACTGTGCGCTGTTCACTGTCCTCCTTGCTGGAGGCTCTGACACAAGGAAGCAAAGCCCTGCCTACACCAACCTGGCTGCCTCCACACAGAGACAAAGTGCAGAACAAGGCATTGTAAGTCAGCAATGGGGAAAAATGAGCTGCAGGCAGACTGTGGGTAATACTGGTGACTAGTCTTGTTTTTTTTTTCCTATGGACAGCTTCTATTGTTAAAGTCTGCTTTAAGTAAAAATTTGAACAATAAAGCCCAATATTATTTAACCTTTATGCCTTTGACATAAATTCATGACATTAAAAAGAGTCTTATCAGCATTTATTTATTCATGTTTTTTTTTTTCCATTGGATGCCTGAGACTTAAGATTCTCTTAATATTGCACCTGTTTGACAGCTGAAACCTGCATTGCATTGTGGGACTTGACATGCGCTGCATCACAACTTCAAACCCTCCCACCCCCTTCCCCGTCAGAAATGTCACTTCTTGAATTCAGCAATTCATTGAGAGTTCTGTACATTTGGTTGATACGAGCACCGTTAATTAGCTTCCTGTTGGCTGTATCCTGAGTCTGACCAAGTGTGCCAGTTTCGTGCCAGGCGGTGACACCACGAAACAGCACTGGTTTGCTGATGAAGGTAGGAATAACGTGAAGCGGACTTTGTGAACTGACTCCGCATGGGAAATACCTCAAGAAATCCATAGTGCCCACTGTCATATCCCTCCAGAGGAAGAATTTGCAAGTTGCAGGCAGTGATTCTTTTTAGGGAACTTTTTTAATTGATCAAAACCCCATTAAATGTCCCCATAGCAGTAGTTCATCAACAAAATAAATAAACTATTATTCTGTTATAGTATTGTCCAACATTTCTTTTTTTTTTTTAGAAAACAGGCTAATAAATACATGCTTGCATACCAGGTCATAATAATACAAAAAGTTCAGGTTATGATGAATGTGGAGCCTTTAAATAATAAAAAAAGGACAAATATATATATTTTTATAATCGGAAATATAATAAATCTGGCCAAAATCTACTTTGCCTTCCACTAGAAGGTATTGTTACCTGTATGTTTTATGGATCAGCTGCTAGGTAAAGGTATGTTGCTCATGGGACAGATTGCATTTCTTAAAGCTCAACGCCAGCCAAATCTTTTTTTGTTTCTAGTTTAGAGCATAATAGGGATAGGATAGAACATCTGTAAGGTTTTTACTGCAGTCTGTGACCCCATTGTCAAAACGGGATGAGAGTGCGAGTCCACAGACTGCAACAGCAAAAATGGGGAAGGGTTAGACTCTTCATCAAGTGATTATTGCTGTATGTGTGTTCCTGTCCTGGTGGCAACCATTTCCCTCACTTAACCTGCACAGGAAGTAGGAGAAGAGGGTTACAGACAGCAATACCAACTCGAGAAATATATATACACTCTTTCTAAGTCTATCCAGAAAAAGGTTTTGGCTGAAGATAGGATTTAATTGTAACCAAACTGTTAAAGCCCAGTTGTAGTTTGATAAAAAAAAAAAATTCAATAACAGTACATTGAGGATACAGTAAAATGGTATATGGTTAATATCTTATTAGTTTAATTGCTTTTAATTGATCCCTTGCATCTGTACAACAGTCAGTGCCTTCTGCATGTGAACAGGAATCTCTCTGCAGAGGTCCGACACAGAGGTCCCTACAGAGTCAGAGCTCTCGCTCTCCAATCAGCAAGGAGTGTGAGCTTCGCTGATTGAAAAGTTCTAGCCTGACTTAATAAATGGGGAGGGGTGTTGGATCGATTTAGCAAAACTGCTGCTTCCACGCAGAGAGCACTGACATTTCCAAAGATGTTATTAAAACAACTAAATTAATACATTGACCATATACCTTTTTACCATACTCTTAATGGATCGTAATTTTTATTATTATTTATTATTTTTATTATTTTTATTATTATTTTTTTTTTGCAACATTTGGGTATTATTCTTAGGGCACCAAATATCATGAGCCCCATGGACGGTTGTTAAAGCAATGGTTCATGTAGAAGTGATATTTGGTTATAGGTATAGGTAGATGCAAGTGGTTGGTTATAGGTAGATGCAAGTGGATCAAACCACTAAGTTCTTGCCCCTCCCAGTACTTTCAAGTTGGATCCTCCTATTACATTTTTTTGCCCTTCTTTTAGCCCATTGTGAAGTCTCCCTCCTCTTGCATCTACCATAATGTACAATAAATGGCGACCCAGGGTTGATTGATAAAACTGTGAAATAGCTGTGGCACATGGGCAGAAATGAGAACTCAATTGCAGATCATCATTGGTGTCTTTGAGAGATACAGGGTGCTAGACCAAATCTGTAAGGTGGCTATAGCCTAAAAGTGATGACTACTCACAGATTGTTCTTAAATTAAAGTGATCTTGTCATAAAAGTAAATGTTTTATTGATATTATTTTCAAAATGCAGGCACCACAAGGTACTTCCATATTCCTTTAATTGTATACATAAAATGTTTGGTGCAGTCAGTCTTAAACCAAGTTTGGAAAGTACCCAAACCAGCATTTTTTACAAATACAAGGGATGCCTACATCCCACTATGCATTTCATATGCATAGAGTGTTCATTAAGGTCACTGGAGGTCATGCCAATCGTGTTCAATCTGAATCTGAATCTGAAAGTCAATTTCTTTCTGCTGTGTGGTGGTATCAGAGGAAATAAAAACGATAAAACTATAACTTTTCTTTTTTTAGGATTGGTTTGCTTCTAGTACCTTATAAACAACTGACACATAGAAGTATTGATCGGCCAGAAATTGAAGTCTAATTTAGATGGATCTTACTGCTTGGATGGACCTTGTTGCAGTGATGATGTCAGCTAGGATAACATCATCAGCCAAGCTTATTTGGAGCCTGTGATCATGTGGAAAGTGCCAATTATGACTTCTACTCAGCTGATTGGTGGAAACCTCAGACCCAACGTCAGGTCTTGTAAACAGGTACTCATAAAAGTATCTAAAAAAGAATAGTTCTTATTGCCCCTAACTTCTTTTAAAATCCCTTAACGAAAATAGTCATCTGAATGGTTGGTATAAACAACAATAACTTTTACCAGACACTTTAATGCAGTAGGTCTAATACTTGAAGCCACCCAGTTCCCCTTTGGTGGTGGCCGTAGTGGTTGCAGATTGGTCATTATAAAATTCAAGACTTCTCATTTTATGAGTGCTGACACCAAACTCATCAAATTATTTTAATGCATGATCATGCAGTTCTTTTACCACCTCCTGATATGAATGTACAGATTAAATGTACAGCTTGGGGGTTGAATATCTAGATCTGTAACATTTTTTGTTTTTTTACAATGGAATCTGACAAAAATTGATGGCCATGATGAAGGGTCCCAGTTTATCATGTAGAACTAGATTAAGCTGTAAAGTTCCCAAAACAGGAAATTCAGTAGGTCAAGCCACCATTATGTCATTGTTTGCCAAATGAGGCCTGTCAGATTCCTGGAGTTTGAAGGAATGTAGGAGATATAGCTGCCCATCTGCCCAAGCCATTGCAATCTGGTGTGTTCCACATTAAAATTTATATCAATACTCCTTACTCTTGAGTGGGACCAAAAGAAAGGATTGTAGAGTTGTGGTCGGACATAGCCAGCCAATCTAACATCTGGAGTCCCTCAGACACATAAGAAGCTAGAATGTTCTTCAACATTCCAGAATTCACCCATATACAAAATATTAGCTGGGTTGATCCCTTAAGAAAACCTATTACAGACCTATCTCATGCATTATGCTGGTTAGGTTGTGACATCCTGGTCACTTTTATTGGTCAGATATTTTATATAAGATCATGAGCTGTAATGTGTTGAATATGCTGATGGTGATGTATGTAAAACACGTATACTGCATGAAAATGAAAATAGCACCACAACATGCAGACACGACCGCAAATGCACTCCAAGTTTTCTTGGCCCTAAGCCTAGGCTTTCATTATCTCAGAGACTTAACCTCAAAATTTCTTTTTAACATGCAAACATATTTACTTACCTTAATTGACTTATTTACTTAACCTTTACCTCCACACTTTTATCAATCCACACTGTATAAAATCTGCTCTGAAGCCTTATCCTCAAACTTTTATTGTAGCAGTGATGTCTCACATTCTTCATGTTGTAAGATTTCCTTGTCTACCTGCTAAGCATTACAACTTTCACCCTTTGCCCTGTACCCCCTCGTCTGCTTCCAGAATTATGTAGTGTTCTTTTCTTTTCCTGCTGAGTGTTGCAGTATCTATTGAGTTATGTTGTGTTCCGTTATGTTTCTATCCATCTTGTAGGTTTCCCTTCCTTGTTTAGTGTTGTACAATTCCCTTATTTGCCTACTCAGAGTCGTTGTCAGTTGAGTGAGCTGCCATACTGTTGCCTGAGTGTGGAGAGCTGTACAGCTCTTAACAGTTGCATCCCACTGTCTACTGAACTATGTAGCATTACATTATATGCCCATCTAGAATTACACTTCTGCACATTACCTGCTTGGGGAGTGCTGCTATGTATTTTTTAAATGATTGTTACATTTTGCGGTGTTTCCCTACTTTTCTGTCTTCCTGCTGCCTACATATTCACTGTTGAAATGTGCCCTGCCTACAATGGACATTGCAGTGTTCCCCTCCTTACATGTTGAACATTGTAATGTGCCCTTCCTGCCTAATGAACACTATAGTGTTCTCCTGCCTACTTATTCTATATTCTAGTGTCCCCTTCTTAGCTAATGAATATTGTAGTGTTCCCCTTGCTTACATGTTTAATGTGTAGTGTGTCCTGACTATTTAATCATGCCTCCCAACTTTCTGAGCTGAGAAAGAGGTACACCTTTAGGCACAAAGTATGTTAGTAAAGTACATGCTTCTGCCACGGTTAAGTAGACCGATGAGAATTAATAAGCAATAAAATCATTGGTTAAACCCAAAGATGATTTTTTTTTGTCAACATTACCTTTATGTTATACTATGTTTAAAAAATAACAACTGCAATAAATCTCCCCTCTCTATATGTTGGAAGCTCTACTGTGCCATGCCTGCCTGATGAATGTTGGATTGTTCCCTTTCCTGCCTTCTGTATGTCGAGGCGTACTATTTACTTCCTTATTCAATTTTTTTTTGTGTTCTCCCCAGCTGGACTATTTAACCTTAAGTTCTGTGTCTTAAGAAAAATGTATTCCTATTTCTGCCTTTTGTGTTTGTGTATCCTTGCCTACCTTCTGAAAGTTGTAATGGTTTTTGGTCTTTGTTTTTTACTACCTGGCTTTTTAAGCTTTTCACTGCTTCATTACCTATCTGTTGCCAATTCCAATGTTTTTTTACTGAGTGCTGTAATGTTTCTTAACCTTGCTGGACAAGTGTTCATTGCCGTCTGGGTGTTGTATGGCTCCCAGTCATCCACTGTGTGTAGCAGTGTTCCCTCCTGTAACTAATGAGTATTGAAACATACCCATGCCTTCTAGTGCTGTAGCTTGTTTTCACCCTCTATGCGCTTGTTCTCACTTTGCCCTTCTATGTCTTTTGTCTGCTTTTTGAGTTTTTTTTTTTGTTCCATTTTCTGGCTGCCAGTTTCCTCATCCCAAGAGTTTTCCTCTTCCTACCTAATGGCCTTTTCTCTTTGCCTCACCAGTTTGTTGTTGATGACATCTGCTTGCCCCTCTAGGTCCTCTGTTATGGTGTTTGAATAAAAAAAAAATCTGACTGCTTATCTGGTTTTGAAAGATCATTATGTTTCCATAGCGAGTGAGGTGTGAATGAGGATTTATTTGGGGGGGGGGGGGAGTTTGCAGCGCATGGGAAGTGAGAGGTATATAACAGTCATGAGAGGCTTCATAAACTCCTCTCTAAAGTACCCCTATTTGCGTTATTTGTTGCTCCTCCCTGCCCAGTTTTTATGGCTTCTGAAGTGTTAGTGCAGATCTTTTAAATTGAAATACCCATCTAAGGACTCCACTCTATCATTACTCCATTTAGCAGCCGGCATAAAAAATTAATGTAAGGTAAAGGTTACAACAGTACCAAGCAATATTTCTTCACTTTACAGTGCCAAAATTGTCTTTATAAATAATGTCCCTATACTTGTGTCCCACCCTTTTCTCAAATATCCCACCCCACTGGAAGCTAGGTTCTGCTTCCTGTAATAAGCCAGCAACTCCAGTTATCAAAAGGCTACTAACAAAGTCTGGAGGGTCTCCACTGATGGTTGGAAGACGAAAGCCAAACGCAGCCATATTTAATAATCCTCCGATTACATTCTCTATAGTATAGAGGGGAGCTCTAAACCATTGGCGTGAACAGAATGGGGTCAAACATAAGCTGATTCACTGGACTGTGTCCTCCCCAATGTTGGCACTTGAGCCAGAGTGGATGGCTCCTTTTTACGCACCTCGCACACTGACTTTCTGCGAGCCTGAACTCCCCTCATTGCTGTCTTGATTTTTCTCCAGCCAAGGTGGTTAAGCTCGGCTAGATTGAGAAGGACACAGATGCCGCTTACAGCAAACATGAAAACCAGGAAGACTGTCTTCTCAGTGGGCCGAGATACGTAGCATTCGACTTCCTTTACGCAAGGGTAACGGTCACACTCAAAAATAGGTGGAACACTGAAACCATACAGGAAGTACTGTCCTGCCAGAAAACCAATTTCCAAAGCATTCCTGAAGAAGACCTGGATGATGTAAAAGCGAGAGATGCCTTCCTGTCGCTTGACCTTGGGGCTCTTTGCTGCTTTTTTAGGCGTGCTTGGGATCTCTTTTACTTCCAGGCAGTCTGGCTCATCCTTGGACGAAAGGTCCTGATTCTGCATCAAAATTCCATTGATATTTTTCATCCTTCGGTTCTCTCGTGGCAGTTCCTTCTCTAAAAGGGGATAGAGGAAGGAATATCTCCGGTCCCTCTGCTTGGCAGACTGATGGACAGAATATGTGATAAAACAGAGGCTTGGGGTACACACTAAGATGATCTGGAAGACCCAGTACCGGATGTGGGAGATGGGGAATGCTCGATCGTAGCAGGCTTGGTTACAACCAGGCTGAAGAGTGTTGCACATAAACATGGTCTGTTCATCTTCATAGACTGTCTCCCCAACAATAGCCACAATTAGGATACGAAAAATGACAACCACAGTCAGCAGAATCCTGCCAAAGAGAAGTATATAATGAGTAATCTGTTAGGTAAAAAAATCATACATGCTTTGTAGTTGACCTTTCTTACAAAATTATGGACCACATTTATATACATACAGATATACACACTGTATATATGACCTTATGGGCTGTGCTATAAATTACCAAGGAACAATTGCGAGCACTTTTTTTTTTTTTAATATTATACATTTTTATGAGGCCTACAATGAAGATAGGAGTATAAAGGATGAAACAGTACAGCAAAGACAAATGTAAGAAAAGCAGAGTACGAGGCGAATATGGTTACAGCATTATGTGTTTGGATGTCAGGATATAATTTTTTAATATTATATATTTTTTTTCTAAAGTTCAGGTCCGTCATTCCCGCTTAGGTGAGGATGACAAACCTGGACCCGGAACGCATGTGCATGAATGCTGCAGATATCTCCGGGATCTGTTGCGGCATCTCTGCACATGCATGCTGTCCTGTGAACTGCCTGCTGGGATTTCTCATCCAGGTTTCAATTGTAAGAAAGCAGAGTACCCAGCACCAAATCAGGAGAAACCATAGTTTTCTTTCTTTTTATAACTATTTAGTTAAAGAAAAATGTTCAAGTTTTACAAAAAATAAATAAATAAAAAAAATTGAAAGGCATACCATAGGTACTAGAAATCACTGCAACATGAAATTGCACAGGTGACAAAACTTAAAATAGCGAATAAACAGCTTCTCACTTAATGAAAATAGCAACTGGGGTGACCCACTCCGAAGCCACAGCAGTGACAGCAAAGCGGATCAGCCCCTACAAAAACATGCAGTACTAAATCAAGTTGAAAAAAAAAAACGTAATGCATAATAGGAATACAATGCAGTAACATGGTACATAAAAGGGATGAAATATATAAAAACCAAAGAGGATAAACAAAAGAGACAGGGTACCAGACCCCAAAGAGAGAGAGGAAAAGAAGCCACTCAACGTGCCATAGACCAAGATGATTAAGGCGAATTAAGGACTAAGTAATCATCCCAAGCATTCAATACAGTAGTAAACTTAGCTGGGCTATTGCCATAAGGTATTCCATGGATCTCACTTCTCCAACCCACTGTAGAAAGGCAGAAAATGTTGGCGGGGGGGGGGGGGGGTGTCTGTTTCCACCGGGCAGTAATTAAACATCTAGCGGCTGTGAGAATGTGCTTCATCAATTTTTTAAGGTTTTTCTCTAGCTCCCGCATGGAAAGGCCCAAAAGATGCGTCAGCTGGTCTAGGTGGTCGGGCCTGTTAACCACCTTGGAAAGGAGAAGATAACCCTCCTCCCAAAAAGTTATAATTTTTTTGGGCAGGTCCATTGATCCCACCACCGAGTGAAACCATAGTTTTCAAATGTATATGTACATAAGGCAGGAATGGAGGAAACATTTAAAGGACAGCTTCACAAAATCTGGAGTTACGCTTTATGCTATATTCTCTCATATGAATATCCAAAAAACAAAAAGCTAAAGTTACACTTTAAGCAATATTTCTTGGATTACATTTGCAGTTTCCTGCCTGATTTTCCATACTGCCTAGAAGTGATCTTTATTAAATAGCATTTCACTGTTGCACTTTAATTTTGGCAGCTAGGAATGAAACTACCATAGACAAAGAGATCTTTTTGAATGTGCTGCTTCATGTAATGCAAATACACTTGAACAGCTGGTACTACCCCTGCAGGTGCAGTCACCACACATCAGCAGAGCTGTCTCATGAAATATAACTTTTACTTACACATTAATATGGATTTACCGTTGAATGACATTACAGCATGCTTAATCCTGTTTTATACAACTCACCGAATACATTTTAAATATTTATTTTTCCAGTGAACAAATATGGATGATTATAGGAAGGAAACTATTGTACCAACCGCTGGGAGCAGGTCGTGTAATAACCATGAACCTTGTCCAGGTGTAATCAGAGCCTGTACATCTGTCATGACCGTATGAAGAGGGCTGTGGATATTAATGAAACACTCTCATGTCATTTCTCATTTGTGCTGGGCTGGTAAACACTTATACCAAGCTGATTTGACCAGACAATGCTTTCGTGAGAATGAATATCCATGCATTATGCCCCGTACACAGGATCGGACTTTCCGCCAACAAAACCGTGGATTTTTGTTCGAAGGTCGTTGTCTCCAACTTGTCTTGCATACACACGTTCACTCAAATGTTGGCCAACAATTACAAACGTGGGAACCTGGTGACGTACAAGACGTACGACGAGCCGAGAAAAAGGAAGTTCAATAGCCATTTTGGCTCCTTCTGCTTGATTCCGAGCATGCGTGAACTTTTGTGCGTCGAACTTGTGTACGCACGATCGTAAATTCCAACAACAAAGTGTTGTTGGCGGAAAATTTGAGGACCTGCTATCAAACATTTGTTGGTGGAAAGTCCAACAGCAAATGTTCGATGGAGCATACACACGGTTGGACTTTCCGACAACAAGCTCACATCCAACATTTACAGTCAGAAAATCCAACCGTGTGTACGCGGCATAAGGCAATATGGGTGAAAGACAGAGATTAAAAAGTAACTTACCCAGTTACAGCAGTTTATGAAAATCATGCTCCAGTATTATGGAGATGAGTAAAATGACATTACGTTAAAACAGTATTCTGGGTAAAACTGATTTTTTAGAATGGATGAACTAGGACAGACCCCAAGGCCACATCCGGCTGTTTGGCTGTTCCTGTCTGGCCCGTGATGCCTCTACTGTCAGCATGCCTCTGTGAGCCTGTCAGCTTCACTGAACTCAATGGGTGGGTTTGAGAAGTGGTGCCGCTTGTCAAACTCTGCATCCCAAGTTAAAAATGCTGCGGTTGCGAAGCAAAACATCGTGACAGCAGCTTGTGAACAGCCCCATCCAGTTGGTATTTTACAGCAAGGGAGGGCACCTGGGGGGGTGTTAAAACCACAGGTCAGCTGCCCATTTTTACCAAGAGACCTATTTCATGAGCAAATGTACATATTGTTCTTCCTAGCACCAGTTGTTTGTTTTCTACATGTTTACGTACTTAGGGACCTTCCCAGGTCCACAATTACCTGGGTAGAACTTAGACTGGTACCACCAGAGGGCCACATATAATATGTTTTTCAGCATACGGTACTGGGAAACATTTGATTGAAGGAAGGATGAATGAAAAAATTAAGACATTCTTGATAAAAATATGCTGCCATCTACTAGGATGATGAAGATGAAATAAAGGTGGACATTTCAGCAAGACAATGACCCCAAACACAAAGCCAAGGAAACTTGGTTTTAAAGAAAGAAAATAAAACTGCTAGAATGGCCCTGCCAATCACCTGACTTGAATCCAATAGAAAATCTATGGAAAGAACTAAAGATCAGAGTTCATAGAAGAGGCCCACGGACCCTTCAAGATTTGAAGACTGTGTGGAAGAACGGGCCAAAATCACCCCTGAGCAATGCAGGCGACTAGTTTCTCCGTACAGGAGTTATCTTGATGCTGTCATTACCAACAAAGGATTGTACGAAGTATTAAATAGATTTTAGTTAGCGTGTACAATACTTTTTCCCTGTGTCATTCAATTTGATTACATATAACTTAATTTCTAAATGTATTTTTTGGTTTCTTTGTATGCATGGATTGCATGGGTTGTTACCGCCATGTGGTGAAAATTTCAAGTCAATAGCACCTTTAGAAATATATTTATTTGTGTCCAATACTTAATTTACCCACTGTATATATAATACTACAGAAATGCAATTAGAGACTGCAAGTATGCTACAAGTATGGTCAAAGACCGCGAACATACTGTAAGGGTTTTTGGAGCCTGGGTTGTCATAGACTGGAGACCTAATACATAAGATTGCTAGAATTAAGTTGGGCCCTCCATAACAGTCCCTGTTTTCTCATGTGATCCCTTGGGAAAATGAATTGCCCACCCTTGAACCAGGATGTACTTTGATCTCACTACATGTGCCAATACAGAAGTGAATTCTCAACATTATCCCATCACCTGCCCATTAGTGGACTTGAAGTAATCTTCAGAAACAAGCTGAGAATCATCTGATCCAAGCAAAATTGCTAAAAAAATCCTAGGTCTATGGGAAAAGCAGACAACCCTGGCCAAAGACTTTTTTGAAATGAAGATCAATTGGACAGTTTTAAAAATCTTGTTTGGTCACTAGTCCCTGCTGACAGCAGAATGTAAACAAAAGAATTGCCTGTATTAAATAAAACAAACCAAAAAAAAAACAGCGTGGGGGTCCCACACCAGGATTAAAGAAAACTGGTGTGGGGTCCCCCTAAAAATCTAACCCCGTGGGTGTGGGGGGGGGGTGTTAGTGGCTTGTCAGAATTTGGAAGCCTTCTTTAACAAGGAGATACTGCCCCCCCTTATGTGAATGAGTAGAGGGTACCCCTACTCATTCGACAATAAAGTCAAAGGTAATAGAAACACAACAGATTTTGACAAGTCATTTGTTTAAAATAAATAAATAAATAAAACATGTCACCTGATGTAAATCCAGCTTCAAATGAGATGAACGCTGACCCGCAAAAAAAAAAAAAACCCTGAGGCCTGCCAAACACAAGTCGTCCCGTCGAGAGACAGTCGCCAAATGACAGCCGCTTGCTGGTAAGTAAACATGGGGGTGGGGGTCGCTCGGTGACCACGCCCATGCAGACGTCACTCCTAGACTCCTGTCCATGACCAAAATTTGAGCCATGCACATGTCTATTGTCTAACCCCCAAAACACATTGGCTGCATTTTTTGTTTTCAACTCCTGCTGGACCTGCTGGAATCCAGCACTGTATATTCACCTTATTATTATAATATAAAATGTTGCTGTAGTGTTGTATATCCTTTTTTCTTTATTTTTTCCCCCTTTTTTTAAGAACTGTATATTTTGTAGTTGTAAAATTTTGTTTTCATTTTTTTTTTCTCCGGATTATCTTCTTCTCATCAATTAATATATTTTCTAAAGGGATATATAAAGGTTGAGAGCTCAGATAGTTTACAGTTAGGTGTGATGTGACGGCGTGCCTTCACGTGTGTTTGAAAAAGTATGCAGCCAAAACCTCTGTATAATTAATATTTATTTAAAATATTAAATATTTTTTTAATGGTAATTAGCTGGATCGAGTGCTGGGGAATCTTTGTATTGTTCAGTGTAATGCCCTGTACATGTGCACCTTTCCTGTGCTAGATACATAGATACATTGAGATTGCTTTGCTAAATTGTAGAATAAAATATATTTTTTTATAATAATAATTGCTACAACAGAATCCGAATTCTCCGTGGCCATTTGGAAGAATATGGGTACAGTAAAAAAAAAAAATCAGCGCAGAGCAGGAGTCTCCAAACTTTTCAGTATGAAGACCCATTGTATATTTTACAAATCATCATGGGCTGAAAAAAAAACAAAAAAAAAAAACATCAAGGTCCCTCTGTAGGCATTAAAGTCCTCCTTACGTCAGAGTTCCTCACATATTAGGGCCCCTATCAGAGCCCCCCTTACATCCAATCCCTGTCAGATTCTCCCCTTACATCAGGGTCCCCTCAGAGTCCCATGTTACATCAGAAGTGGAGACAATAGGCAGCGTCTGCTGACCTTAAAGCAGTATTAAACCCACAACCTATAATGTAATATATTGCAGCTTACCAATCATTAGATGTGGTGGCTGCATTGGTTTTCTATTTATAGGCTTCCCCCCTCTGTTTTCACCTGATATATGTATTAGGCTACATGTACACTGGCCTACCCTGACCGTGGCCTCGGGAAAACGCTGTAAAAAAGAACAACGTGCTTTACCGTAATTTTGCCACAACTTGTGTTTTCCTGTGGTCGGTGTTCAAAACGTTTTTTTCTTGAACGCAGAAGAATGGTTTAACATGACCTAAATGTGGCAGATGTGTACATGGACACATAGACTTTTATGGAGTCAAAGTGGATGTAAACCATGAAATTTGATTCATGAAATTTGAGCTGGGCACATATATCTGTAGTGTTTTCTTATCTCTCTCCAAAGCCCTGTCCTGTGGCTTTCTCCTGCTCTGTAGCTCTGTTATAAGCCTGATAACTTCTGACAAGTGCTCCGACACAGGAGATAAAAGCAGTCTGAAATCTGTGTCGTGGGAGGTTGCTATAACTATATAATGAAACTAATTATAACTATAATTAATTAGCAGACAGCTTGACTTGTCAGAGCACATCTCTGCACATTCCTTCCTTACTTTGCCAATGTGGAGTGGGGGTGTGTGCCTTTCCTCCAATCAGCTGTCTTGGCTGTATGCCCAGACTTCACACTCAGTGCTGAACAGGAAGAGAAATATCTGTAACACCCGATGTGAATTTTCTAAAGAATATATAAAGCTGAAGACAGCAGGTATACATGTAAAACTTATATAGGGAGATTTGTTTAATCTTTGTGTATCATCTGAGGCTGTTCACTTAACTGGGTATGTGTGAGGGTTTACATCCAAGTTTAGGAAATTTGGCAAATAAACTCAAGTTTAGAAGCTACCAGTGTACATGAAGCCTAAAGCCTCGTACACACGATCGGACTTTCTGACGGGAAATGTGCGATGACAGACTGTTGGCGGAAAATCCGACCGACTGTATGCTCCATTGGACAATTGTTGGATTTTCCGTAGACAAATGTTGGCTAGCATGTTTTAAAATTTTCCGTGGACAACTTTTGTCGGATTTTCTGAGCGTATGTACACAAGTCTGTTGAACAAAAGTACAAACACGCATGCTCGGAAGCAAGGACAAGCTGGAAGCGGTCGCACTTGTAAACTAGCGTTCATAGTGGAGAATTAACATTTGTGACGTGGCAAATTATGAGATCTCAAAATGCAGCGCACAATTCTCTTCTTCTTTAATGAGATAATAATGAAGCTGCTTTGCTGGTGATACTGATGGCGTTATTGCAAATTAATTTTCAAAGGCTTTTTTTTTTCTAGTGATAGCAAGAATAATATTATTATGCTTTTTTTTTTTTTTTTTTTTTTCTTTGGGCAAGTTACCACAACACCATTATCCCGTAGTTTTTAAGATCAAAGATACAACTATGTTGGTGCCGCTTGTCAATTTGTCAAAATGTAACTGCCTACTCCCAAACTGTCATTTGAAGTAAAACACATAGCCAAGTATTATTCTCCACAATTTTTTATTGTGCATTAAAAAAAGAAAACAAATAAAATTAGACATGTTATCTGCCAATAGAACTTAACCAAAAAAGTGCATTCTATGCATCCAAAAATATAGAAAATATAACAAATCAAATCATTATTATTCAACCAAAAAATAAAATAAAAGCCTCATGCATGTGTCCTGCTTCTTAATATAGGGGGTCAACAATGCCAAAAGTTATTGAAAGGAGGAGTCTGTCATCCGGAGATAATTCCGAAAATCATCCGGATTATTCTCCTGGAGCTCCCGCAGCAAAGGCATATGACATAATTGGTCACCATTAATAAAGCAACCGATTTTTGGTCCAAGAACTCCTCCTGTTCCTGAACTGGACTTGGGTCAAAGCAATAACTCCAAGGCCAATAATAAATAACACGTTATCTCCTCCGATTCCGCAACATGTCTGGTTGACGAACGGCTGTTCAGAAACAAACTGAAAAGCACGAACTGAAAAGCACAAACTGAAAAGCATGAATCAACGCTCACCAAACTTCTACTAACATGAAATTAGCAGAAGGGGTAGTACACGTAGTACGTCAGTACGTTCCTGTTTTTTGTCCGACAATTCTTGTCATTTGTATGCAAGACAAAATCCAGGCACACACCTTCAGACAAAGTCTGAGGTTTTGTCTGTGGAAAATCCGATCGTGTGTACGAGACTTAAGAGTGTCTCCACTCTGGATGAAGGAGCAGAGGGGGCACCTTTGGACAGCAGCATTGTCAGTCTGGGGGAAGGTGAATGTTAAATGGACTATCAGATTTGGATACACTAACAATTTGAAGCCAAACTCAAGCTCACACTTTATAAGAGTTACAGCAACATTTTCTTTCTTTTCTGATAAAGGTTTTACATAAATAAATAAATAAATAAAAGCTGATCATTGCAAGCACCCCCGTCAGTGGTAAATGGTTTGTCTCATCCCTCTAATTGCTACATCTGCAAGAGAGCTTGTTCTTTTAACAGCAAACCTACTGTCTAGATAACCAGGTATAAAATAGGCAAAGAAAGCCTAAAACAAAAAAAAATGAATGCAGTCACCACATCTAAGAATTAGTAGGCTGCAATAAAATGTATGTATATTATACAGTAGATGACATAATGTTTGCTTTTGGATCTAATACTCCTTTAATCCTTAGTCAGTGCACACCCTACTGACCCTAACTGCAGGCCACATAAAACCTTGTAGCGGGCAGTATGTGGACAACGGGCTGTAGTTTGGAGACCCCTGGCATAGAGTATAAATTCTTAGCAGTATGTGTTAATGTATGAAAAGCTGAGCAGCCACATTTGCTCAGCCTTGGGTTTAGTTGTGCTACACGATGATTTACTGCACCTTTTGTAGAGAGGACACAATAAACTCTATGCAGTCTCTAATCATGTGAATCATTTCACAACGCACCTAGTAGGCACAGACCATGTGATCCAGACTGCCTAGACTTTGGCTCACATGATGTTGGGGGCAGTAGTTTGTTTTTCATTCAAGGCAAGAAAATGGTCCTTTTTTTTAACCTCAAAGCAATATGTTATTTGGGAATGCTGGCAAATGCCGCATGGATTCATATGAAGTATGAATTTTAATGCAGAAGCTGCCTGCTTGTAATCTATTGTCTCACTGACTGTAGTAAAGTGTGTACTTACGTATCCTTATTCCAGAGCAGCATGTTGGAGTCCACCGCCTCCTTCATCTTCTTTTCCTGTAAGCGGGCAGGTAGCATTGCCAGTTACTAGGCAACTAGTTGCGACACGTCGAAGTGGTGCTGTTCGATGGTGGGAGGACAGCACTGTCTGAGTCTTTAAAGGGGCAGCCCCAGCCCTGTTCTGCTGCACCCACTTCTGTGGTTGCATATCAATGTAGCAAATGTGAGGGGAGATGGATTGAGGAATACAAGGCAATCTTTTGTTGTACATTAGAGAAGAGATCTATCTATGCTATGCAAGCTGCTGTGAAAGTGGACTTCAAGTGTAGTGGCAGGACCAGCTTGCTGAGCATTTATTGGGCTGTAGTTATCTACAATAAGGATTTGCATCCATCACATGCAGAATATCTGATGTATGCACTGTTCAAAAACTGCACTTTAGCATATCCACCGAGCCTTTGTACTACATGGTTAAGCATACTGTATAAACAGTACATATGGGTATATATATATATATATATATATATATATATATATATATATATATATATATATAGAGTCAGAGTCTTCACTTGGAAATGCGATAACCCTAACTACCAAGACCTGAGGTGTGCCTTGGCCTAGCTGGTCAGTATGCCTAAAAGAGGGCATACGCTGAATGAATAAGTAATAGATGTAAATGAAATAATGAAAGTATGGGGGAACATGTGGGAACCCGAAAGTGAGCCGATGAAGGATCAGATAGAGGAGGAGGAGGGATATATAGCCCTCAGACTCCTCCTACAAATTCAGGCTAGCCTCTGGCCAGCCTTCTAAAATATACTGTATGTGTATATATATATATATATATATATATACACTATATTGCCAAACGTATTGGGACACCCTTCCAAATCATTGGATTCAGCTGTTCCAATCGCCTCTCCATGACCACAGGTGGAAAAAATCAAGCCCCTAGGCATGCATACTACTTCTACAAACATTTGTGAAAGAATGGGTAGCTCTCAGGAGCTCAGTGAATTCAAGCGTGGTACCGTGATAGCTTGCCACCTGTGCAATAAGTCCATGCATGGAATTTCCTTGCTACTAAATATTCCACAGTCAACTGTTAGTGGTATAATAACAAGGTGGAAGCAACTGGAAAAAAAAGCAACTCAGCCATGAAGTGGTAGGCCACGTAAAATGACAGAGCGGGGTCATGCTGAAGCGCACAGTGCGCAGAAGTCGTCAACTGTCTGCAGAGTCAACAGCTACAGACCTCCAAACTTTGTGTGGCCTTTAGAACATCACAACCACAGTGTGTAGAAAGCTTCATGGAATGAGTTTTCATGGCGCAGCGGCTGCATCCAAGCCTTACATAACCAAGTGCAATACAAAGCGTCAGATAGAGTAGTGTAAAGCACGCCACCACTGGACTCTAGGGCAGTGGAGACGTGTTCTCTGGAGTGACAAATCGCGCTTCTCTGTCTGGGAATCCGATGGACATGTCTGAGTTTGGCAGTTGCCAGGAGAACGATACTTGCCTGACTGCATTGTGCCAAGTGTAAAATTTGGTGGAGGGGGGATTAGTTCCAATGAAGGGAACTCTTAAGGCATCAGCATACCAAGACATTTTGGACTATTTCATGCTCCCAACTTTGTGCTAACAGTTTGGGGATGGCCCCTTCCTGTTCCAAAATGACTGCGCACCAGTGCACAAAGCAAGGTCAATAAAGATATGGATGAGCGAGTTTGGGGTGGAGGAACTTGACTGGCCTGGACAGAGTCCTGACCTCAACCCGATAGAACACCTTTGGGATGAATTGGAGTCAGGCTTTCTCATCCAACATCAGTGCCTAAACTCACAAATGCGCTTCTGGAAGAATGGTTAAACATTCCCATAGACACACTCCTTAAACCTTATGGACAGCCTTCCCAGAAGAGTTAAAGCTGTTATAGGTGCAAAGGGTGGGCAACTCAATAATGAACCTTACAGACTTATGTCCTGTACACACGGTCGGATTTTCCAACGGAAAATGTGTGATAGGACCTTGTTGTCGGAAATTCCGACCGTGTGTAGGCTCCATCACACATTTTCCATCGGATTTTCCGACACACAAAGTTTGAGAGCAGGATATAAAATTTTCCGACAACAAATTCTGTTGTTGGAAATTCCGATCGTGTGTACACAAATCCGACGGACAAAGTGCCGCGCATGCTCAGAATAAACAAAGAGATGAAAGCTATTGGCCACTGCCCCGTTTATAGTCCCGACGTATGTGTTTTACATCACCGCGTTTAGAACGATCGGATTTTCCGACAACTTTGTGTGACCGTGTGTATGCAAGACAAGTTTGAGCCAACATCCGTCGGAAAAAATCCTAGGATTTTGTTGTCGGAATGTCCGAACAAAGTCCGACCGTGTGTACGGGGCATAAGACTGGGATGCCATTAAAGTTCATGTGCGTGTAAAGTCAGGCGTCCCGATACTTAGCAATAGCAATATACTATAGCAATATTGTATATATATATATATATATATATATATATATATTTATATTACTGTTCAAACATTTTAGGCAGGTGTGAAGAAATTCTGTAAAGTAAGATTGCTGTTAACAATTTGTATTTTAATTGTATATTTGTATCAATTTAGAAAATGCAAATTTAGCGAAGAGAGTAAAAATCTAAATCAAATCAATATTTGGTCTGACTACCCTTTGGCTTCAATCAATTATACCAAGCAGGTGCTAATGATCATCAATTTCATATGTAGATTGAAACACAAACATTAAGAGCCGGTCCACACTAGAAGCGGCACGACTTGCAGGTCGCCTCACCGAGGCGACCTGCACACGACTGCCACGGCGACTTGCAAGACGACTTCTGTATAGAAGTCTATGCAAGTCGCCCCCAAAGTAGTACAGGAACCTTTCTTCTAAGTCGGAGCGAATTGCGTCGCTCCGATTGGAACGGTTCCATTGTACAGAACGGGAGGCGACTTGTCAGGCGGCTAGGTCGCCTGACAAGTCGCCCCTGTGAACCGGCTCTAACTGAAATGGAAACAGTTGTGTAGAAGGCATTAAGCTGAAGGAACAGCCAAACTCTGCTACTCTACTAAGGGGAGGTTATGGAAGACAGTTTCATGTCACAGGTCATACACCATGGCAAGACTGGGCACAGGTAATTATACTGCATCAGCAAAGTCTCTCCCAGGCAAAGATGTCAAAGCAGACTGGGGTTTCAGGATTTGCTGTTCAAGCTCTTTTGAAGAAGCACAAAGACATGGGCACCGCTGAGGACCGTAGATATGTCAGCCAGCCTTCATGCAGCAGATGAAAGACACATCATGCTTACCTCCCTTCAACAATGGAAGATGTCAAGCAGTGCCATCAACATAGAACTGGTGGAAACTAGTGGGACCCAGGTATACTCATCTACTGTTTTGGAGAAGTCTGACCAGAAGTGGTTTTCATGTAGGAATTGCCGCCAAAAAGCCATACCTTCGAAATATGGAAACAAGACTAACCGACTCAATTATGCAAGACAGCATAGAAACTGGGGTGCAGCTGCTCTGGACTAATGAGTCAAAATTTGAAATATTTGGCTGTAGAAGGAGGCAGTTTGTTCACCGAAGGACTGGAGAGCGGTACAATAATGAATGTCTGCAGGTAACAGTGAAGCCTGGTGGAGGATCCTCGCAAGTATGGGGCTGCATTTCTGCAAATGTTGGAGATTTGGTCATCAATGGTGTCCTCAATGCTGAGAAATACACGCAGATACTTATCTATCATGCCATACCATCTGGGAGGAGTGTGATTGGCACCAAATTTATTCTGCAGCAGGACAACGACCCCAAACATACAGCCAATGTCATTAAGATTTATCTTCAGTGTAAAGAAGAACAAGGAACCCTGGAAGTGATGGTTTGGTCCCCACAGAGCCCCGATCTCAACATAATCGAGTCCGTCTGGGATTACATGAGGAGATAGAAAGATTTGAGCTAGCCTACATCTACAGAAAATCTGTGGTTAGTTCTCCAAGATGTTGGAAATAACCCACCTGCCGAGTTCCTTCAAAAACTGTGCAAGTGTACCTAGAAGAATTGAAGCTGTTGTGAAGGCAAAGGGTGGTCACACCAAACATTGATTTGATTTGGATTTCTCTTCTATTTATTTACTTTCCATTTTGTTTACTGATAAAAAATAAACTATTAACACATCTTTTTCTATTTCTAAAAGCATTCTTAATTTACAGCATTTTTCACACCTGCATGCATCATATTACTACTATGTGCTTTACATGCAGACTTTATCAATCAACTCAAGTGAGAAATCTGGGGAATTTTTCTATCCCCTGTAGTTCTCTTTCTGTACAAACTTATCAGTAGTGAAAAAAATAACCAAATCCAAAAAAGTAACTCCAAACTTTAACTTAACCCCTAAATCCAACCTTTACACTTAACCACTTGACCTCCGGAAGTTTTACCCCCCTTTTTGCAATACGGCACTGCATTACTTTAACTGACAATAGCATGGACATGCAATGCTGTACATAACATTTATGCAATTTTTTCCCCCACAAATAGAGCTTTCTTTTGCTGGCATTTGATCGCCTCTGCGTTTTTTATTTTTTGCGCTATAAACAAAAAAAGTTGGACAATTTTGAAAAAAAATAAAAATAAATAAAATATATATATATATATATATATATATATATATATATATATATATATATATATTTTACGTTCTGCGATAAACATATTCAATAAAAAAAATCAAATTTCAAATTTAGGCCAATATGTATTCTGCTACATAGTTTTGGTTAAAAAATCCCAATAAGGATATATCGATTGGTTTACCTGAACGTTAAAGCATCTATAGGGCACTTTCACACTTACAGGGCCCGTGCGTCAGCGGTAAATCGGACATCTTGTTACACCCACTACAGTTTGGCATTTCACACTTACCGTATTTTTAACAGTAAACTAAGCTTATATCTATTAGATTGTAAGCTCTTCTGAGCAGGGCCCTCTTAATCCTGCGTAAACTGTTGGCGCTATATAAATCCTGAATAATAATAATAATAATATAGTGAAATACAGTATTTTTAAATGCGTCTGACAATTTGGATATTGAATTTTAAAAGCAGTGGCAAGTAGTTTGCTGATCTCACAGGTTTGCTAATCTGACAGAAGACCACTGCTTTGAAAATTCAACATCAAAACAGTCAGACGGATTTCAAAATACTGAATTTCACTATATAAACTGAGTTTACTGTTAAAAATAAATGTGGAATGCAAGACTCCAGTGGGTGTAACAAGATGTCCGCTTCCCTTCTCACTGTATCCTTACTGTGGACAAGTGCGGGGTGTAGCAAGATGGCCACGACGGAACGTCACTTCCGTTACAAAATCTGATGGGTCGTCTAATGTGATGAAACACAGACCACAGGCAGCGAGCGTGCGCGCTCCCCTAGGCGGAAGTGCAGAATAACGCATATATACGTGATTCTGCACAGAAGAGCCTCCCTGTCGCAGTAAATCTGCTATGGAGTGGACTGAAAGTGGTTAAAGAGACCCCATCACCAGCTTAAAAAATTGCACATAAACGACACTTACCATACTAGCCCATTATGATATAATATACTTACCTTAGATCAATGCCCCTGCAGCAGTCCCAGCACACCGCTTTGGCTAGTGACATGTCTCCCGGAGTTACTTCCGGGTATCGTGGGCTCCACTTTACAACCACTTTAAAGCTGCATTAAACCCAAAAACAAAAATGTAATATATTGCAGCATTTCCTTTTTTTTTACCTGGTTATCCGGCTAGTAATTCTGTTACTTTTCAACTTCCTTTAATAGACCAAGCCATCCAACAAAACTAGCAGTTAGATGGCTGGGACAAACCATTGAACAATTGAACATTGATGGGGGTGCTTATAAATGATCAGCTTTTATTAATTTATGTAAAACCTTTATCCCAAAAAGATAACCGCTGTTGCAGTAACAGGCCTAAAAAAGTGTTAGCTGGAGTTCAGCCTTGTTATTCAGAAGTGAATAAGGAGAAGAATCCTGTATTTCTGTAACTGCAGATTACTCTTATATATAACATTTAGCCCAGGTTCACACTGAGCTGCGGCAATAAAGCCGTGCGAGTTCAGCTAAACTCGCACAATTTCACTCCCGCGTGTCAGTCCCGATTTCACAGACATCTGTGCGGGTTTCTGCACAAATGTCAATGGAAATTGCAAGCTGAAATCTCAAAAAGTAGTACAGAAACTACTTTTTGAAATCGGTGTGGCGGCGCAAATGCGGCGTCGCACCGATTAGGACAGTGCCATTGCCAGCAGTTGCCGCCAATTTGACATGCGATTTGAGATGTCAAATCGCACCAGTGTGAACCAGGGCTTAAAGGAGAAGTTGTGCCCCTATTGACCTCTGCAAACAGTAAGCACCCTCTACAAGGAGACATGGTAGTGACGTATTCTTATGCCTCGTACACACGATCGAACTTTCCGACAACAAAACCGCGGAATTTTGTCCGAAGGGTGTTGACCCAAACTTGTTTTGCATACACATGGTCACACAAATGTTGGCCAACAATTACAAACGTAGTGACGCACTAGACGCACTACGTGGTTTTTCAGCTCTTTAGCGCCACCCTTTGGGCTCCTTCTGCTAATTTCGTGTTAGTAGAAGTTTGGTGAGTGTTGATTCGTGCTTTTCTTTTCGCGTTTTCATTTTGTGCTTTTCAGTTCGTTTCTGAACGGCCGTTCGTCAACCAGCCATGTTGCGGAATCAGAGGAGATAACGTGTTATTTATTATTGGCCTTGGAGTTATTGCTTTGATATTATTTTTGTTGGTTGAATAATGATTTGATTTGGTATATTTTCTATATAATTTTGGATGTATAGAATGCACTTTAGGGTTAAGTTCTAATAGCAGATAGCATGTCTAGTTTTATTTGTTTTCTTTTTTTAATGCACAATTAAAAAATTGTGGAGAATAATACTTGGCTATGTGTTTTACTTCAAATGACAGTTTGGGAGTAGGCAATTACATTTTATAAAATACAATGTAAAATTAACAAGTGACACCAACATAGTTGTATCTTTGTTCTTAAAAACTACAGGATAATGGTGTTGTGGTAACTTGCCCAAATAATTAAAAAAAAAAAAGCATAATAATATTATTCTTGATATCACTAGAAAAAAAAAAAAGTCTTTGAAAATTTGTTTGCAATAACTCCATCAGTATCACCAGCAAAACAGCTTCATTATTATCCCATTAAAGAAGAAGAGAATGTGCGCTGCATTTCGAGATTTCATAATTTGCCACGTCACGAATGTTAATTCTCCATTACAATCGCTAGTTTACAAGACCGACCGCTTCTGCTTCCGAGCATGCGTGTTTATACTTTGGACTTGTGTACACATGCTCGGAAAATCCGACAACAGACATTTGTTGGCGGAAAATTTGAAGACATGTTAGCCAACATTTGTTGGCGGAAAGTCCGACAACAATTGTCCGATGGAACATACACACGGTCGGATTTTCCAACAACAGTCTGACATCCAACATTTCCTGTCGGAAAATCCGAGTGTACGGGGCTTTAGTCTGCACGCTTTGTGGTAAAAGATACCCCTCTCTCTCATCTCAGAAAATTGGTAAGGTATAGTACAGTATATAATAAAAACATTTCTATATGTTTATATAAGAATTTGTTGTACGCTTGCCACTATTGCTTTTATCACTGTATTGCAGTGATTGATATAAGCTGTCTGTCACACTGTAGACAATAGAAGGGCAGTAGAAGCAGATGGGGTACTGAAACGTCCTATACATAATAAAAGAGTACATCTATGACTGGAGGTCTGCAGTTCTGTCATGCAGAGAGCGATGGCCGCTTCCTGACTGCGTGCAGCGAGGAGCAGATGGAAAGGCCAGTCACACATGTGCCAGACTGTACCACAGGGCTCTAGACATGCAAAGCGCACACACAGTGCCACTGACTGCACAATGCCCTAGTGGGAGCGGAGAGGAATTCGCACGAAGATGTGCCGGAGCAGCTGATGTCTGACTTTCCCTCTGCTGGAGATTGCTTGCAAACTTCATCCACGCTAACTTTCCCATGGTCGAGAAGTCACTGACAGGACAGCAAACTATTCGCAGTACTTCACTGACAGCTACCGATGGGACGATTTCAAACCAACCCTCATTTGAAAAAAGGGGTTGATTTATTAAGGCAAGCAGGCTGTTTACTTTGCGAATGAATTTCCCCAGAGCTTAGTGAATGTGGTGAAATTTCAATTTGCAAAGACTACCCAAATCACATGCAAGGAAAAAAAACAAAAAAACATTTTTTTACGTGCACACCATTGGATGATGGAAGTCAGCAGAGCTTCACCTCATTCACCAAGCTCTAGGGAACATTCCCTTGCAAAATTGCAAGATCCCTTGCAATGTGAGTAGTACATTTGCCTTTAGTAAATAAACCCCACAGGCGTCCTGTCACCAAGTGCAAAGGCTTTATTTCAATACACGTGTGAGGACAATAAAGCCTCAGTACGGTACGATTGTTGGACAACCGAGCGTCTGATTTTTGTCAAAAGGGCGTGTGCCAGGATCTTGTTTTGCATACTAACGGTACACAATTGTCGTGCCACAAACATGAACGTAGTGACGTACTATGAGTAATTTCAGTTCTTGAGCGCAGTGGCGGCTGGTGCTCAAAATGTTTTGAGGGGCACAAACAAACTGAAAAATTCTGAAAAAAAAAACATCAATTGCAGCCTTATTGTACCATCAATCGCAGCCACTGTGCCATTAATCGCAGCCACTGTGACAATCAATTGCCGCCACTGTGCCATCAAACGCAGACACTGTGCCATCAAACACAGCCACTGTGCCCATCAAACGCAGCCACTGTGCCCATCAATTGCCGCCACTGTGCCCATCAAACGCAACCACTGTGCCCATCAATTACCGCCACTATGCCCATCAATTACCGCCACTGTGCCATCAAACACAGCCATGGTGCCATCAAATGCAGCCACTGTGCCCCATAAAATGCAGCCACTGTGTCCCATAAATTGCTGCCACTGTGCCCATCAAACGCAGCCATTGTGCCATCAAACGAAGCCACTGTGCCATCAAACGCAGCCACTGTGCCCATCAATTGCCACCACTGCGCCCATCAATTGCCACCACTGTGCCATCAAACGCAGCCACTGTGCCATAAAATGCAGCCACTGTGCCCATCAATTGCTGCCACTGTGCCATCAAACGCAGCCACTGTGCCATCAAACACAGCCACTGTGCCCATCAATTGCCGCCACTGTGCCCATCAATTGCTCCCACTGTGCCCATTAATTGCCGCCACTGTGCCCATCAATTGCTGCCACTGTGCCATCAATTGCTCCCACTGTGCCCCATCAAACGCAGCCAATGTGCAATATCAAATGCTGCCAGTGTGCCCCCCCACCGGCCCCCTGTCTGCACTTACCTGTCTCGGTGGGACAGCTCCTCGATGTCTTCTCCCGTCTTCTCTTCCCGTCCTCTGCTATGATTGGACACCTGGCGTCCAATCACAGCGCCTGTGACCAACCAATCAGGTGACCGGTAACAGATCCGAGCACTTGATTGGTGGAGAGGCGGTTTAGTGTTAGGAAAGCGAATATTCATTTGCTTTTCTAACACACAGCTGAGTGACCTGCGAGCGCCCAGCATGGCGCTCGCAGGTCACCTGTTTTGACGCCTATTAGAGCCTATGGCTCTAATCAGGGGCTTCAAAATCACCCCCTCCGCTGTAATTCAGGCACCCTGCACCCAAAAAGGGGCTGGGCGCCTGAATAGGGGGTGGCATCGGCGGCCATAGATAAATTCATGCAATGCATGAATCTATCTAATGGTGAAAGGGGGGGGGGTGGCAGGAGAGAGGGGGCGGCGCCCTTATGGACGCACTGCCACTGCTTGTGCGCCACCCTTTGGACCCCTTCTGCTAATTTCTTGCCTTGGTGAGCATTGGTTCTGAGCATGCGTGTTTGTACTTTCGACTTTTGTGTGGCGGATTTGTGTACTGACCATCCGAAAATCTGACGTGGAGCTGTCGTTTGACAAATATTTACTACCCTGCCAAAAATTGAAAAGCAATTGTTGAAAGGAGAGTACTAACGGTAAGAACTTCGGACAACAGTCTGTCAAACGACAAACCCCTTCTGATTTTTGTACCATGTCTACGAGGCTTTAGAAAGAGGAGATTATTGTGACCTTCTACGGCAGATACATGGGATTTTAAGGCAGCTAAATTAGCATAATTAAGGACTTATATCACAAACTGAGCAGGCCCAGATGACTAATAGGGAGCACGTTAATTAGTTCAGACACTATAAGTTTAAAGGTAAACTCCGGGGAAAACAAAAATATTCCCTTGCACTGGGGCTGTTTCTGCACTGCAAGGGTTAAATGCTCATTTAGGTTCCAGGAAACCACAAGAAGTGCTTTTACTTACCTGATCCTCCAGTCTTTAATTCCAGTCCCCACAGCCTCCTCTCCCCTATGCCCCGGTGGTCGCAGGTCCCCTGATATCATCAAGTCCAATATAGAGCCCATAACCCTAGCCCATAGCCCTGCATTGGACATAAGGACTCTAAGAGACAGTCCACCACTGGAGTAGTGGAGAGCCCCGGCTGCCAGGGGGAGCAGAGGATCAGGTATGTTCCCCAGACCCAAATGAACATTTAATCCTTGCAGTGCAGGGGCAGCCCCATTGCAAAGGAGGATTATTCCATTCCCCGGAGATGGGCTTTAATCTTCCGATGACTGCAATTTTAAGTAAAGAAGACCTATTCTACAGTCTTGAAAGTATATTCAATGACTTGGAGAATGTTGTTTGGAACTACTTGCTTTTAACATTTGATTTTGGAATGAATGGACTTTACATAATGGAAACCACATTTACTGTTAGAAATGTGTTCGTTCGAGAAAAATTTTCCATCCTGCTACTACCGTAAAAAACAAATGTCAATTTGACCCCACCAACAATTTAAAAATAGAACAAATGTTCTTAAACCCCAAAAAATTGAATTCTACCAATGTATGACCAGCTTAAGACCCCTTTCACACTGTGCCGCCACCTATTTTTAGCGCCGCTTTACCGTCGTTTTAGCGGAGCTATTCGGACACTAGTGGGGCGGTCTTAACCCCCCTGCTAGCGGCCGAAAAGGGGTTAAATCCGCCCGCAAAACGCCGCTCCGGCAGCGCTGCCCTATTGATTTCAATAGGGAGGAGCGGTGAGTTCACCGCTCCTTCACCGCTCCAAAGAAGCTGCTGGCAGGACTTTTTCTGATGCCCTGCCTGTACACCGCTCCAGTGTGAAAGCCCTCAGGCTTTCACACTGGAGTGAATAGAACAGTTGTTTTAGGGCGGTTTGCATATTAAGCATATTCAAATTATAATTGTTTTATATATTAGTATTCACTGGGAGCAGATACATCTTTATAATTGTTTAACTGTTTTTATTACCACCTGTCAAAGAATTTTTTATGATGTTCGATCAGTTTAGCTACTACGGTCCCAACGTTGTAACCAATGCCTACAAGTAAGCCTCTCCTACCCCTGTGTTCTTTTAGGATCCGAGACAGGGGAGGTATCAACGTGAGCGTATCTTCCCCTATAAATTGTCGAGTTACCATTGAGCGAGCGTGATCTGAGGAAGGAAGCCACGCCTCTGAAACGCATTGTCATGGCAATGTGCACACTCTTTTCCCCCCCTGTATCCTGCTCGTGTGGGTTTGTGTTCCCTCAGAGCGCAGCGCCGCCTGGACCGGGCGCATGCGCGTTAGGATCTGCACGCTGAGCGTGGTGGTGGACAGCCTTGGAGGTGCTGCCAGGATACGGGCAGCTAGGTTGAGCATCCACGGCTCCCCCCTCCACTGTCGGGATTTTGAGGTGCTATGGGAGTGCGACCATGGTGGAATCCTTATGCTGTATGAATCTTCACACAATGTGAGTTTGATCATTGTAGTATTGTTACAATATTAAAGCCGAGTTACACTAGGGTGGCTTTGCGCTCTCTTCTTTTGTGTTTCTATCTAGAGCTTAATAAATGAAGTAAAGCTCTGCTGACTTCCATCATCCAATCATGTACAAGCAAAATTGCTGTTCTTTTTATCTTCTTTGCATGTGATTGGAGATTCTTTGCAAAGTAAAGCTTCATCTCATTTACTAAGTCCTGAAGCAATTGTAATTGCAAAGTGCATTGTCTGTTTGACTTTAGAAAATCCACCCATAGGGGTTGATTTACTAAAACTGAAGAGTGCAAAATCTGGTGCAGCGGTGCATTGTAGCCAATCTTCTAACTTCAGCTTGTTCAATTAGCCCCTTCCCGCCGAGCGTACGCAGATGTGCGTTCTCGGCTTTCCGGGGTTATACCGGGATGATGCCTGCAGCTGCAGGCATCATCCCGGTACCATTTTGTAGAGCCGGCGATCGGCTATCAATGTATAACAACCGATGCAGCTAAAAGCTGCTCGGCTGTTATACCGGAGAAGCGGGAGGGGACATCCCCCCCCCTCCCGTCGCTCTTACCGGGCCTCCCGATCCACTGGGAGGCCCGATCGATGATCCGCCGCCTCCGGCGGCTGCTGACAGTCTGGAACGAAGCCGTTGGCGGCTTCGTTCCAGACTTCTAATTGTAAACACGGAAGCGACGTCATGACGTCACTTCCCGTTTACCCGACTTAAACGCATACGGAAGTCGCGCCCGCATATGTAAATGGTGTTTAAATCACACATGTGAGGTATCGCCGTGATCGTCAGAGCGAGAGCAATAATTCTATCACTAGACCTCCTCTGTAACTCTAACCTGGTAACTGCAAAAAAAATTTAAAGCATCGCCTATGGAGATTTTTAGGTACCGTAGTTTGTCGCCATTCCACGAGTGCGTGCAATTATAAAGCGTAACATGTTTGGTATCTATTTACTCGGCGTATCATCATCTTTCACATTATACAAAAACATTGGGCTAACTTTACTGTTTAATTTTTTTAAAATTCATGAAAGTGTCCCTTTTCCCAAAAAGTTGCGTTTAAAACACCGCTGGATCAATACCGTGTGATAAAAAATATTGCAAAAATCACCATTTTATTCTCTAGATTCTCTGCTAAAAATATATATATATAATGTTTGGGGGCTCTAAGTAATTTTCTAGCAAAAAATACGGATTTTAACTTGTAAACACCAAATGTCAAAAATAGGCTTAGTCATGAAAGGGTTAAGCTTTGACAATAAAACCTGGAAGGTGATTGGTTTCTTTGCAGAGCTGCACCATATTTTGCACTGTACAGTTTTAGTAAATTAACCTTATAGTGTTGCAGGCTAGCAGAGTATATGATGTTTGAATAAACTGTGTTGAAGACAAAGGGGGTTTGTTTACGAAAGGCAAATCCACTTTGCACTACAAGTGCAAACTACAAGTGCAAAGTGCACTTGAAATTGCACTGAAAGTGCACTTGGAAGTGCAGCTGCTGTAAATCTGAGGGGTAGATCTGAAATTAGGGGAAGCTCTGCTGATTTTAATATCCAATCGTGGCAAGCTAAAATGCTGTTTTTCATTTTCCTTGCATGTCCCCCTCGGATCTACAGCGACTGCACTTCCAAGTGCACTTTCAGTGCAATTTCAAGGGCACTTTGCACTTGTAGTGCAAAGTGGATTTGCCTTTAGTAAATAACTCCCAAAGTGTTTCTTTGAATGTCTCTGTAACAAGATGGTGAATAGCAGTCTGTCATAAAATGAAGATGTAAGCCTTGCAAGTCCAAAACTCCAACACAATACAAGCCAGAGAGTTACAGACAATTTGTTAAAAAAAAGGCAAGCTAATTAAAGATGGACTCCAGGGAAATACATGAAAGCACCTTATCATTCATTAATCTTTTCCATCACAATTCATTTTGCAGTTTTGATCTAAAATCTTGATTTATACTGAACTGTCAAATACAAGAATCCGCAGCTAATGGGCTTCAAGGAAATATAATTAGCAGGTAGGGCTGTCAACCGTTCCGAAATGTATTGACCTAAAAATGATTACAAATTGACTAATTGAGGCTGTCCTAAAAAGTATTTTCTGATGCCAACATCCATATGATATAGCGCTGCCCCTATCTTCCCCCACAGGACCAGTTTAATTCTATAAAAGGACGTAAATGGAGACCCTCCCTTTGTCTACGTCTCAACATTTTGGGCAGTGCATGCAAGATGTCTTTGGAGACCATCTGCAAAGCAGCAGGCTGGTTATTGCAGCGCACCTGCTTCAGGTGCTACAAGAAAGATACGGGGGCTTTTAAGTTAGTGGACTTCGGCTAAATGATGGTTCAGGCTTACATATCCATTGTAATTAAATTTGATTGTGCATTACACCCCTTCCTGTTTAGCTTGTTAGCTATCATATGTATGCTGCCATGTTGGCGTCAGGAAAAATTAAAATTGTATCAAATACCACAATTTTCCTTTCCTGATCCATATCTATAGTAGCATTTGGACCCTCACTTTTGATCTTGTTAATTTTACGGAGAATGGGACAGGTTTCCCTTTACTTCCTTTTATAAATTTAAAGTGGTCCTGTGGGTGGAGATAGAGGCGGAGCTATATCATATGTATGCTGCCATGAATTGGTGTCTGACAAAAGAGGGGAGTTGGGACTTTAAATCAAGCAATGGAATAGTGGAGGTGAATAACAATAAAAATTGTTTATTGGATGACATAAGTCTAGAGACATAAAAGCGTAGTTCATTTCAATACATACAAGAAAACGTGCACAAAGGCTAAGCATGGTAAATGGAGAAATACATGCATAACAACACATGATCAAAGTGCTAGATGTATATAAAAAATGGCGTGCACGTGCCAATGATAACATGCCCAGGCACCAGCATATGCATCCACATGGTGTATATGTGTACACCAAATGATATAAAAACATCCCAAAATGTAATAGTAGTAAAAATATACTAGTAGTAAATAGATATCTATCAGTCCACATGGGGTGTAACTGTGGCATCGATTAAAGCTCTACGCGTTTCATGGGTATTCCCACTCGTCAGGAGCAGATGTGACAGACATTCCTATGGAATATAAATATAAAAAAAGATTTGTAGAACCATACTTCTAAAGATGAAAAACTCTCAAAAATTATTATATGTATGTAGATGGTATACCAACAACACTCACCAACCCAGACATAAAATGCAACGCGAGGTAGCCGACACAGGGCCGGTCGAGAACACTCTCTTCACGATAGCATACACCACTCCCTCTGCCTATGGAGCTCTTACTTTCATTTTGCACGCTCTTGGACTGTTTGATGTTGCATACCTGTGCTATGCAGCCTCAGCTCCCGTGGCGAGGTTGTGTTCTCGACCGGCCCTGTGCCGGCTACCCCGCATTGCATTTTATGTCCGGGTTGGTGAGTGTTGTTGGTATACCATCTACATACATATAATAATTTTTGAGAGTTTTTCATCTTTAGAAGTATGGTTCTACAAATCTTTTTTATATTTATATTCCATAGGAATGTGTGTCGAATCTGCTCCTGAGGAGTGGGAATACCCACAAAATGCGTAGAGCTTTACTCGATGCCACAGTTACACCCCATACGGACTGATAGATATCTATTCACTACTAGTATATTTTTACTACTATTACATTTTAGGATGCTTATATATCATTTGGTGGACACATATACACCATGTGGATGCATATGCTGGTGCCTGGGCATGTTATCATTGGCACCTGCATGTCATTTTTTATATACATCTAGCACTTTGATCATGTGTTGTTATGCATGTATTTCTCCATTTACCATGCTTAGCCTTTGTGCACGTTTTCATGTATGTATTGAAATGAACATCGCTTTTATGTCTCTAGACTTATGTCATCCAATAAACAATTTTTATTGTTAATCACCTCCACTATTCCATTGCTTCATTTAAAGTCCCAACTCCCCTCTTTTTCCTGCATATAGTACCGGGATGGAGGCACCTTAGGGTGCTTCATTTAAAGTCCCAATTCCCCTTTAATATATATATATCGGGATGGAAGCAGTTGAATAAATGGGATGGCAGTGCTCCCCTGCCATCCCTGTGTGAGGCTTTCCCTCATTTATAGGGTATCTTCATTAAGGTGTATTATACTGTTACCAATATTAATTTATACTGTTTGTCTACATTCATACTTGTATGCTCTGTACATGGTATTCTCTATATGCAGCGTCCCCTGCACCAGCTTAATGTATCCACATGGATTGTTTCCATCCAGATATCCAGCGCACTCCCTCTGCCTGATCAGACATCTGCCATGCGTGGATTGGCCGGCACTTGGGTTTGGCTGGGGTCTCTCTTTGTCGCGGGAGCTGCGATGCGCTTAGTGGACCCCCCCCTCCTCCCTTTACACCCAGCATGTTTGGGAGGACTGGGTGGGTACCCCTATGCACATCGGCGCCACGCTTGTCACGCCTTATGTGTGACGGCAGTCGCGCTGTACGTGCAACGTCAGTTTTGACGTCAGCGCGCCGGCGCGCGGCCTTACCAACCTGTGTCCCTGCATGGGGGAATTTTCGCACCTGTTGCTGAGTGGATGCTCGGTTCAGGTGTGATCCCCTCTCCTCCATTGGTTCACCGGCGTGGCGCTGGCTGCATATACCCACATTCCCCAGTGGGGTGAGCTGTCCCAGGAACGGTCTCCCTCTGGGGGTTACTGCACACCAGCTACATCGATCTGCTGTTTGTGCCTTGTTGCAGCATCGGGATAGGTCCTTTTCCTGGCTTAGACCTCTTTTCCTTGTTCTTTTTCTTATTTCCTTGGTGGATCAGCTTTTTAGTTTACCACTTGTTTATTTTTATCACCTGATATCTTTACAGGTCTCTACACCTTTTTGGATCTACCTATTATCCTATACACACACTGGCACATTCTTTGGCACCATCGGTGCCACTTGTCACCTTCCTTGGTAATGTTGCACTGGGTTCATTCACAAGTATCACAACTAATACATACAATACGTTATCATCAATATCATATTTATACAAATACCCAATATTTTGTTCCCAGATACTCTCGCTTCACGATAGCATACACCACTCCCTCTGCCTATGGAGCTCTTACTTTCATTTTGCACGCTCTTGGATTGTCTGATGTTGCATCCCTGTGCTATGCCGCCTCAGCTCCCGTGGCGAGGTTGTGTTCTCGACCGGCCCTGTGCCGGCTACCCCGCGTTGCATTTTATGTCCGGGTTGGTGAGTGTTGTTGGTATACCATCTACATACATATAATAATTTTTGAGAGTTTTTCAGCTTTAGAAGTATGGTTCTACAAATCTTTTTTATATTTATATTCCATAGGAATGTCTGTCGCATCTGCTCCTGACGAGTGGGAATACCCACGAAACACGTAGAGCTTTACTCGATGCCACAGTTACACCCCATATGGACTGATAGATATCTATTTACTACTAGTATATTTTTACTACTATTACATTTTGGGATGTTTTTATATCATTTGGTGGACACATATACACCATGTGGATGCATATGCTGGTGCCTGGGCATGTTATCATTGGCACGTGCACGCCATTTTTTATATACATCTAGCACTTTGATCATGTGTTGTTATGCATGTATTTCTCCATTTACCATGCTTAGCCTTTGTGCACGTTTTCTTGTATGTATTGAAATGAACTACGCTTTTATGTCTCTAGACTTTTGTCATCCAATAAACAATTTTTATTGTTATTCACCTCCACTATTCCATTGCTTGATTTAAAGTCCCAATTCCCCTCTTTTTTCTGCATATAGTACCAGGATGGAGGCACCTTAGGGTGCTTCATTTAAAGTCCCAATTCCCCTTTAATATATGAATTGGTGTCAGGAAAGGAAAATTACAGTAAGCATTTGATACTGTTAGAGAAATTATACTTTAAATGTCAGTTATGAAAGACGCCATTTTGATTATCATGGCCTAGAAATAAGTTATAGTGATAATATGGAGTCAGCAATATAATATGCTTAGATGTGCAGTTTTGAATGTATCCTGTAATCATTGTTATATGTAAGATAAAGTCTGTAACAGACACTTCCACCTTTCCTGTTCTGTCTAGAATAAAGTTGAAAATACATGAGACTGGGCATGTTTTAAGACAGGAAAGGGGGGTGTCCAGGGCTTACAAAAAACATGTACCACAAGTATTTTCCTTAGAAATGATAAAGGCTGCATGAACGTGTAATTCATTTCTCTTGCATATGCAATAAATATTACCTTGATTCCCGAGGGCGATCTGAGATTGTGAAATAATTGCCTTAACAAATTTGGTCCTTCGAAGAGCCGGAAGTCCATTTCCCCGAGACGCACTGGCCAACAGTGACCGATGACCGTACGGCAAAACTGTAAGTCCTCCATCTCAAATTAGATGTTAAAAAGAGGCCGGTCCGCTGAACTAGTGCCTCCCGGGCAGCGACTTACCGGATCAGCACAAGAGACCGCTCTCGGGACAAGGTAAGATTTTTATTTTTATTTTATTATTAACCTTTTGTGTTAGACTTGATTAGGAATTTGATGAATAAGGGATTTGAATATATACATACAATATAGAGATTGATTGAATGTTTATCTGTTTCTGTCCTATCTGCTTTACTCTTGTTGAGGGGAAATAAGTGGTCACGTATTCCCCGTATAGATCCGTCTGTGGCCATCCTGGATGGGCAGACCTAGTGACTAGCCCGCGTTTTGGGAAGACGCGCTCAGGGCGACCTGGCGGCAGTCGAGCACTGCGGGTGTTCTCTCTCTTGTGTGTTCTTGTTTGTTTCTTCTGGTTAATTGTCATTTGATATAGGGGTATGGTCCCATACTAATATCCGGGTGCAGATAAAGGAAATTTGTCGGTTTGACAGCCTTGTAAACTGCAGAAAATCCCTTGGGGACACATAAATACTCCTAGATCAAAACCTAAAGAACCCCCCCCCCCCTCCGTTGATACAAGGGTGTGGCCTGATAGATTTCCGGGTAACAAACAGAGGACATTTGGCGGACCGCAGTGTTCATGCCAGCCTCATATGTTGTATTAATCCTGAGCAGGCACATAAATACCCTTGGATCAATGACTGAAATATTAAATGTTTTGATAAGATGAAAGAACAGTCGGGAGAATTCAGTTTCCTCGTAATTCTGTAAATGCTCTCTACAAGTTAGTGAAGTATTAAGTAATGATAAGAGAACAGTCGGGAGAATACAGTCTCCCCGTAATTCTGTAATTCTCTAAGACACCAGTGTTTTAGCAATACACAAGATCAGTAATCTAGAAGTGATATATCATGACTAGAAAGTCTGTGAGTGATTGCAAGTGATAAGATACTGTGTGCGTGTGTTGTGTCATTGTGAGAAGACACTAACAAAAAAAGAGCTCCGTGTGCACGATAAACAAAGTAGGTATGATCCATGGAAAATCTGTTGGTGTGAATGAAGATGTTAAGTATATGTGTAGTCTAGACAAAGAGAATGTGACATTTCTTTAAATGTGGAAAACAAAGTATGATTTTGATGCGTTTTTAAATAAGGATTATTGTGTAATACTGTGTAGAAAGCTTAAAAATGATGCCGGCATGAAAATAAGAAAACAGAAGAAATTAGGCCTTCCCCAGGCAAAGAAATGGCTTGAGGAGGCTAACCATAGGTTAAATTCAGAAAACCATAAAAAGACTATGTTTTTGAACAAAGAGGAGGACAATAATATGACTGTCCTCTGACGTTTAGTTCAGCAAGTATTGACTGAACAAAACGTAACAAACCAAATGCAACCTGACTCTCCACTGTTTGTTGTTCCCCTGTGGTCACCTGGGTCACCCGCAGATGCAACTGATTCTCTTATGGCTGCAGCTAAACCCCCTCTCAAAATGACTCTTGCTGTCCAGAGGAGTCCACAAGGGACCCCCTTTACAGCAACTATTACAAATTTTTCGGGGACCTGGTGAACCAATTGATATCCCCCTCAGCTGGGGAACAAACAGAATGTGGAGAGGAAGAATTTCCACTAATTGAAGTTCCCAACCCTAGGGCAGGACAAAATGTAGGAGGTATAGTAGTCCCCAACTCTATGATGGTCTATCGCCCCTGGACCCCTGAGGATGTTAAAAAAACTACTGAAGGGGTACCACATCCCAAGGTGAACATAGCTTAAATCAGGGATGGTATCATGGGAATGATTGCTAACTATCATCTTATTGGGAGGGAAATAGAGCAGGTCACCAGACAGATCCTGGGTCCCAACTGGCATCATGTAGTGGGAGATTGGAGAGGATTAAACAACCAGGGAGTTGTGTTGCCTCATGATGATGCAGCACTAGAAAACAGGAGGAATGCTCTTATAGCAAGGATAGAGAATAGATGGATACGTCGAGCCGACTGGTCCATTATAAATCAGTGTGTACAGGGAGAAGAGGAAACAGTGGACAATTTCATTGTTAGGATGAGGGAGATTTTCAATAATCACTCAGGAATAGAAGTCCCAGTAAATCAAGTAAACGATAGCCCATATGAGCAACAGCTAAAGGATGCAATCTTGAAGGGGCTGTTTGCCCCTATATCAAGTTTGTTATCAAACACATGATCAACCATAGGATCTGCAGACTACAAGGGCACTTCCAATCAAAAAAGAGAGTAAAGAAAGGGAAAGTGTTTATGTGGATGAAGGTAATGATGTGTATGTCATTGAGAAGGAGAACAGAAGGATAGGAAACACCTGAACAAGGCCCCACATTCAGGACTATGAAAAAAAAAAAAAAGAGAGAGGGGAGTGTTTCCTGTGAGGTAAAAGAGGTCACTTGGCAAAAGAATGTAGGTCAAACAGAGAGGAAGATGCATGAAGATGTTGGTATGTCTGCAGAGAGAGAGATACAGAAGAAAATGATGAGAAAGAATCTGAAATTTTGGATGTGTGCGCTGTTGAAACTTGTTTGCATGCTAAAGTCAAGTCAGAAATAATCTTGGTTGTGAAGGGTAGATGGCTAACATTTCTCTGTGATACTGGGGCTTGTAGGACCCTAATACACCCGCTGGATATGAAAAAGGTAAAGAAAAAGGTGTAGTATATGTAAAATCTGCAAAATGGGTTGATGCACCAGGAGGTCACGTCTGAAGGCCTTACTGTGGAAGATCCACAGACAGGTAAATAGGCTCAGTGTAAAATTGTCATTATGACTAAATGTCCTGTTAATTTGTTGAGTAGAGACATGTTGCACGCTCTTGATATTTCTGTCGTACCAGTGGAGGGAGGTCTCAGAGCCCATCGGCTGTGTGAAAAACAAATCACAGCCGTGGATAATGAGCCCTGATACTGGTACAGCCTGGAATTTGCAAACTGAGGGATTAAATATACCCAAAATCCTGGCAGAAATAATTGACAAAGAGTCTGTGAGGAAAAGGTATAAGGTCCAGACAAACCTCTATTGCACCATGTATTACAGAAAGACCTCTGGGCCTGATAAGTCCTATGAGAAACAGTTAATGAGTCTCACTAACACTGAAGTTCTATTAAAATGTCTGTACTGTGATAAGAGGGGAAATAGCGTGGCTACTTGTCTCCTACCACAGCCTATTCTGCAAATATACAGGCAGGATACTGTACCTCATGTTTCGATCACCCAGAACCCCAAGGTATCATGGCATGAGCTAGGAGAACTTATCACGAACTGGGTCCAACTGACAGATGAGAAACTAAAATCCAGAGGGATTCAGAGGTATAGGAGGCATAAGGGAGAGAAAGATGGGTGGAGACTCGTGCAGGATTTACAGGCAGTCAATGGGGCCGTATTACCGAGGGCCCCGGTGGTCCCAGACATGCATGTCCTCCTGAACGAGCTCTACCCAGAGAACGAGGTATTTTATGTTATTGATAACAGTAATCCTTCTTTTCCATTCCCTTACACAAAGACAGTCAGTTCTGGGTTGCATTTATGTACACGGGAAAAAAAAAAAAAAAAAAAAAAGAGGTACACATACACTAGGTTATCCCAGGGATATTGTGAAAGTCCAACTACCTTCTCACAAAGAATGTCCAATAATTTGTCTCGGTTTGTACCTCCCAGTGTGTTAAATTCTCTTGTATGTGGATGACATTCTGGTAGTAATGTATGTAAAATTACCATGGTTCTGATGCATTTCCTCGCAGACCAAGGTCAAAAGGTCAGCAAAGACAAATTACAACTGTGGAAAGAAAAGGTGAAATGCTTGGGTTACATTTTATCTCAAGAAGGTAGACATTTGGATGAGATCCGAAAAGAGGCCGTCCTTCAAGTCCCCAAATCACATACCAAAAAATAAATGATGTCATTTCTTGGCATGGCAAATGTCTGTAGAGCATGGATAGCAAATTATGCTACGGAGGTGGCGCCTCTTTCTGATCTCATCTATGGTTCACTAATGGCTGCAAAAGATTCCATTCAGTGGAATGTGCAAGCAGAGGGTGCATTTACAAAGGTAAAGCACCTCATTGTGGGTTATGCTTAGCCTTCCTAATTACAGTAAAACCTTTTATCAGACTGTAGATTGTAAGGAAGGATCTCACTGATGTTCCCTTTCTAGATGCTGACATTACCTTTTGTGTTGATGGGTCTTGTAAGAAGGACGATAAAGGGGTACATCAAATGGCATACGCTATAGTAACGCATGACCAGGTCATTGAAGCCAGACCCCTTCCCAGTTCCTACTCTACACAACAAGCTGAAATTATTGCCCTATCTAGGGCCTGTAGTCTAAGGGAAGGGAAGAAAATAAATATTTATACAGACAGCCAATACGCTTTTTCTACTATACACATATTTGCCCAGCAATGGAAAAATAGGGGTATGATTACGTCCACAGGTAAACCAATCTCACATAGAGATCTTATCCTGGCCCTTCTAGAAAATGTACAGAAACCAACACAAGTGGCTATTTGTAAATGTACAGCACACAGAAAGGGAACAGTTCCAATTACTCTAGGGAATGCACTAACAGACAAGACCGCAAGGGAAGCTACTACAGGACAGCAAAAAACACATATACTATACAGGTCCCCAAGAAAATGGTGAGGTACGGAAAGCTATTGATAAAACATGGTTATCAGAAATGCAGATAACATCACCGGCAGGTGAAAAACAAAAGTGGTTATCTAAAGGGGCAACGCTGGTCAATGGTATATACACAAGTACAGAAGGTAAACCCACCATACCTACATCACTATTTAGATATGCTGCGTTATTGAGCCATGGGCAAGCCCATATCTCAAAAGGAGGGATGGTGCAGGTGATCAATAAGGTGTTCACAACATATGGGTTTACGAATGACTCTAGAGATTTTTGCCTCACATGTCCGCTTTGTAACAGATACCATGCTCAAGGTGCCCTAAGACCCTTAAGAGGTCATTTCCCACAACCCTCTTATCTCTTTCACACGATATGCATGGATTTTATGATTATTGATGTTTATAAAGTGGGCGGAAGCTTTTCCTATGACACACCCAAATGGGCAGTCAGTAGCCAAAGTACTTATTAAAGAGGTGATTCCATTTCATGGGATCCCCTCTGTGATTTACAGTGACAACGGCTCCCATTTTGTAAACCGAACAATACAACAAATTGGTAAATGCTACAATATTGACCTAAAAAACACTGTGTCTACCACCCACAATCTGTGGGCACAGTGGAGAGACAATGGTACCCAAAGAGTAAACTAAGAAAATTGTTAAAGGAAACAGGGAAAAATAAATGGGTTTAGTGTTTGCCAATGGCATTGTTGAGTATAAGAATTACCCCTACTGCTAAAGGACTAACACCGTATGAAATGTTGTATTGTAAACCTTATTATATTCCACAACTAGCCACCGTTCCTCTCCCTGAAGAGGAAATAGACTTGACTTGTATAATAAGAATGTTTTCATAAAATATTACTGGGTCAGAATGTGTAAATGAGAAAAGAGCTACTCTAAGACTAAGATGCAAAGTATTCCCCCCTCAGTACAAGCATTACCAGGAAATTTTACTTGTTTCTCTAACAATGACAGTAATGGTACAAATGTTGGCACCCTGTCCCCTGAATACTGTGCAACTACAACCCTTACTACAGACATTAAGTATGAACTAAAATGGTTTCAGGAACAGAAACAGCAATTGGCTGATGTTTGGTGTTTGTGTGGAGATAAGAGACTAAGGCTCAGACTGCCACCTAGATGGGAGGGTAGTTGTGCCCTTACCCGATTGCTGCTTCCCTTTTATATAGTTCCTATGAGTGATAAATCAATGAAACTACCAGGTAAATATTTTTTTTAAAGGAATTAAGCGAGAAACACCACAAGGATCATTTGACAACCAAGTGTATATAGGTGTTCCACGAGGAGTTCCAGATGAAATTAAAGCGCAGAATCAAATAACAGCAGGACTCACCTCACTCTTCATATGGGTCCAGCCCAACAAGAACGTCGACTGGATAAACTACATCTACTACAACCAGCAGAGGTTTGTGAATTACACCAGAGATGCTATCAAAGGTATAGCAGCACAATTGGACGCCACCTCTTTGACAGCGTGGCAGAACCGCATAGCGTTGGATATGTTGCTGGCAGAAAGGGGCGGGGTATGCAAAATGTTCGGCACCTTCTGCTGCACTTTTATTCCAAACAATACGGCACCTGATGGAAGTATCACCAAAGCCTTACAAGGCCTACAAATGCTATCCGAAGAATTAGCTGAGAACTCTGGTGTAGAGAACCCCCTGACAGGACTCTTTGAAAAATGGTTTGGTAAATGGGGTGATCTTGTAAAAAGTTTGCTTATCTCTATTGTCATGGCAACCGCAGTTCTTACATTGTGTGGATGTTGCTGCATTCCCTGTATTAGGGGAATTCTTCAAAGACTGATTGACACATCTTTAACAAAAACTATGCTCCTCCAGAGCGACACGGAACTATACTCGGAACCTGATGATGAATTTACAACTCTCGCTAAGGACTTATCTGTCTAAATGATAATACCTGGTAAAATAAAATAACCTGGATATTTGAAGTATTGACATTATTAGTATAAAAGGAGGGAGATGTTAGAGAAATTATACTTTAAATGTCAGTTATGAAAGACGCCATTTTGATTATCATGGCCTAGAAATAAGTTATAGTGATAATATGGAGTCAGCAATATAATATGCTTAGATGTGCAGTTTTGAATGTATCCTGTAATCATTGTTATATGTAAGATAAAGTCTGTAACAGACACTTCCACCTTTCCTGTTCTGTCTAGAATAAAGTTGAAAATACATGAGACTGGGCATGTTTTAAGACAGGAAAGGGGGGTGTCCAGGGCTTACAAAAAACATGTACCACAAGTATTTTCCTTAGAAATGATAAAGGCTGCATGAACGTGTAATTCATTTCTCTTGCATATGCAATAAATATTACCTTGATTCCCGAGGGCGATCTGAGATTGTGAAATAATTGCCTTAACAGATACAATTTTCTGTTTTTTTCCTGCATTTAATTATCAGCTAGTAGTACAATTTCTATCACATCTAAACATGACTCACAACTGAAAGCATTTGTCAAAGTCATAAAGTTCAATCAGTTTGGTTTAAAGCACAAAGGTGTGCTTTGCCCGTTCAAGACAAAGAAAAAAGTTGGCTTTATTCTCCAAAGTCTGAGGCCGGGTTCACATACTGTATGTCCAAAATGTATGCAGTATTCCCCACATCCAATTCGTATGACATGCGAGTGTGACCGGCTCTCAATGGAGTCAGCTCATACAGGTCCAGGGCAGCCACGGTCCACATTCCAAAAGGGTCCTGTGCGTGTTTGGGTCTGGTTCAGGTGCAAATTCAGGCAAAAATTTGCACCTCATTCACACCTGAACTGGTGAATAGGAACAAACTGGACCCCATGCTGGGAACTGCGTGCGCACATATGTGAACCTGGCCTTAAACAGCATATCGTCACCCTTTACTCCCTCCACCACTGCCCAATTCAGCGGCAGGAGCTGATAAAAGTACCCCATACAGCACTAGCCAGTGAAGGGAGAACATACCCGTGTGCAAGCTTCTACTGATGTGGCCTGTAACTTATGAAGAGCTTTCTGTTCACTTCCAGTGGCTAATCAGAGCGCTGGAGGAGTGAAAAGAAGGTAAGTACAGTATATGCTTCTTTGGCAAAGCATCAATTCACTTTATTACTTTTGCTGCCAGGGCTGGTTTTGCATTTTTTTGAATTTTTTTTTTTTGCACACATGTTAAAATAATCAATTTATGCCTAAAGATTATTTAAAACTCCCAAACAATATATTTTCTGAAAGCAGAGACCTGGTAAATAAAATGGCGGCAGTTGTAGTATTGGTGGAGACCAAAAGCTCCCTATGGGATAGCATACTTATGCCCCGTACACACGGTCGGATTTTCCGACAGAAAATGTTCGATGGGAGCTTGCTGTCGGAAATTCTGACAGTGTGTTGTATTTTCCATCGGAATTTCCATGACACAAAATTTGAGATCTGGATCAGATTTTGTTGTCGGAAATTCCGATCGTGTGTACACAATTCCGACGCACAAAGTTCCACGCATGCTCGCACAATCAAGCAGAAGCGCCGCACCGGCTATTGAGCTTAATTTTTCTCGGCTTGTCGTACGTGTTGTACGTCACCACGTTCTTGACTTTCAGAATTTCCGACAAGATCTGTGTGACCGTGTGTATGCAAGACAAGTTTGAGCCAACATCCATGGATTTTGTTGTCGGAATGTCCGATCGTGTGTACGGGGCATTAGAGTGGCAGGTTCTTTTTCATGTGACATCAGGGGCTATTAGATTCCACTGAGGATTTTGACATGTTTCTGCTGCCACTTTCCCCAGCTGCTGTGAATGGGTACAAAGCTAATGGAACACAGGAGCGGTCAGTCCATTAAGGGCGCACAGGCGCCTCCTCCCCTTTCTGTCGCCACCTCCACCCCCTAGTCATGCGTCTGGCCCCCTTCAGGATGCATGAATTACAGTGGCAGGGTTTTTTTTTGCTCTGCCCCCGGAGCTTAGTCACTGCAACACTCGTCATGCAGTTCGTGGACCCACATGTGGTACAGTGGATCCTGTGAAACATGGGGGGGGGGGGTGGGTGTTGCCTGTTCAGGGGGTCTGCGGAAGCGATGTGGTGGCTCTACAGCATTCAATTTCATTTTAATACATCAGCAGTGAAATTGAAATAAAACATTAATTATTTTTGACTTTCAAATATAATCTTACTTGAAAAACCTCCATCCATATTGTGAGTGCAGCCTGTTTACTGGCCATCACTTTTCACAACTTTCTGGATACTTTGCAGCTTCTCCTCTGCTGTTTACTGATGATTTCTGAGGACTGTATTTCAGAAGGCAGGCTCTATGAAATGTGTGACACAGCAGTGCCTACTCACAGGGCATAGTGAATATGTGTCACAGAATAAAAAACAAAGTATTAGATTCTGCACAAAGTAAGTTTACAAACTTCAAAATCATTCTAAAGCCGTTCCCAGCTGACATCACAGTCCAGGTTCTGCAGGGATCCCAACAATAATGTTGGGATCCACCCAGATGCCTGGACCGGCAGCTGGATCAGCTTCTCAGCGTACCACTCAGAGCCTGAACCAGCTGCTTCCACCCCCTCTCCTGCCTGGCACTCTATTGAGCAGTGAAGGGACAGAGCAGAGAGCCGGTGACAGACAGTCACCGCTCTCTGCTCACTGAAGACCGAGTAATGAGCAATTAGTGGTCCCGTGATCGCTCAGCTCCCAGTGATGGAGCTAGCGGGGGACAGCAGCAGCCACACAGGTTAGCATGAATGTTTTTTTTTTTTTATTTAAAGTGACACTAAAGTTAATTTTTTTTTTAAATAACAAACATGTCATACTTACCTCCACTGTGCAGCTCGTTTTGCACAGAGTGGCCCCAATCCTCATCTTCTGAGGTCCCTCGATGGCTCTCTCGGCACCTCCCTGAATTAGCTAACCCCCTAGGAGAAGCACTCTCCCGGGGGGTTACCTCCTGAGTCCAGCATTCGGCGTCCATAGACACCAAATGCAGGACTTGGTCCCGCCCCTCTGGGGCCGCGTCATTAGATTTGATCGACAGCAGCGGGAGCCAATGGATGCGCTGCTATCAATCTATCCAATCAACAGCTGAGTACCCCCTAGCTGACAGAGGGCTAGGGGGTTCAAGGGTTCAGGTAAGTAAATTGAGGTGGGGGGGCTGGGGGCTGGTCGCTGCCAGATGTTTTTTCACCTTAATGCATAGGATGCATTAAGGTGAAAAAAACACTTACCTTTACAACCCCTTTAATCTCGCACTTCTCTTTTAATAGTAGTAGGCTAGAAATAATTGAAATACAATATGGAAATAAATATACGATTTAAAATTTTGACCAAAGATACACTTTAATGGTGGCTTTTTTTTTACATCGATGTGCAAGGCAGCAAGAAGGACGTTTCAGCTTGACCAGCAGATGTGTTTCAGGATCATCAGATTGCACAGAGTGATGTGGAATGGTGCAGAACAGATGAAAATAAAAACCATACTCAGCAGGTAGACTATGCTCCTTGTATTTACAGTGCTGCGCATAAATGATAACACCCCAACAGATTTGTCAGAAAAGCTTTACTTTCCTTTCAGAATCAACATTTTCTATGGGACACTGTACTACAAAATACTCCCACAAATGCGGGCCATTGATTGCAACCAAGATTTGTTAATTTGCACGTGCAAAAAAGTATTTTTCCTAACAAATTCATTCAGGACCATGTTGCAAAAATGAAAACACCCCAATGAAAGTCTTAGGAGCAAAGCTAAATTTTAGACAACACAATCCTAATTAACAAGAATTCAACTACAGGTGAGTCTAATTATTCATTAAACAGGTGTCCAGCAGACAGTCGATTATAGAAGGGCGTTGCTTAACAATGAAAACCTCTTCCCATTTCATGCTGTCAGCAATGGCACCACAAGGAAGAGAAATTTCACAAGGCCTGAGAAAGAAAATGATTTCTTTACACAAGAAAGGTGAAGGCTACATGAGGATTAGCAAAGCTTTACTTATCAGTCACAATACTGGAACAAAAGTAAAACAAAAATGTAACAAAGATGGAACTGTAACTATCTCACAGATACATCCAGGCCGTCCACAGAAGTTAACACCTCGACAGGAGCATCTTCTGATGGAAAGGGTTGAAGAAAATCGCCATGCAAGTTCACTGCAGTTAGCTAAAGAAGTAGAAAGCCAAACTAGAGTGATTGTTTCCCGTGACACAATACAGTGTACACTGCAGAGGAAGGGCATGCATGGGTGTTGTCCACGAAGGAAGCCTCTCCTAAAGCCTATGCACAAAAAAGCCCCCCTAGAATTTGCCAGGATCCATGCTGAAAAAGAAGAAGACTACTGGGACTCTGGAGTGAGGAGATCAAGATAAATGGTTTTTGGAACTGATGGCTTTAAAACTGTAGTGTCGCAAAGGTGAGGAGTACAAAGTAATATGCTACAGTGAAACATGGTGGTGGCAGTGTCCGTCTGTGGGGCTGCATAAGTGCTGCTGGTGTCGGGGAGCTGGATTTCATTGATGGTATCATGAATTCACAGATGTACTGCTCTATATTGAAAAAGAAGATGCTACCATCACTCCGTGCCCTTGGTTCTAGTGCATTTTTCCAACGTGACAATAATCCAAAACACACATCTAAGGCCACTGGTGCATTTCTAAAGAAGAACAGGGTAAAAGTGATTCAGTGGCCAAGTATGTCTCCTGATATGAACCCAATTGAACACCTATGGGGCATTCTGAAGAGACAAGTTGAGCATCACTGTCCATCCAGCATCCAGGCTCTAAAAGAGGTCGTTCTTGAAGAACGGAAAAAGATAGGATGTTGCAATATGTCACCAACTTGTTCATTCCATGCCTAGAAGACTTGGTGCTGTCCTTACAAATCATGAAGGTCATACTAAATACTGGATGTAGTAGTTTTGTTGTGGGGTGTATTCATTTTTTGCATCAACTAATTTGAGTAAAACTGAAGATTTTGAAATTTAACCCCTTCAGATCCGCGCTATAGCCGAATGATGGCTACAGCGTGGACCTACTTTGTCGGGAGGCTGTCAATAGACATCCTCCCATTTGCACGCTGCACTTGCGCGCCCCCTGCAGGGCGCACGTTGTGATCACCGAGTCAATGAGACTCGGCCCCTTACCACGTGATCAGCTGTCAGCCAATGACAGCTGATCACGTGATGTAAACAGAAGATCGGCAGTCTTTTTTTTTTACGCTGACAGCATGTGGAGAAAAAAAAGCAGATCACTGGCTTCTGTGCAAGGGACATCGTCCCCAAGAGGAAGATGCGCAGCCATCTCATCTGTGCCCACTAGTGCCCATAGTGCCATGAATCAGTGCCCACCAGTGCATAACAGTGCTAGCAATCAGTGCCACCTATCAATGCCCATGAGTGCCAGCTATCAATGCCCACCAGTGGTTCCAAACAGTGTCACCTACCAGTGCCAATCAGTGCCCATCACTGCCACCCATCAGTGCCCATCACTGCCACCTATCAGTGCCACCTATTAGTGCCCTTCAGTGCCACCTATCAATGCCCTTCAGTGCTACCCATCAGTGCCACCCATCAGAGCCACCCATCAGTGCCACCTCTCAGTGCCCACCAGTGTCACCTCATCAGTGCCCACCAGTGCCACTTATCAGTGCCCATCAGTGCAGCCTATCAGTGCCCATCAGTGCAGCCTCATCAGCGTACATCAATGAAGGAGAAAAATTACCAGTTTGCAGAATTTAGTAAAAAAATATAAAACGGTTTTGTATTTTTTTTTTTTTTGTCGGTCTTTTTTAATTTTTTTAACAAGAAAAAAAAAAAAACCCAGAGGTGATCAAATACCACCAAAAGAAAGCTCTATTTGTGGGAAAAAATGATAAAAACTTCATTTGGGTACCGTGTTGTACGACCGCCCAATTGTCGTTCAAAGAGTGACAGTGCTAAAAGCTGAAAATTGGTCTGGGCAGGAGGGGGGGTTAGGTGCCCAGTAAGCAAGTGGTTAAGTTTTAATATTAACCTCACTTTCATGTAATGGAGCTAAACAAATGTTCTACGAAATTCTGTTTTGTCAAAATGTTGGAAATTGTTCTTGTGTTCATTGAGATATTGATTAAAATCTTACTTTTCAAAAGGGGTGTACTCATTTATGCTGAGCACTGTATCTCAAAGTTTAATTTTCAGTTTTGACTGGAGTGTACATGTAAAATATATTCACTATTAACCTACCAAATAGCGGGCACTCGGGGGAGCTCTTTATATGTCACCAAGCTCACTACAGAGTAATACCAACCTTCTCAGGCACTGTCACACCTAAAGCCGCCTACACACGAGAGGATTGTCCGACAGAAGCTTTTCATCGTCTATTCCGATCGTGTGTGTAGGCCTCATCGGCCATTTATTTTTCGAAAATTCTTACAGACCTAGAAATAAAACATGTTCTAAATATTTCCGACAGAACCAATTCCTATCGGGAAAACCGCTCGTCTATATGCTGTTCTGACAAACCAAAAATGAGGCATGCTCTGAAGAAAGTATGAGATGGAAGATATTGGCTACTGAACTTCCCTTTTTCTAGTCCCGTCGTATGTGCTGTACGTCACCGCGTTCTGGACAGTCGGACTTTGGGTTGACCGTGTGTAGGCAAGACCGCTTGAATGGAATTCCGTCGGAGTTCCGTCGAAGAAACCTTCGGAGTTTATTCTGACGACAAAACTGGTCGTGTGTACGCGGCATAATAGGTACACTTTCTTTGTAAAGCGTAATTCATAAAACCCCACTGATAAAAAGGAGACAATAATATCGTTGTGGGTAGTTTAGCATTGTTCTGAAGATATATCTGCAAAAGCTTTGAACTGTCCTTGATTTTTTTTAAGGCCAGTTGTCCATGCAAAAATAAATTCATTTAGAATTATCAGCCTGTTAGTTAAGTTTGCAGGATGGAGACAACTCTTATGCCCTGTACAGATGACCATTCTTTCTGTCGGAATAAACTCTGAAGGTTTTTCCGATGGAGTTCCAACGGAATTCCGCTGAAACTTTCTTGCGTACACACGATCACACCAAAGTCCGACCGTCAAGAACGCGGTGACGTACAACTAGAAAAAGGAAGTGCAATAGCCAGTAGCCATTAGCTTCCGTCTCTTACTTGCTTCAGAGCATGCGTCGTTTTTGGTCCATCGGAACAGCATACAGACGATCAGTTTTCCCGATAGGAATTGGTTCCATCGGAAATATTTAGAACATGTTCCATTTCTAGGTTCGTCAGAATTTTCGAAAAAAAAAAGTCAGATGAGGCGTACACACGATCTGAATAGACAATGAAAAGCTTCCGTCGGACTTTTTCTGTCGGACATTCCGCTCGTGTGTACGTGGCAATAGAGTAGAGTTCACCAAGCAGGTGTTGGGACAATTGCAGACATCTGAAAAATACAATGACCTTCCTTGGGTATTATACAGTCATAGAATCAAAAGCGTGGGTGCATCACAAGTCTATAGGCCTTCCTTTATAAATCTTTTAGCAGCTAAAACAAACCTGTATGTGGATTCTTTACTCTGTTTTGACTGGAGATGTCCTTTAAACATAAACTGCTGTTATGCCCATTCAGGGCAAAGTGACAGTGTTGTCCTATAGCCCTCCCCCCACCCTTCCTTCAGATATGTATACACATAAGTCTGGTACATACTATTCATTTTTTTTCCATTCAACCCGACAGAACACTCCAGTTGGATGCTGATCTGCTGTCGGCAGACCTTTTTTGGTCAGAACAGCTGGCTTCTGTTGGACTAGCTGCCGTACACACGGGCCGAATGTCGGACGGTTTCTACTGAACCAGCCGATGCCGCCCAATATTCGGCCAGCATGTACTAGGCTTTACCCAGCTACTGTATGCTTCCTCAATGCAGCTTCCCTTCCTGTCTAAGCTCCAGCGTTGATTGGTTTTGGAGCTTAGACAGTGGGAAGACGTCATGGGCCCCTTCAACATGACAATGATTGGCTGCTGAGGCCTGAGCACTGTCACCTAGGTGAGGTCACATACTCCCCCATAAATGGAACCCTGCTCTTTACATTCTATTAATTATACATGCCCCTTGACAATGTCTCTTTAAGAAGGTCAATTATTTTCAGTGAATAAGTAAATGTCTGTAGACAATGTATTGATTTTAACTTAAATTGCTAAACTTAATTATTTATTGCGTGGTAAGCACCAAAATGCTGGGGAGTTCTCTATACGCAGCATTCCGCAGTGTGGTGCCAACCAGTCTGAACATGGCATTCACCATGTAAACTATATTTATATTTCTCTGTCATCATTTATACATTGCCAAAACTCCAAGCACATATAAAAAACAAACAAAAAATTCCTGCAGTTTTGCATTCACTATTAAAAAAAAGAAAAGAAAAAAAGAGCTCCAAAAACATGTTGGTAAGTTAATTGGCTCCTGTCTAAATTGTCCCTGTTGCGACTCTCTCCTCTTCAAAATAATATGGGTTTGGGATTGAATAATAGGATTATAGTAAGGGAGGAATATGTTTGGGAATAAATAATAAGTGAGCGGGGGTCAATAAAGTAAAGGATTACATTTCACTATTATGTTTTGATTATTTATAGAGAAGAAAAGAGAAAGGGAAAAGGGGGGTTTTGTATATATTTTTTTCTTTTCTTTCCCCCAGCGGATGGGGGACGGGAGGGTGGAGAGACCGTGGATAATATTTAACCACTTGCCGCCCGCCCTATTACCAAACGACGGAGGCAAAGTGGTTTGATATTCCTGACCGGACGTCATATGACGTGATCATGAACATCGAGCCGCTGCGCGCCCCCGGGGGCGCGCATCGCGGCGATCGTTGTTGCGGGGTGTCAGTCTGACACCCTGCAACACCGATCTAGGTAAAGAGTCTCCGATGGAGACTCTTTACCACGTGATCAACCCTGTCCAATCACGGCTGATCACGATGTAAATAGAAAGAGCCGATGATCGGCTTTTCCTCACTCGCGTCTGACAGACCGGAGTAGAGGAGAGCCGATCGACTGCTCTCCTGACAGGGGGGGTCTGTGCTGATTGTTTATCAGCACAGCCCCCCCTCGGATCCTACCCAGGACCACCAGGGAGGCCATCCAGACTGGACCACCAGGTATGCCCCTAGACCCCCAGGGAAATGCCACTGTGTGCCCAGGCAGCTGCCAATCTGTGCCCAGGCAGCTGCCAATCAGTGCCCACTTCAATGCCTGCCAGTGCCACCAGGGATGCCCATCAGTGCCTCATATCAGTGCCGCGTATCAGTGCCCAGCAGTGCCACCTATCAGTGTCGCCTATCAGCGCCACCCTATCAGTGCCCAGCAGTGCCGCCTATCAGCGCCACCCTATCAGTGCCCAGCAGTGCCCAGGGGGGCAAAGTGGTTTGATATTCCTGACCGGACGTCATATGACGTGATCAGGAATATTGAGCCGTTGCGCGCCCCCGGGGGCGCGCATCGTGGCGTTCGTTGTTGCGGGGTGTCAGTCTGACACCCTGCAACACCGATCTAGCAGCGCCGCCTTTCATTGGCCATCAGTGTTGCCTATCAGTGCCCATCAGTGCCACCCAGTGCCACCCATCAGTGGCCATCAGTGCCGCCTATCAATGCCCATCAGTGCTGCATATGAGTGCCACCCATCAGTGCCGCCTACCAGTGCCCATCAGTGCCTGATCATTGGTGCCGCCATATCAGTGCCTTTTTTTCAAAATTTTCGGTCTTATTTTATTTGTTTAGCAAAAAATAAAAACCGCAGAGGTGATCAAATACCACCAAAAGAAAGCTCTATTTGTGGGAACAAAATGATAAAAATTTAGTTTGGGTACAGTGTAGCATGACCGCGCAATTGTCATTCAAACTGCGACAGCGCTGAAAGCTGAAAATTGGTCTGGGCGGGAAGGTGTCTAAGTGCCTGTTATTGAAGTGGTTAATATTTTATATTTTTGGTACTATGAGATGGATCCAAGAACTATGTCGATTGTGGTGATTATGTGTCATGTTTTATTTATATGTATGTTAAGCATGTTTAATAAGATTTTGTCATGAAATGTCATGGAATGTTTTTTATGTGAAAAATATCTTAATAAAAATAATTAAAACTAAATTGTCCCTAATATGTGTATGTATGAATGTGAGTTAGGGACCTTAGATTGTAAGCTCCTTGAAAGCAAGACTAATGTGAATGTACAATATATGTGAAGCTCTGCATAAATTCACAGCACTAAATAAATGCCGGTAATAAATAAATCAATGCAACTAGCATACATATTTCTGGATTTGGTTTGGCCTGTCATTCACTCTGTAGCAGCACTCCGACTGGAAGAGGGAAGGACACCACAAGGAGCCAATCAGTTGTTCTGCAATGTGGGCACAGAAGTGACCAGGCTGTATTGCATATCTGCCGCAAAGAGAAGTCATGTTTTTGCTAGCAGAAAGGTTCCTGCTTAATGATCAGTAAAAGTACTTGTGTATAAACGGGTACTGATGCGTATGCAGATAAATGCATAAATTCCTCACCCTTGTTTGGATGTTATTACTTACATGCTTACGCATGTGCATGTGTATAAACGCATATAAATTTGTAAGTGTGTTCATCGCATGTACTCAGATTTTTGGTTCTGTGTTACAGATGTGAAGGGAGTGCATGTTTAAACACCTGTGTGAATGGCTGCATTGAAAACAATGCATCTGCTTTCACATCTGTAATTTAATAACGCACGTTTATGCTTTTTGTGAATTTGTGAATGAAGCCTTAAAGGCCAAGTTCAACTTTTGGAGCAAGTTACATGTTACACCCATGTTTAGGGTGTAACATTCGGCCTCATGCACACTGGACGCTTTTACAGCTGCTATTTTTGGCTTCAGACGTTTTTTTCTGCAGTCAGTAAACTCCTCAGAATGTTATCTTATGTGTCCATGCACACATAGGCTGTTATCAGCGTTTTTTGGCAGGGGCGTTTTCTGGCTGGAAAAAACTCCCAGAACTAGTGGGTTTTCAGAGTTTTTCAGCTGTAGAAACGTTCTAAAGCCTCGTACACACAATCGAATTTTCCGCAGACAAAACCTCGGACTTTTGGCCGAAGGGCGTTGGCTAGGAACTTGTCTTGCATACAAACGGCAAGGAATTGCCGGCCAACAAACAGGGACATAGTGATGTACTCCATGGTTTTTCAGCTCTTTAGCGCCACCCTTTGGGCCCCTTCTGCTAATTTCATATTAGTAGAGGTTTGGTGAGTGTTTTCATTTCACGCTTTTCAGTTTGCTTTTTTCATTTCGCACTTTTCAGTTAGTTTCTGAACGGCCGTTCGTCAACCAGCCATATTGCGGAATCGGAGGAGATAACTTGTTATTTATTATTGGACTTGGAGTTAGTGCTTTGACCCAAGTCCAGTCCAGGAACAGGAGGAGGAGGATTTTTTGACCAAAAATTGGTTGCTTTATTAATGGTGACCAATTATGTCATATGCCTTTGCTGCGGGAGCTCCAGGAGAATAATCCGGATGATTTTCAGAATTATCTCTGGATGACGGACCCCTGCTTTCACCAAATTTTGGCATTGTTGACCCCCTATATTAAGAAGCAGGACACATGCATGCGGCTTTTATTTTATTTTTTGGTTGAATAATAATGATTTGATTTGGTATATTTTCTATATTTTTGGATGCATAGAATGCACTTTTTGGTTAAGTTCTATTGGCAGATAGCATGTCTAATTTTATTTGTTTTCTTTTTTTAATGCACAATAAAAAAACTGTGGAGAATAATACCTGACTATGTGTTTTACTTCAAATGACAGTTTGGGAGTAGACAGTTACATTTTAAAAAATACAATGTAAAATTAACAAGTGACACCAACATAGTTGTATCTTTGATCTTAAAAACTACGGGATGATGGTGTTGTGGTAATTTGCCCAAATTAAAAAATAACAAGCATAATAATATTATTCTTGATATCACTAGAAAAAAAAGCCTTTGAAAATTCGTTTGCCATAACTCCATCAATATCACCAGCAAAACAGCTTCATTATTATCCCATTAAAGAAGAAGAGAATTGTGCGCTGCATTTCCAGATTTCATAATTTGCCACGTCACGAATGTTAATTCTCCATTACAAACGCTACTTTACAAGACCGACCGCTTCTGTCTCGTCCTTGCTTCCGAACATGCGTGTTTGTACTTTGGACTTTTGTCTGACGGACTTGTGTACACACGCTCAGCAAATCCGACAACAGACATTTGTCCGCGGAAAATTTTAAAGCCTGCCATCCAACATTTGTCCGTGGAAAATCCGACAACAATTGTCTGATGGAGCGCACAAACGGTCGGATTTTCCACCAACAGTCTGTCATCACACGATTCCCGTCAGAAAATCTGATCGTGTGTACGGGGCTTACATCTTAAAAACGCTGAAAAACTTGGCTATTCTGCGTTTATGAGCGTTTTTTGAGCCATAAACTCTTGTGGGAGTATAGCTTTGCTAAAAAACGCAAACGATAAAAACGCTGAAAAACACTACTGCAAAAACGCTGCAAAACTCATTCTACAGCTACATGTTTCTACAGCTAACTCTACTGGCGTTTTTATAATGTCCAGTGTGTATTAGGCCTTAACATGTTACAGCTCCTCCCCCCTGATCCCCCTCCCCGGATCAACTTCCTGCACCCGCTGTCACATTTCAAAATCGGTGCAGCTGTTAGGAGCTCCAATCGCACTGCTGCATTATTTGTTCACAGATCCTGTGAATGAAGAAATACAAGTCTTGTCTACCACTACGGCAGAGGGCTTGTAGTTTTCAATGAACTGAGAGGGTGCTGATGAGCGCCCTTGTAGCTCATTCACACTTCCTGCAGCTTTGTATGGAGGGACGGGCACAAAGCTGGAGGATGTGCCTGCAGCAGCCTGATGTTGCACCTGCTTTTCACAGACTGCAGGTGCAATGCTTTGCAGGCTCCTGGAGGGAAAATAATACAGGTAAATAGACACCATAACTGCTTTTGCTTAGTTTTAGAAATGATCCGTCTTACCTTTTTTACAAGGTAAAATTTCTGTCATGTGACTAAGCATCTCTTCTTCCTGATAGTAGGGGTGGGGTTACAGGACACCGGGCAGACAGACAGCGTGCCTGTATTCCATAGTCTGTTCAGCCTAAGGCAAGATGCAGGTTGTTCTTAAGCAGAGGGCATATTGAAGAGGCAGGCTGTGATTGGGAGAGGGGGTGTGCCAGAGTCTGGCTGTTATTGGTCAGGGGGAGTAGTGGCTGAACATACTACCCAATAAAGGCATGCTGTGTGTCTGGGCAGTGTCCTGTACCTTTGAATGACCAGCCAAAGGATGAAAACTGATCACACTAACACAGATCAGCTTCTGCACTTTGTGTGGTCAGTTTAGAACCAGGAAGAAAGGTGTCTGGCAGGATCAATCGGGTACTTCATATGGAAGAAAAACATGAAAATGATACACTAATGTGTATCATGTGTGTAATTTATAAAATACACATACACAATATTGCCAAAAATATTGGGACGCCTGCCTTTACACGCACATGAACTTTAATGGCATCCCAGTCTTAGTCCGTAGGGTTCAATATTGAGTTGGTCCACCCTCTGCAGCTATAACAGCTTCAACTCTTCTGGGAAGGCTGTCCACAAGGTTTAGGAGTGTGTCATTTACCATTCTTCTAAAAGCACATTTGTGAGGTCAGGCACTGATGTTGGAGGAGACAATGACCCTTCCAACAAGACAATGACCCTAAGCACACAGCTAAAATAACGAAGGAGTGGCTTCACAACAACTCCGTGACTGTTCTTGAATGAAATGATATAAATAAATTCAGCGCTGACTGATCAGCGGACACAAAAGAGTAAATGCAAGCAGACACTAAGGCTAATTCAATAATACCTCAAAGATATAAATACTAAAAAATAGTACTGCGCAAATAAAAGTCCTTAAATCAACAGAAGTAAGATGTGATGAGAAGATTGGAAGACAAGAATCACCAGTGGACAATTCAGGCTGACAAAAATATCTGAATGGTGACTAAGATCCGTCCACCGGACATGGATGGCCCCCCACCTTAGATACTCGACCTGAAACAGGTCATACAGCATAAACAGCATATCCTGGATGGATCAATCCTAGTAGTGGTGGTGTCCCCTTCACATTATTCAGCATATAAGAACGGATGTTGCATATGTAATAGAAAAGGCAAAAAACATAGTGCTCTCCGTAGCCAGTTTATTAAATAAAGTAAAAATGATAAAATGTTACACTCACAGAGACCGGCACTCAGATCCGAGTGCCGGCTAAAAAGCTAGTGATCGTATCTGCCAGTGGCCGCGGGTGACGTCATGCGCTCCTGACCCCCGTCATGCGCTCCGTACCCCGTACGTTGGTAAGTGTGCCACATGTAGGAAGGCCAGCAGAAATATCAAAAGGCGGAAGGATTTCGTTTCAAATGCCACACAAATAAGCTATAAAATTGAAGGTCTGATTACGTGCTCATCAGTGGGGGTGGTCTACATGCTGGAGTGCGATTGTGGCCTCCAGTATGTGGGCCGGACCTCAAGAGCACTTCATGTAAGAGTTGGAGAACACATCAGCAACATCAAGCGGGGGGTAAAAACCCATAGTGTGTCCAGGCACTTTCGCTTTTGCCATCAGAGGGACCCCAAATGCCTCAAATTCTGGGGGATAGAAAAGGTTCCCCGTCAGTGGAGGGGTGGCCATTATATCAGGCAACTCAGCCGTAGAGATCCATTTTGGATCTATGAGACCAAGGTTCTCTCCCCCGCTGGAATGAATGTTGATTTTGATTTGAATTGTTTTATTTCCAATAGATAATTTTAATTTATCCTTTTGTAATTTCATTATGTACATGTGATCGCAATTAGTCGATGCCCGTGGTCTGACGTCTTTTTTATATGTTTTATATGTTCTATTATATTTTTTTTTATATGCGATTTTTTAGCATGATTATATGCGTTTTAAAAAAAATTAATATTGCTAATTTCCATATTGTGAATTGATATTAAGCTAATCAACTCTGCATAATGATATATATATCCTGGGGTTGTATGTAAGCTGCTTATCATCACAATTTGTGTATCTATGGAATTATCTGTTTATTGGTCGGCAGCGTCTATGTCTCGTCACTCCTATGGAGGCTGAGTGTGATGCTAATCACTAGTTCGGATGCAGCGGCTGGGATGTGCTGGCTTCTTGTCCTTGTTTGATCAGTTTGTCCGCGCCTCTGATTGGCGCCGCCGTCACCATGGCACAGTACATATACAATGCGGGCCGTCATTGCGCATCCCGCCCCACGCTGATGAAGTCCCGCCCATAGGACGTAACGCGTACGGGGGTCAGGAGCGCATGACGTCACCCGCGGCCATTGGCAGATATGATCACAAGCTTTTTAGCCGGCACTCGGATCTCCGTGAGTGTAACATTTTATCATTTTTACTTTATTTAATAAACTGGCTACGGAGAGCACTATGTTTTTTGCCTTTTCTATTACATATGCAACATCCGTTCTTATATGCTGAATAATGTGAAGGGGACACCACCACTACTAGGATTGATCCATCCAGGATATGCTGTTTATGCTGTATGACCTGTTTCAGGTCGAGTATCTAAGGTGAGGGGCCATCCATGTCCGGTGGAGGGATCTTAGTCACCATTCAGATATTTTTGTCAGCCTGAATTGTCCACTGGTGGATCTTGTCTTCCAATCTTCTCATCACATCTTACTTCTGTTGATTTAAGGACTTTTATTTGCGCAGTACTATTTTTTACTGTTCTTGAATGGCCCAGCCAGAGCCCTGACTTAAACCCAATTGAGCATCTCTGGAGAGACCTAAAAATGGCTGTCCACCAACATTTACCATCCAACCTGACAGAACTGGAGAGGATCTGCAAGGAGGAATGGCAGAGGATCCCCAAATCCAGGTGTGAAAAACTTGTTTCATCTTTCCCAAAAAGACTCATGGCTGTATTAGATCAAAAGGGGCTTCTACTAAATACTGAGCAAAGGGTCTGAATACTTAGGACCATGTGATATTTCAGTTTTTCTTTTTTAATAAATCTGCAAAATTGACAACAATTCTGTGTTTTTCTGTCAATATGGGGTGCTGTGTGTACATTAATGAGGAAAAAAATTAACTTAAATGATTTTAGCAAATGGCTGCAATATAACAAAGAGTGAAAAATTTAAGGGGGTCTGAATACTTTCCGTCCCCTGTTTGTATATATATATATATGTATGAACTAATATTTTTATATTCATTTATTGTTTACCACCGTATGCTTCATATAAAGTCCCAATCTCTCCCCCTTTTTTCTCTTGATTAGGGATGGAGGTTTAGGACCACAATAGGCCTTGCTTCATTTAAAGTCCCATAAACCCTCACCTTTTTAAATGCTCCATACAGATACAGATAGTGGCCGGGGTCTCTGTGTGTTATGCAGTGCTCTGCAATGTGATATAACGTTCCCGAGAGTTAATCATCATTGCAGGAATGTTACCAGCACATTATTACTAGTATGATTAGATATGAGATCTCTGTGGGCAGAATAATATTGTTAAGCTTCTGCATCTGTACAAACGCAGAGCTATCCATATTTAAAATTGAATTAGCTATTTAATTTCTTTGGCAGGCCTGCCCAAGCACTGCAAGTTGGTATGCTTTGTAAGTAAGTGATCACTGTACACAATCATTTTCTTTGATCCAATTTTCTATCATTTATATAAAAAAAAACAGTTACTAACAAAAGACCAAGAAACAATACAAAAACAATAGACTACATTCACAGAGCTGCATAGGTGCAGATAGTTTGCTACATTCAGAGACGGCTGAACACTCTGTGCTATGGATGCATAAATGCTGGCCGATTAGCTGTGGCCAGAACTTAATAGAAACCATAGGTATGCGCAGCCTATTGCATTAGGCCTGATTCACACCTATGCATTTTTAGTGCTTTTTGCATTTTGCAGATTTGCACTACAGTCCATTTAACATGGTTTCCTATGGAACACGTTCTGTAGTGCAAATCTGCAAAATGCAAAAAGCACAAAAACTGCATAAGTGTGAATCCAGCCTAAGGCTGGATTCACACCTATGCATGTTGCTTTTGAGCGTTTTTGGAGGTTTTTTTTTCATGCTTGCCACGTTTTTGAGCAGCGTTTTTGCCGCAATTTGCGTTTTTTTTTTTTTTTTTACAGTTTTTTTTTACAGTCTTAAAAAAAATTTAAAAAAAACAAAAAACAGCAAAAACGCATCAAAAACGCACCAAAAACGCTGCAAAAAAGGTGCACTTGCGTTTTTGATGCTTGTCCATTGAATTCTATTACATGCAAAACGCTGCATTTTGCATGAAAAAAAGTCCCTGACCCTTTCCAAAAATGCAGAGAAACAAAAAGGCATTGATGTGAACATGTTCCATAGGAACCCATGTTAAAAAATTCCCGTGCATTTCTGCAAAATGCAAAATGCATCAAAAATCGCGCTAGTGTGAATGGAGCCTTAGAGTGTGCACCCCAAAGCTCAAACACATAGAGTCAGGTCCATAAATATTGGGACATGGACACAATTCTAATCTTTTTGGCTCTATACACCACCACAATGGATTTGAAATGAAACAGATGTGCTTTAACTGTAGACTTTCAGCTTTAATTTGAGGCTATTTACATCCACATCAGGTGAACGGTGTAGGAATTACAACAGTTTGTATATGTGCCTCTCACTTTTTAAGGGACCAAAAGTAATGGGACAATTGGCTGTTCAGCTGTTCCATGGCCAGGTGTGTGTTATTCCCTCATTATCCCATTTACAAGGAGCAGATACAAGGTCCAGAGTTCATTTCAAGTGTGCTATTTGCATTTGGAATCTGTTGCTGTCAACTTTCAATATGAGATCCAAAGAGCTGTCACCATCAGTGAAGCAAGCCATCATTAGGCTGAAAAAACAAAACAAACCAATCAGAGAGATAGCAAAAACATTAGGTGTGGCCAAATCAACTGTTTGGAACATCCTTAAAAAGAAAGAACGCACCGGTGAGCTCAGCAACAGCAAAAGACCCGGAAGACCACGGAAAACAACTGTGATGGATGACCGAAGAATTCTTTCCCTGGTGAAGAAAACACCCTTCACAACAGTTGGCCAGATCAAGAACACTCTCCATAGGTGTATGTGTGTCAAAGTCAACAATCAAGAAAAGACTTCACCAGAGAGAATACAGAGGGTTCACCACAAGATGTAAACCATTGGTGAGCCTCAAAAACAGGAAGGCCAGATTTGAGTTTGCCAAACAACATCTAAAAAAGCCTTCACAGTTCTGGAACAACATCCTATGGACAGATGAGACCAAGATCAACTTGTACCAGAATGATGGGAAGAGAAGAGTATGGAGAAGGAAAGGAACTGCTCATGATCCAAAGCATACCACCTCATCAGTGAAGCATGGTGGTGGTAGTGTCATGGCGTGGGCATGTATGGCTGCCAATGGAACTGGTTCTCTTGTATTTATTGATGATGTGACTGCTGACAAAAGCAGCAGGATGAATTCTTAAGTGTTTCGGGCAATATTATCTGCTCATATTCAGCAAAATGCTTCAGAACTTATTGGACGGCGCTTCACAGTGCAGATGGACAAAGACCCGAAGCATACTGCGAAAGCAACCAAAGGGTTTTTTAAGGAAAAGAAGTGGAATGTTATGCAATGGCCAAGTCAATCACCTGACCTGAATCCGATTGAGCATGCATTTCACTTGCTGAAGACAAAACTGAAGGGAAAATGCCCCAAGAACAAGCAGGAACTGAAGACAGTTGCAGTAGAGGCCTTAGCAGACCAACACCAGGGATGAAACCCAGCATCTGGTGATGTCTATGCGTTCCAGACTTCAGGCTGTAATTGACTGCAAAGGATTTGCAACCAAGTATTAAAAAGTTTAATGGATGATTGTTAATCTGTCCCATTACTTTTGGTCCCTTAAAAAGTGGGAGGCACATATACAAACTGTTGTAATTCCTAAAAGATTAGAATTGTGTCAATGTCCCAATATTTATGGACCTGACTATACCTTTCTCTGCAGCCTCAGCTGCACTGGACAGAAAGCCCTGGTTCACACCTATGCATTTTTTAGTGAATTTTTAGTTTTGCAGAAACACACTACAGTCCATTTAACATGGTTTCCTATGGATCATGTTCACATCTATGCATTTAATGGAAAGGGCCAGGGACTTTTTACTGGTTTTTGGTTCCATAGAAAAATGCAAAATGCACCTGGAATATGCAAACTGCAACCTGCATTAGGCTCGATTCACACCTATGTTCCTTTTGAGCGTTTCTGCAGTGTTTTTTGCGTTGCTTGCCGCTTTTTTGAACATGCGTTTTTGACGCGTTTTGCTTTTTTTTTTTTTACAGTTTTTTTTTTTGCTGTACACAGTGTTTAAAAAAAAGGAATGGAAAAAATGCAAAACACAGCAAAAACGCTGTAAAAACGCGGTAAAAACGTGGTACTTGCGTTTTTGAATGTGGGTCCATTGAATTCTATTACATGCAAAACGCTGCATTTTGCATGAAAAAAAGTCCCCGACCCTTTCCAAAAACGGAGAGGCATAAAAATGCATTGATGTGAACATGTTCCAAAAGAACCCATGTTAAAAAATTCCCATGCATTTCTGCAAAATGCAAAATGCATCAAAAAACACATTAGTGTGAATGGAGCCTAAGGTTCGATTCACATCTATGCATGTTGCTTTTGAGCGTTTCTACAGTGGTTTTTGCGGTGCTTGCCGTCTTTTTGAACAGCGTTTTTACAGCGTTTTTGCAGTGTTTTTGCCGCGTTTTGCTTTTTTTTACAGTTTCTTTTTAATACTGTATACAGTGTACAAAAAAAAAAACAAACGCAAAAAATGCAAAACGCGTCAAAAATGCAGTAAAAACGCTGTGCTTGCGTTTTTGATGCTGGTCCATTGAATTCTATTACATGCAAAACGCTGCATTTTGCATGAAAAAAAGTCCCTGACCCTTTCCAAAAACGCAGAGGCACAAAAATGCATTGATGTGAACATGTTCCATAGGAACCCATGTTAAAAAATTCCCATGCATTTCTGCAAAATGCAAAATGCATCAAAAACGCATTAGTGTGAATGGAGCCTTAGTGTGAACCAGGCCTGAATGAATGGGAAGTGCTCTGTGCTGAGCGGCTTCATATTGCTTCACAAATTGAAGCATAGTAAACACAGTTTACTATGCTTCGGGTATGAATAAACACAGTGAGTGAGTGTGTTCATTTGGAAAAGGAAGGGGCTGGTAAATGACATATTTACTAGCCCCTTCCCCCACTCTTCATTCTAAAACATCCCCTGCAGCAGCCAGGGGCAGAGGAGGTAAGCAAGCAGCACTGCGGGGGGTGGGGGCGCAACATGGGGGGAAGCCCAGGCAGTAGAGGGAATCGGCACCGAACACAGTGAATAGAGTGTGCCCAGGCAAACCTGGCACACCGCCTGCGCAGGCCTATGATAGAAACGTTGACCCTGGACACACACTGTCCAGGATCGGTCAGAGGCTGTAGTCAGGTGAGCCGTTAAATGCGAAAATCAATGCCGCTGGCCGTTGATTTGTACAGAGTATACATTTGACAGTCGCCACTGACAGCCGCTGCTGGTCAGGCACAGAGTGTGCAGGCAGCGTTTAGTGCCACTGACAAGAATCTACTAGCCCTGTGCAACAGTATGAATGTAGCCAAAAAGTAGAAATCATGGGAATAGTAAATAATCGAGTGCTAGTTTACATTTCATACTAGGAAAACGACACTCAGATTCTTATTAGTAGATTATATAGATTCATTACTCACAGAGTGATATATTTGAAACATTTCTTTCTTTTAGTTTTGAGGATTATGGCTTACAGCTAGTGGAAACCCCACATTCAGTATCTCAGAAAATTGGAATATTGTGAAAAAGTTTAATATTGTAGACTCATGGTGTGACACTCTAATCAGCTAATTAAGCCTTTAAATGGTCTCTCAGTCTGGTTCAGTAGGTTACACAGTCATGGGGAAGACTGCTGACTTGACAGTTGTCCAGAAGACAGTCATTGACACTCTCCATAAGGAGGGTATTTTACAAAAGGTCATTGCTAATGAAGGTGACTGTTCACAGAGTGCTGTATCCAAGCATATTAATGGAAAGTTAAGTGGAAGGAAAAAGTGTGGTAGAAAAAAGTGCACAAGCAACAGGGATAACAACAGCCTTGAGAGGATTGTGAAGCAAAGGCTATTCAAGAATTCGGGGGAGATTCACAAGGAGTGGACTACGTCTGGTGTCAGTGCTTCAAAAACCACCACACACAGACGTAAGGAGGACATGGGCTACAACTGTTGCATTCCTTGTATCAAGCCACTCCTGAACCAGAGACAACGCCAGAAGCATCGTACCTGGGCTAAGGAGAAAAAGAAGTGGACTGTTGCTCAATGGTCCAAAGTCCTCTTTTCGGATGAAAGCAAATTTTGCATTTCATTTGGAAATCAAGGTTCCAGAGTCCGGAGGAAGAGTGGAGAGGCACAGAATCCAAGTTGCATGAGGTCCAGTGTGAAGTTTCCACAGTCAGTGATGATTTGGGGAGCCATGTCATCTGCTGGTGTTGGTCCACAGTGTTTTATCAAGTCCAAAGTCAGTGCAGCCCTCTACCAGGAAATTCTAGAGCACTTCATGCTTCCCTTTGCTGACCAGCTTTATGGAGATGCTGATTTCATTTTTCAGCAGAACTTGGCACCTGCCCACACTGCCAAAAGTACCAATACCTGGTTTAATGATGATGGTATCACTGTGCTTGATTGGCCAGCAAACTCGCCTGACCTAAACCACATAAAGAATCTGTGGGGTATTGTCAAGAGGAAGATGAGAAACACCAGACCCAACAATGCAGACGAGCTGAAGGCCACTATCAAAGCAACCTGGGCTTCCATAACACCTCAATAGTGCCACATTCTGATCGCCTCCATGCCACGCCACATTGATGCAGTAATTCATGCCAAAGGAGCCCCGACCAAATATTGAGTGCATACTATGGTGTACATGGACATACTTTTCAGTAAGCCAACATTTCTGTATTAAAAATCTTTTTTTTTATTGGTCTAATGCAATATTCTAATTTTCTGAGATACTGAATTTTGAGTTTTCACTAGCTATAAGCCATAATCATCAAAATTAAAAGAAAGAAATGCTTGAAATAAATCACTCTGTGATAATCTATATATTATACGAGTTTCACTTTTTGAATTGCTAAATTATGTATTTGACCTGAGTATATTAGTAAAAGACCTCCTTAACAATTTCACATTAATCTAAAGATTTATTTAAAGTTTAAAAAAGTGCAAAGCACATTAGAGGCTTCTTTAAACAGAAGTATTTTTTAAATGTCTCACTTCCTTGCGTAATCGCAAAAAAAAGACCTAATTTTAAAATAGTGGTTTGAGCTATGCCCCTGGGTTAACTGTACATTTAGAATCGCTGGTCTACAACACAGATAACGCCTTTTATTATACTGCCATTTATTCTAAACTGCATACAGCTGTTTCAGGCTTTTTGGTTATCAGCACTACAGTGCATGTAAACAATAGCTTCTATGGAGTAGGGCTTATGGAGCAATAGGAAAGTATACCCATATGGGTTATGGTGAGATGGCCAAAAATAACTACAAAAATTAACTGAATTGAATTACTGAAATAAATGACCTTTTTCATGATATTCTAATTTTTTGAGATGCACCTGTATATGTCCTCCTTCATATCACACTAGGGGCTACGACTCCTTTTGCAAAAAGGGCTTCATCATACCAGAACTCTTATATTTGCATTGACAGCTATTTCAGAAAGGTTCGCTTTAAAAAGAACCAAGCACAGTTGGTTTTATGAAAGAATCTGAATAGTCAGGCCTAAATTATTGTAACAGTCTAACCCAGTGGTTCTCAACCGGGGTTCCGCGGAACCCTAGTGTTCCGCGAGAAGTCCCCAGGGGTTCTGCCGCGATCTACTCATCAATCACAGACAGCTGACGGGTAGATCTAGTCTCAGCCAACATGCAGTGTAGCACAGTAATAAATCATAGCGCGATCCTTCCCGCTGGCCCCTCCTTTCCTCCCGTCTACCCCAGGTGCTTGTATATGACATCACCTTGGGTGGACGGGAGGAAAGGAGGGTTCAGCGGGAAGGATCACGCTATGAGAGAGGTCTGATTACAGCCGCTTCCTATGCTACTCTGCATTAAAAAAACTCTTGTACCCTGACGTGTGCTCCATTCCCTGCACCCTCCTGTACCCTGACGTGTGTTCCATTCCCTGCACCCTACTGTACCCTGCTATGTGACATTTACCCTGCACCCTTGTGTACCCTGACGTGTGCTCCACTCCCTGCACCCTCCTGTACCCTGCTATGTGACATTTACCCTGCACCCTTGTGTACCCTGACGTGTGCTCCACTCCCTGCACCCTCCTGTACCCTGCTATGTGACATTTACCCTGCACCCTCCTGTACCCTGCTATGTGACATTTACCCTGCTATGTGACATTTACCTTGCACCCTCCTGTATCCTGCTATGTGACATTTAACCTGCACCCTCCAGTACCCTGTTATGTGATATTTACCCTGCACCCTCCAGTACCCTGCTATGTGTCATTTAACCTGCAACCTCAAGTACCCTGTTATGTGACATGTACCCTGCTATGTGACTTGTACCCTGCTATGTGACTTGTACCCTGCTATGTGACTTGTACCCTGCTATGTGACATTTACCCTGCTATGTGACATGTACCCTGCACCCTCCGGTACCCTGCTATGTGTCATTTACCCTGCACCCTCCGGTACCCTGCTATGTGTCATTTACCCTGCACCCTCCAGTACCCTGCTATGTGTCATTTACCCTGCACCCTCCAGTACCCTGCTATGTGTCATTTACCCTGCACCCTCCAGTAAGCTGTTATGCGTCATTTACCCTGCACCCTCTGGTACCCTGCTATGTGACATGTACCCTTCTATGTGACTTGTACCCTGCTATGTGACATGTCCCCTGCTATGTGACTTGTACCCTGCTATGTGACATTTACCCTGCTATGTGACATTTAACCTGCACCCTCCAGTACCCTGTTATGTGATATTTACCCTGCACCCTCCTGTACCCTGCTATATGACATTTACCCTGTACCCTGCTATGTGACATTTACCCTGCACCCTCCTGTACCCTGCTATGTGACATTTACCCTGCTATGTGACATGTACCCTGCTATGTGACTTGTACCCTGCTATGTGACATTTACCCTGCTATGTGACATTTACCCTGCACCCTCCTGTACCCTGCTATGTGAAATTTACCCTGCACCCTCCTGTACCCTGCTATATGACATTTACCCTGCACCCTGCTATGTGACATTTATCCTGCTATGTGACATGTACCCTGCTATGTGACATTTACCCTGCTATGTGACATGTACCCTGCTATGTGACTTGTACCCTGCTATGTGACATTTACCCTGCTATGTGACATGTACCCTGCACCCTCCAGTACCCTGCTATGTGTCATTTACCCTGCACCCTCCAGTACCCTGCTATGTGTCATTTACCCTGCACCCTCCAGTACCCTGCTATGTGTCATTTACCCTGCACCCTCTGGTACCCTGCTATGTGACATGTACCCTGCTATGTGACTTGTACCCTGCTATGTGACTTGTACCCTGCTATGTGACATTTACCCTGCTATGTGACATGTACCCTGCTATGTGACTTGTACCCTGCTATGTGACATTTACCCTGCTATGTGTCATTTACCCTGCACCCTCCAGTACCCTGCTATGTTACATGTACCCTGCACCCTCCAGTACCCTGCTATGTGTCATTTACCCTGCACCCTCAAGTACCCTGCTATGTGTCATTTACCCTGCACTCTCCGGTACCCTGCTATGTGACATGTACCCTGCACCCTCCATTACCCTGCTATGTGTCATTTACCCTGCACCCTCCATTACCCTGCTATGTGTCATTTACCCTGCACCCTCCGGTACCCTGCTATGTGACATGTACCCTGCAATGTGACCTGTACCCTGCTGTGTGACCTGTACCATGTTGTGTGCCCTGTACCCTGCTATGTGCCCTGTACTGTACCCTGTTGTGTGCCCTGTAGTGTGTTGTGTACCATGTACCGTGTTGTGTTTGTGTGTTGTGTGTTTCAGAAGAAAAACTGCACACGTTTCACATAAAATAGGTACGTTCTAATATTTATTTATATTATTTAATGCTATTTCTTAAAATAATTGTTGTTATATCACAGCTCACTAATCACACCAATGTTCCGTGAGCTGTAGATCTGAACGCTATTTTAGGGGTTCCTTGAGATCTTAAACCTTTTGCCAGGGGTTCCTCGATGGTAAAAAGGTTGAGAAACACTGGTCTAACCTAATAAGGATTTATATTTCCTCCCCCTATTTATCTTTACTTATGATGTCTGAGTCAGTGTGACAATTCAGCTTGGGTGGGAATTCGGAGGTCCTCTGATGTTGCTGCATGTTGACTTCACACACTGCCCACTCAGAAGCTGGGAAACAATGTATGAGGCCAGGCAGTCCATATGGAAGCAACTGTAAGAGAAGCTAAATGAGAAGACAAATAGAACATCTTTCACAAGTAAGCCCCTAAGACTGCAATTCATTAAGACAAATACATTGGGGGGGATTTACTAAAACTGGTGCACACAGAATCTGATGCAGCTGTGAATAGTAACCAATCAGCTTCTAGGTTTTATTGTCAAAGTTTAATTGAATAAGCTGAAGTTAGAATTTGATTGGTTACTATGCACAGCTGCGCCACATTCTGTGTGCACCAGCTTTAGTAAATCTTTCCCAAAGTGTCTTAAATACAAATCTCTATAGTGGGCTTTCCTGAATTTTTTAATTGCACAATAGTGATAAATTGAGTATTTGGTACAAATGTAGGTTTAAACCAAACATTTGCTGTTCGAACTTTTAGGGCATTTAGGCATTAGGGATGAACATTACAACTGTCTGCTGACAATGGCTGCTAAGGAAGCAGTGCGTGCCCCCTGCAACCATTGACGTCACCCCCATTTAATAATTTTTTCATTCTTGTTTTAGGATGTATCACAGCACTACTTTAAAAAAACAAAAAAACTTTTAACCGCTTAAGGACCAGCTGCCGTCATACTGCGGCAGGTTGGCTCTCCTGCGTGAATTGCCATAGGTGTACGTTGACCGCTTTAAGAGCGATCTGGGGTGCGCACATGTTAGCGACGCTGGAGCCAATGTGCGTGGCCGCCGGGCCACCCGCGAACACTCCACAGAGAGCTAGAACAGGGATCTGTCAATGTAAACAGACAGATCCCCATTCTGACAGGGGAGTAGAGAGAGATCCGCTGTTCCTAGTGATCAGGAACAGCGATCTCTCTCCTCCAGTCAGTCCCCTCCCCCCACAGTCAGAAAAACCTCCCAGGGAACACATTTAACCCCTTGATCGCCTCCTAGTGTTAACCCCTTTCTTGCCAGTGACATTTATACAGTAATCAGTGCATTTTTATAGCACAGGATGTGCCTGGTGTGCCTGGGCACACCCAAATCAGCCTGTGTGCCGCAGACTACCCCTTTTTAAAACGCTAATATTTCACCAAAGCCCCCTAACAGGGCTCATAAAAAAAAACAAAAGTAATAAAATATAAAAAAATATAAAAAAATAATACAAATAAAAACTACTGACACCATCCACTGCCCTACTGACACCATCCACTACTCAACTGACACCGTCAGTAAAAATACAAATTACAATAAATGCACACACATGTATGTGTTTGAGCTTTGAGGTGCACACCGTAATGCAATAGGCTGTGCATACCTATGCAGCAAACATTCACTACAACTGCATGTATTTTAAACTACAGTGATGGATAGCTCCCACAGTAAATGATTGGTGGGTGTCACATGCACTGCTTTATAAATATGCCCTATTGTGTTGCCATTTAAAAGCCCCCAATTCCAATGACAAAATATAGGAACTAAAATGCATTGAGCTGGACTTTTTTAGAATGCGCTGTACAGAAACAGATTGGTGGGAATGCAAGGAAAATTGTACAACAATGCATCTGAAGATGCCTTGTATCATTAATAACAGCAACAGGATGAGCCATGGCTCGGCCACCCTCAACCCTCTTGTAGAGGTGCCAACACGTGGTGAGACTTCTCTCACTAACTAGAAGAGGTGTTGAGTGCCTATGTGGTGTTAATGAGCTACAAGCTATTGATAGTAAAAGCCAGCACCTTTTCTATCCTCACCCTGTGATCTGGGAATCAGCGATACAACGCAGGCAGTTGGCTTATCTCCTGTATACCAAATCTACTTTACAGCACAAGTGAGTGGAGAACAATGATTCTTATTTATAAAAAGTGTCTAAAATAGGCCTTGTCTAGGTTGCACATGGCCAGCCACTGTATTATATTTTTAACCTCTGATTTCAGTGAAGTTGTAATATTATCATCTGGGTTTGCATCCCGCAGTGACCAATAACCCCTAATCCAGGGGAATCCAAACTTTGTGAACAAACGGCCAGTTTACTGTTCTTTAGATAAGCCAGACTGTAGCCAGTGGGATTAACAATGCTCCGGTTTCAGTTAGAGTAAAACAGTGCCCTGTAATTAGTTTTAGTGTCCGTGATACTTTTTTTATTTGCACTAATACCTTGAAGAAGGGGACATACCCCAAAAGCTTGTCCTGAAAAATTGTATGTTAGTGCAAATAAAAAAAGTATCAAGGACAGTACTCAATTTTCTCTGTTACAATTGCACTAATATGGCTACAATCAAATCAAGTATTGGTTTTAGTGGAAGGAATAGTGCTCTATTGTTGGTATCAGTGGAAGGAATGGTGCCCCATTATTGGTATCTATGGGAGGAATGGTGCACCATCATTGGTGTCTGTGGGAGGAATGGTGCACCATCATTGGTGTCTGTGGGAGGAATGATGCCTTATTATTGGTATCAGTGGGAGGAATAGTGCCTCATCATTCATAGCAGTGGGAGGAATAGTGCCCTGTTATTGGTATCAGTGGGAGGAATAGTGCCCCATATTTGGTATTAGGAGAGGAAAGCCTGCAGGCCACAGTTTACAGACCACTGCTCTAGTCAATGACCAGTGGAAACTTGCTGGCTAGGATCTAATCAGACAAAACCTCACAAAACCACCTGCAAAGTTTCTTCTTTTGCTGCCCATGTGAATTCAACCCTAAATGCCTACAGACATTAACAGCCTAGACCAGGGGTGGACTGACAACTCATGGGGCCGCCGGGCAATAGGAGATTATGGGGCCCCCAGCCAGTTGCGTAGTGTGGGTTGTCAGCGCCCGGGGCAAGGCAAGTAATATGCGCCCCCTAACCTGCAGACTTTTAGCACTCCCTGAGTCCCTTCCTACAACAGTACTGACCTACCTGATTCCTACACTGACCACTACACTGACCTACCCGATTCCTACACTGACCACTGCACTGACCTAGATTCCTACACTGACCACTGCACTGACCTACCTGATTCCTACACTGACCACTGCACTGACCTACCTGATTCCTACACTGACCACTATAATACACTCTACACTGTCCACTACACTACACTGTCCACTACACACTAAACTGCCCACTACACTACACACTAAATTGCCACTACATACTAAACTGCCCACTACACTACACACTAAATTGCCCACTACACTACACACTAAACTGCCCACTACACACAGTAAATTGCCCACAACACACTACACACCAAACTGCCCACTACACACTACACATTAAACTGCCCACTACACACAAAACACTAAACTGCCCACTACACTACACACTAAACTGCCCATTACACTACACACTAAACTACACACTAAACTGCCCACTAAACTACACACTACACTACACACTACGCTGCCCATTACACTACACACTAAACTACACTACACACTAAACTGCCACTACACTACACACTAAACTGCCCACTACACACTAAACTACACCTAACGGCAGAGCCCCCAGAGTTCCACCCTATGGCAGGACCCCCAGAGTGGCACCTTATGGCAGAGCCCTCAGAGTAGTACCATATGGCAGAGCCCCCAGAGTAGCACTTTACGGCAGAGCCCCCAGTGTTCCACCCTACGGCAGGGCCCCCAGAGTGGCACCCTATAGCAGAGCCTCCAGAGTAGTACCTCACGGCAGAGCCCCCAGAGTAGCACCTTACAGCAGAGCCCCCAGTGTGCCACCCTACGGCAGGGCCCCAGAGTGGCACCCTATGGCAGAGCCCCCAGAGTGATACCTTACGGCAGAGCCCCCAGAGTGCCACCCTACGACAGAACCCCCAGAGTGTCACCTTCTATTAGCGTCCCCTTACACACACCTTTGCACTTTAGTGCTTGGTGTGGTAGGCAGCTGGCGGGAAAAGGCTTTAAAAAAAAATCCACTTGTTGCAGGCTCTGAACTGCGCAAGTGAGTCGTGGAGCCAGCGGAATAGGGAACTGCTGTGGTTGGCCTTAGATCGTGCATTGAGGCTTGTGAATAAAAGCCATGCTTTATGTGTGCCATGATATCACTGCACAGGTGTGCACCCAGCCCTGCCCTGCTGCCTGATCCAAGGCCGAGCTCAGCAGTGCACCAATCAGCTGCCTCCGAATGGCAACAAGTGGATTTTTCACGGGCATGGGATTGTTAGATCGACTTCTGTTGAGTGGCAGTAGGCACACATGGATCATACAGTATACACACACAAAGTATACAGACACACACAGTATACATACACAGTATACACACAGACACACGCACAGACACACGCACGCACAGTATACATAAACATAGACACACACAGTATACAGACACATAGACACACACACAGTATACAGACACAGTATACACACAGACACACGCACGCACAGTATACATACACATAGACACACACACACAGTATACAGACACATAGACACACACGCACAGTATACAGACACATAGACACACAGTATACAGACACAGTATACACACAGACACACGCACGCACAGTATACATACACATAGACACACACAGTATATATACAGTATACATATACACACACATAAACACACACACACATTAAGCATATACATACACACACACAGTATACACACACCAGCACTTTTCATCTAGAAATCAGCCTAATTGAACACACTGCTGCTGACCCCATCTCCTGGCATGCTGGTACTTGTAGTGCCCCAGCAGCTCACAGACACATTCGGTGGTAATACAGGAGAGGAGAATGATGTGTCTGTGTACTGGTGGGCATGTAATCAGTAGGGAGGTGTAGCAGAGATTGGGGGAGAAGTTCAGAACATCCTTCCTCCAAGAGCAGTGAAAAACGATCTAACAGCCTCAGAGACAGGAGGAGCCATGCTAGAGGAAACACAGCCTCCTCCTCCTGCTCACCAGAGAAAGCACTGATAAAACTACATTTAACTGCCCGAATGGTCAGTCTGCCCCTGGCCTAGACATTAAACTGTGCAAGAAGTCAGGTCATCAATGTTTCAATAAGCACTGTACAAACATCCTGAGAAAGCAAACAAAGGCCACAAGCCCAACTTTTGCATAGCTCCCAACTGTCCCTAATTTCAGGGGACTGTCCCTGGTTTGGAACAAAGTGCCTCTGCCCCTCTTTTTGGTTTGATCTAAATAGTTGCATATAAAATATATAAACAAATCTTTCAAAAAGTGTTTCCCAGAGCTAAACCTTTCCTTCAATTTCTAAATTGCTGCATTTGTAAATTTCCAAAGCCTATATACAGGAATAGTAGGGGTAAAAAAAGCACTTGTGGGTTTAACTAACCATTTTTTTGAATAATTCTCCTTTAAGGGGGCGTGGCATGGGTGTGTGTCCTATACCTACATACTTTTGCTAATTGGTGCCCCTTCTTAACAACTTAAAAAGTTGGGAGGTGTGCTTTCAGTCTATTATGCTGACAAGCTCCTGGAAGGGGTTCACTCTATTTTAACCACTTCAGCCCCAGGAGGATTTGCCCCCTCAAAGTCCAGGCCATTTTTTGCGATACAGCACTGCGTCGCTTTAACTGGCAATGGCGCTAAGGCTCTTAAAGGAGCCAACGGACCTATACAGCGTTTCGCACAGGGCTGCCAACCAGCGAAAGTATATGCATGTGAGCTGGTGGGGAGGTGATTAAACCCTTTAACTTTGGCCTAATGCCAGGAAAGAATGGTAACCAACTAGGAAAAATATATCCTTCCTAACCTTAATGCTAAACTCTAGGCAGATATGAAAGAAATTAGTAGAGCTCTGTGTTAGACAGCCCATAGATGAAAAAAAAAAAAAGACTTGATTCCCCCATTCACACATTTGAGGTTGATGGGGGAATCCTCCCCGCTAAGCTATTGAATTCTAACAGCGGGGAGACTTACCTGCCATCAGAATACACAGATCAGTGTTGCCGGCTATAGCCAGTGGCACTGATCAAGCTGGGAAAATTTGACAGGCTGGTTGTACAGATGTCAATTGGTAGATCAACTTCTGTACAACCTCCCTGTCCATAATTTGATCGAAATTTGTCCCGTCCCTGCTGAGCCAGCCAAATTTCAATCCATGTATGGCTGGCTTAAAAGACTAAAACACAATGTATTTTGCAAAATGAAGGCAGTGTTTGACTTGCTGTCAGCTTCTTGCAATCCCCTGTACAGCAGCACTCAGACAGACATACTAAAATATTTACATAAACTGCTATATCATAAAATCAATAATTTAGTGATACATTACATTAAAATCCTCTACATAAAAAGGCATATTATACGGCTGGTGTTATCCCGTACAAGGCTTTGACCTACGTAGGTTACATTCCCCATCCATTACTGATCGTGCCGATAGAGCCTTAAGCCCCGTACACATGATCAGAAAATTGTACGAAAAATATCGCTTCGTACGATAATCGAATCGTTAGTACAGAGCTTTAGAGAGCCGATCATGACAGTTCATCCGATATTATTAACGGACATACACGAAAAAAATTTTTGTGCGATGCCAGATCTTGCGATTTTCGTTTAATCAGTACAGCTGTCATTCGTAAATGCAATACAAATGCATTACAACATGTCATGACATCACTTCCGAATTTTTTTTCTGTCATGCGAGAATTTTCGTGACTTCAGTAAACTCTTCAGATTCGATCCGAGATTAGCATGCAAAAAAAAAACGGACGATCATTCTTTCGATAATCTCATTGTGTGTATCGGGCATTAAAGTGGATGTAAACCCTCACATATACCCAGTGAAGTGAACAGCCTTAGATGATACACAGACATGAAACAAATCTCCCTACATAAGTTTTACATGTATATCTGCTGTCGTCAGCTTTATATATTCTTTAGAAAGTGCACATCCTGTTAGAGATTTTCTCTTCCTGTTCAGCACTGGGAGTGGATTCTTGGCATACAGCCAAGACAGCTGATTGGAGGAAAGGCACACACCACCACTCCACATAGGCAGAGACTTGCAGAGCTGTGCTGTGAATAGACCAGCTCTCTGCTAATCTATGTATAGCAACCTCCCTCGACAAAAATTTCAGGCTGGTTTTATCTTGGTTGACAGAGAACTTGTCAGAAGTTATCATGCTGATAACAGAGCAACGAAACAGCAGACACGGGGCTTAGTGCTTTGGAGAGAGCTAAGAAAACACTACAGATAAATGTGCTTAGGTCAAATTTTATTAATCAGGTTTACATCCACTTTAATGTCCACATATTAAACATTTCTTAGCAACTCTATACACATTTCATGGACAATGTTCACTACTTCAGGAAAAGGTTGGTATTTGCACAGATAACCAGCCTAATGTTAAAAGAAGCATATGCCTCTCACTACAACCGCCGACCCCAGAGAGCCACAGAGAAGCCACAAGGCATACCTCTGGAGTACCTCTCCTTCATGACACAGGTAACCTCAGTTTGTTGATCCACATCTCTACCCACCTCTGACTTCTTAAAGGAGAAATCCAGCCTGAGCTTTTTAGGATGGGCTTCTCCTCTGGGTCACAGGAGTGCAACTAGTTTTGCACTCCTGTGACCTGTTTTCAGCGGAGATCGGTCTGAAGTCTGCTCTCCGCTGACATCACTGCCATCAGTCGAGGCAGAGCGTCATCCCGACTTCCCAAGTCTGGATCCGCCAACTGCCTTGTTGGATGGCAGTCTCAGTGAGGCACTGAGACGGCCGCTCCCTGCCCCTCCACAGCTCAGCGGTCCAATGAGCGTGGAGAAGCAGAGAGGAGAGACGCTGACTGACAGTCAGCAGCTCTCCTCTCGGGGATCTGTGAAAACCGAGCCATCGACGATGTTCGGTGGCTCAGGTCTCAAGCCAGAGGCGGCAGGGGACAGTTGCAGTATGTGTCTGATGCTGCATCCACATAGGTAAGTATGAATAGGAAATTAAAAAAAAACATACTTCTCTTTTAAGCCATCATCATCAAAATTAAAAGAAAGAAATACTTGAAATATATCACTCTTTGTGTAATGAATCTATAATATATACGAGTTTCACTTTTTAAATTGAATTACCGTACTAAAATGAATTAACTTTTTGATGATATTCTAATTTTTTGAGATGCACCTGTAGTTCCATGCTAAATTATGTATTTGACCTGAGTATATTAGTAAAGATCCTCCTTAACAATTTCATTTCATTTAACATTAATCTGAAGATTTATTTAAAGTTTAACAAAGTGCAAAGCACATTGGTGGTTTCTTTAAATAGATTTTTTTTTTTAAATGTCTCACCTCCTTGAGTAATCCCAAAAATAAGACCTTGTTTTAGAATAGTGGGTAGAGCTATACAACTCATTCCTTTATGCCCCTGGGTTAACTTTTAGATTGTAAGCTCTAACGAGCAGGGCCCTCCGATCCCTCCTGTATTGATTTGTATTGTAAGTGTACTGTCTGCCCTCATGTTGTAAAGCGCTGCACAAACTGTTGGCGCTATATAAATCCCTTATAATAATAATAACTACATTCAGAATCGCTGGTTTACAGCACAGATAATGCCTTATATTATACTGCCATTCATTCTTAACTGCATACAGTTGTTTCAGGCTTTTTGGTTACCAGCACTGCAGTGCATGTAAACAATTGCTTATATGGAGTAGGGCTTACGGAGCAATAGGAAACTATACCCATATGGGTTATGTGAGGTGGGCCAAAAAGAACTAAAAAAAACCTCCATGAACCAGTGTGGTGCTTAACCAGTAGTCCTGGATGGACAGTTGGCCCAGGGACATCAAGTAATGATTTATTTGACTATGTGTTTTCTCTGTATTCAAACTGACACTAGCTTGTTAGAAAACAATTAACTAGTTTAAAAGAACTATCTGGAAGAATAAGCATTAAATGTTGTAAATTAAATTTAGCAAGAATGCTTGCAGAGATGGCAGAACTATAGAGGGGGATACCATGGACAGAAGAACTGACTTAGGTGTAGTCAGCAGCTGATTACAGAAAAAGAGCTTAGAACAGGGCAAACGTATTGGAAATCTCTCTACTTTACAATGCATCAGCAATGAAAGGGGGAGTAATAGACAACTCCTCATTACAACTGCCAAGCAAGCTTGCTTTGAAGTTAGACGGCTTTCATTTGAAGACACAGCAGGTTAAAGCTTGATAGCATTGAACTGAAAACCTTTGCTTGCAGCTAGGGAACACTTAATTAGGACACTCGAGATTCAAAGCCCCCAACCTTTGCTAGCTTGAGAATCCCATATAACTATATGCTGAGCCATTATACGTATAACAAAAAAATATTTTTATTTTTTTTTAATAAAGTTAAAGCAAATTTGTACTTTGCCCATACAGGGAACCATACCAAAGCAAGCCTTCTACCTCTACCTGGGGGAAAGATGAGGGTTCCTCCATATATCAGCACTCTCCTTTACCTGAGTGGCCATCAATGCCTTTATCTCACGGAGATCTTGCTCAGAGCAGTGCTTATGCCTAGTACACATGATGAGATTAGCGGACGAATGATGGTCCATATTTTTTTTGGATGCTAATCTCATATAGAAAATTAAGTGTCTACTAAAGTTACGAAAATTCTTGTACGACAGAATAAAAATTCAAAAATGATGTAATGTGTTTTAATGATGTAGTGATTTTAGTGATGTGGTGTATTTGTATTATATTTTCGTACGACAACTGTACTGATTAAACGAAAACTGTACGATCTGGTATCCTACGAGAAAAATTTTCGTGCTTATCCCATCGGATAATTTTGCATCAACTGTTGTGATTGGCTCTCGAAAGATGTGTAGTAATGATTATCTGTCAGATTACTGTATGATTGCTTTGAGAGCGGTATTTTTTGTACGATTTTCTGATTGTGTTTACGGGCCATTAGACCTGAAATCCACAGGGAAGTGTTGGCTGGCTTCTAGAAGGAGGAATGAAGAGGCCCGATCCTTCCACTAGGTATTTGAGGTCTATTATTGGCCTTTTAAAGTAGAAGGCAGCCCGGGAGAAGGGATGTGAAACAATATGGTGGGTTTGGGTCCACTTCAAGGGTTACGTTAAACGTTGAATGAATATGTAAGGTCCGCTTTGCTGCCAGCCCCTTCCCCGCCAAATAAAAAACATTTACACTATTGCATTGTGGTAACACGTACATTAACGCAACACAAGTTTCATGTGTTGGTGCAATGCAGTACTATTTATTCTGAATGAAGAGTGCAAAGTACTAGGTTCTGGGTCCCTGTAGGATTCATTTTTAGGAGAGGGCTACATATCAGCACCCTGGCTACACACACTTTTTTGACTTTTGTTTTTAAGGCAACAAAAGTCCCACGCTAGAAAGAACAATGCACTAGACCAGGGATATGCAATTAGCGGACCTCCAGCTGTTGCAAAACTACAAGTCCCATCATGCTTCTGCCTCTGGATGTCATGGTTGTGGCTGTCAGAGTCTTGCTATGCCTCATGGGACTTGTAGTTCTGCAACAGCTGGAGGTCCGCTAATTGCATATCCCTGCACTAGACTATTATAACAGAGGTCACCTTATCCTTAGATAATAGTAACTATCTACATATTAGAACGATAATCCCTTATACACCCTACACAGGCTGATAATGTTGATAATCCCCCATATGCAGAGTTTATCATGAATAGATTTCAATAACAATCTTCTATAGCCCACTCCTTCCATGCCCCCCCATGACCACAAATACCTTATATATGTAGATTGTAAGCTCTAACGAGCAGGACCCTCTGATTCTTCCTGTATTGAATTGTATTGTAACTGTACTGTTTGCCCTAATGTTGTAAAGCACTGCACAAACCGTTGGCACTATATAAATCCTGTATTATAATAATAATAATATGTAGTCACACAGCTGCCTCTGGAATAAAATAAACATCATATCCAATAAATAAAGTATTATTTATTTCAAAGCTTACAGGATAAATTAATTTAGGGAATGCCCTCCCTTGGCATTTTGCTGCCTTATGCATCATATATAAATGATGGTAGTTTCATCTGTCATTCTTAGATGTTTTATTTTGGCAGGATAGTCCTGAATATAGGCCTTCAACTAATAGATATGGTCTTGTCAAGAGGATTGACTGAGGGTAAAAACTTAGGGTGTGGGCAACGCTGTATCCTGGCCTAGGCCGACGGAAAGAGTCCCCGCCGGCTTGCGCTACACTGTTATGCCCCGTACACAAGGTCGGATTTTCCGACAGAAAATGTGTGATAGGACCTTGTTGTCGGAAATTCCGACCGTGTGTGGGCTCCATCACACATTTTCCTTAGGATTTTCCGACACACAAAGTTTGAGAGCAGGATATAAAATTTTCCGACAACAAAATCCGTTGTCGGAAATTCCGATCGTGTGTACACAAATCCGACGGACAAAGTGCCACGCATGCTCAGAATAAATAAAGAGATGAAAGCTATTGGCCACTGCCCCGTTTATAGTCCCGACGTACGTGTTTTACGTCACCGCGTTTAGAACGATCGGATTTTCGGACAACTTTGTGTGACCATGTGTATGCAAGACAAGTTTGAGCCAACATCCGTCGGAAAAAATCCTAGGATTTTGTTGTCGGAATGTCCGAACAAAGTCTGACCGTGTGTACGGGGCATTAGTGTAGCGCCAGTCTTATGGGGCGGACTGGGCTGAGAGGCAAATTAGTCTAGCGCCCCCATAAAGCGGCCGCACTGCTTCCGGTATGCGGGCGGCCGGCGTTCCGCAACTGTGTGTGTGTGTGTGTGTGTGTGGGGGGGGTGGGGGGGGGGCTTCTAATTATGACTGTCCTCTCATCCTGGACCACAAACCTTCCTCGCTGTGCTATGTTTTCTGCTGCACCATTGGCATGGTTATATCTTCTTAGTCCTCTCCATAAAATTATCAGAAATTTGTGCTTAAAGTAGAACTATAGGCAACACTTTTTTTTTTATTTTGGATAGAATAAGGAAGGGTTATAACCCCTGTCAGTTTATTTTTTACCATCCCTTTTCCATTGCAGAGGTTTCCCTTCACTTCCTGCCCCCATAGCCAAACAGGAAGTGCAAGGAAATCTATGCAAATTAAGGGAATCCATTGCCCCCCCCCCCCCCGGCCCTCAGAACTAGTGTCCCCACTCGAAAATTTCAGGGCGGGTCTTAAACAGCAAGGGGTGTGGCCTTGACAGGAAGGGGTGGGTCATATTTAAATTAGGGGGTACACAAGTTTAGTCAGGCCTCGGGCAGCACAAAACCTAAATACACTACTGGGTGTGGGTTTAAAAATCTGTATATTAAAAGGAAAGCTGTTATGAAATAGAGTAGATGGGTTGTTATTACTGAATCCTCCTGGAAATGCTTTTTGTCTGGTTGTCATATAAATCCCCTTTTATCAAGGTGACAACCTTGATAAAGAGGGCCTGCTTTTCATTCTGGCAATTCTTTTTTTCTACTGGTTGTTTATAATTCCCCTATATCAGTGATGGCGAACCTTGGCATCCCAGATGTTTTGGAACTACATTTCCCATGATGCTCATGCACTCTGCAGTGTAGTTGAGTGTCATGGGCAATGTAGTTCCAAAACATCTGGGGTGCCAAGGTTCACCATCACTGCCCTATGTAATATGGAAGCCCATTTTATGTTCTGTGTGATATGTGTATATTGTGTATATGACCACATTTGTTAAAGCTCAAGCTGGTTAAGATTAAGCCTGAACTGAATTTTGCATATAGATTGTCTGAATGATAAACAACCTACAGGTACCCTTTGGACTATTACAGCTTCATTTCTATATCACCAAAGGGGCACCATTATTAGACCTCTAGTCAGTTGCTGGTCTGTATTCAAAAGGCAGTAAGAAAGCCAAATGATATCACCTACTGAGAAAAGATGTGGAAAGCTTAAACTGCAAGTTACATGAGCCATGAAGTACCCATCACCCACTACTGCAATTAATTCTGCCTATTTATTACTACACTGGTCACATGACAGTGACGGGTAGCTACGATCTTCCGCCAATAACTCATACAATGCTGTATTATATGACATGAATTGCATATGGTCTTGCAGTGGTGCACAATTAATTGCAGATGCTTGCAGTTACATGCCATCCTTTTTAGATCACTATGGCAGTGAAAGGTCGTAATCTAGTACCCAAACCTTTGTTTTTTGGAACTCCGTCAGGAATATTTTCTTTTTTTTAAGAAAAAAATGTTTTGATCCATATAATGAGCAATGAAAGTAAAAAAGGTAGGCATTATAGAATGTTGACAGCCAACCTTGGAATGCCAGAAACAGAGAAAAGGCAAGGGAGCCTAGAAAGGAAAAGCTAAGGAGAACAAAGGGGCAAGACAATGGAGGGGAGAGGGAGTAGCATGGCGGGCCAAGCTGCATGTCGTGGCCCAGCTTAAAGCAGCAATTAAAACGGCAATTAAACTGACCAAGAAAAGGCCAGTAGGCCAACCCTGAGGGGTCAGGCTGTGGAGCACGATGCTTATTAGAGTCAGTAGGATTGATTTAAATGCTTGTGTATCTATAAAGAGAACCTAGGGGATCCACAGAAAAACATATTTACCTTGTCTGTCCAGAAAATAGACGGTTAGGTCCTCCATCCTAATCAGGAGGCAAGGTTCAGCAACCCAATCTGTGACATGAGGTACAGTCATGGACCTCCAGTTCCTAGGCACCCCCTCAGGCTTTTATTAATGTCTGTGACCACAGTCACAGGAACAGCTAGTGATCAGTAATCTAAGATTTTACAGGTGTTGGTGGAACGGGAGGTGAAAAGAAATTTTGCCATGGGACACATGTTCCAGTGTTAGCTGTATAACAGTCTGGTGAGATTTTACCTCAAGCCCTGTAGTGTCTTTGGAACAAAAAGAGAAAGCTCTCCACTCGGAAACAAAAAAATAGGAGTTCCCAATCAATAAAGTGTTAGAAGTACAATACACAGAACCAACGTTTACATCTCCACAATAATAGTAGGGTAGGAACATATTAGTTCTAAGCATAAAACACAAAATATTCTCTAACAATGTATGCGGCCACAAAGTTTAAACTAAATTCCAGCCAGAAGCCTCTAGGCAGTAATGTAAATACTAAAGAAGTTATCCACTGCAATAAAGAGCATGAAAGAGACAAGAGGACAAGAAAAGAAAGGAAAGAATAAGTAAGTAACAGGCCTAGCGATCTCTATATGTAAATGGATCTACAATGGACAAAGGGGATAGCTGGACCTTTACATATTGGGCCCATGGATCCCAAGTCATTTCAAATTCTTAGTATACTAGCAATCTTCCCATGTGTCATAATCCATGAAATCTTGTGCTTGGCCTGTGCTAGGAAAACCAAGGGTTTTTTCCCAAGCCCCAGCTATAGGGATTTTGGCTGCCAGAAAAATACAAAACTTCAGTCGTTGTGAGTTATGAGGTACATCCCTTACTGGTTCAACATGTAAAGCTATTTGGGGCTATTGCTGTATATCTAGCCCTGTAAATCTCCGGAGCAAGCAAAAAAATCCTGTTCCAAAACCCCCTAATTCTAGGACATTCCCACAAAACGTGGTTGATTTACTAAAGGCAAATAGACTGTGCACTTTGTAAAGCTTCACTTTGCAAAGAATATCCAATCACGTACAAGGAAAATAAAATAAGATAGCATTTTTGCTTGCACATGATTGGATGATAGAAGTCAGCAGAGCTTGAGCTCATTTACTAAGCTCTAGAGCAACTGCTCTTGCAGAGTGCAACTGCACTTTGCAAAATACACAGTCTATTTGACTTTAGTACTATGTAACTATGTAACCCCACAGTGTCCTTGTAAAGGACATCATGAAAGCAAATTGGGGAAGAGCTCAGATACAGTTTTGCAAGGTGGAAAAGAACCAGGTACCATCTTAATATTAGCCTCTATTAAAGAGATATTTGAAATTCTTCTGAAGGATAATAATGTTTACACCATTGACCTAGGTCCAAGTCAACCAAAATGTCTCTGTCGCATTCCGCCATGTAAGACAATTTATGCGGATAGTCAAATCCCGACCATGACACCATCTGCCTGGAGTTTGCATGTTCTCCCTGTGCCTGTGTGGGTTTCCTCCGGGTACTCCAGTTTCTTCCCACACTCTAAAGACATGCCGGTAGCTTCATCGGATTCTGTCTAAATTGGCCCTAGTATATGTATGAATGTGTGTTAGGGACCTTAGGTTGTAAGCTCCTTGAGGGTAGGGACTGATGTGAATGTAAAAATGTATATGTAAAGCGCTGCGTAAATTGATGGCGCTATATAATTACCTGAAATAATAAAAAAAGCCCATAGCTATACTCCCTCTCTGACCTGTATCTCTGGTGCACCAGGCCTTGAGGCCGGGATACTCTGAAAGGTTGGGCCAGAGCAATTGTAAAAAATGAGAAATTTGGTGGAATTGAAAAATTTCAGACCTAAGCACTTCTAATTTGGATATGCAGTGTTATAATGTGGTCAATGCAATATAGCCCCTTGTCTATACTATTTAAATGCTTTCACATCCAAGTACAGACAGGAGTTGTAATCATTCCTTACTCTATTCAAAACAAAAAAAAAAAAGGTTGGGTTCCGGTATTCCTTAATTGTGGCAATCTAAAATCGACTGTGGATGAAATTTAGTGATGTGACTGAAATCTCATGCGTAGTTCGGCCCTAGTCCATTCCCTGGTCATCTGTATAAAGCTGAATAATATCAAAGCATGAGCACCAAGAAGAGATAATAAATCACAGTTACCAGTAAAGCTGGCCATATACTGATTAAAATGTGGTCATTCCAGCAGGGACCAGACAAATTTCAATCAATGTGTGGCAGTCCCTGCCCAACAGAAGTTGATCACTTTTTCTCAAAAGATTCTCAAACAGATTTTCTCAATAACAGCTAGGCTGCAACTACTGATCAGTGTATTCTTACAGCTGCGGGTGTCATTGTCAGAATTCAAGGTCCTGTGAGAGGGGGGATCCTTAATCTACCTCAATTGTGTGGATCGCGGAATCTGTTAGTCTCTTTATACTTTCAGCCCACTGTATGAATAAAAAATAAGTGTATGGGGGGTGCTTCAAGCATAAAAACAAAGTGGATGAAGGTGGTCTACCATCAGAAGTTTATATACACTATATTGCCAAAATTATTGGGACTGCCTTTACACACATATGAACTGTAATGGCATCCCAGTCTCAGTCCGTAGGGTTCAATATTGACTATTCTTTTGGGGTGGAGGAACTTGACTGGCCTGCACAGAGTCCTGACCTCAACCTGATAGAACACCTTTGGGATGAATTTGAGCAGAGACTGCAAGCTAGGCCTTCTCGTCCAACATTAGTGCTTGACCTCACAAATGCGCTTATGGAAGAATGGTCAAACATTACCATGGACACACTCCTAAACCTTGTGGACAGCCTTCCCAGAAGAGTTGAAGCTGTTATAGCTGCAAAGGGTGGGCCAACTCTATATTGAACCTTAAGCACTAAGACTGGGATGCCATTAAAGTTCATGTGCGTGCAAAGGCAGGCGTCCCAATACTTGTGGTAATAATCAAAGCCTATCATCTCCTAGGACCCCCAGGTCCCTTTCCATCCTAAATTCCCCCAGAGGTTCTCCCCCCCAGTGAGTAGATTCATATTTTTGCCACCCAAATGCATTATTTTACATTTCCTACCATTAAAAGGGGGGAGGGGTATGTCTATATATCAAGAATAATGTACAAGTGAATGTGAAAGATGACATCACTGACATCACTGAGGGAGCTAGGGAGGATGTGGAATCCTTATGGCTAGAGCTCCAAAGGGATGAAGCTAAGGGGAAAATAATACTGGGAGTATGCTATAGGCCTCCTAACCTGAGGGAGGAAGTGGAGACAGATCTCCTATCACAATTTGGATTAGCAGCAAGGATGGGAATAATTATCATAATGGGGGATTTTAACTATCCAGACATAGACTGGGCGGAGGGAACCGCACATTCATCTAAGGCTCACCAGTTCCTAAATGTCTTGGAGGACAATTTTATGGGTCAGATGGTAGACGCACTAACTAGAAATAAAGCGTTACTGGATCTACCGATTACCAACAATACAGACCTGATCACGGATGTGGAAATACGGGGCAATTTAGGTAACAGCGATCACAGGTCAATTGGCTTCAGTATAAATCACACAAATAGGAAACATAAGGGGGATACAAAGACACTGAATTTCAAAAGAGCCAACTTCCCTAAACTACGAACCTTGCTAAAAGGCATAAATTGGGATAGAACCTTAGGAACAAAGAACAGGGAGGAGAGATGGGTTTGCTGTAAGAGCACATTAAATAAGGGCATTAGCCAATGCATCCCATTGGGTATTAAATTTAAAAGAGAAAACAAAAGTCCTGGATGGCTTAACTCCAATGTAAAAATGCATATAAAATCAAAGGAGAAGGCCTTCAAAAAATACAAAGTGAGGGATCATCATCTTTATAAAGAATGCAACAAGAAATGTAAGGGTGCAATTAGGACGGCTAAGATAGAACATGAAAAACACATAGCGGAGGAGAGCAAAAAAAAATCCCAAGAAACTCTTTAAGTATGTAAACAGTAAAAGAAGGGAGGACAGACCATATTGCCCCCATAAATAATGAGGAAGGACATCTGGTTACAAAGGATGGGTAGATGGCGAAGGTATTGAATTTATTCTTCTCCTCAGTCTTCACGAGGGAATCGGGGGGCTTCATTAACCAAAACTGCAGTGTTTATCCTCATGACACATCACAGGAAGCACCTCCATGGTTAACAGAGGACGGAATTAAAATTAGACTTGAGAAACTTAACATTAATAAATCACCGGGACCAGATGGCTTGCCACCGAGGGTACTTAGGGAACTCAGTGAAGTAATTGCCAGACCATTGTTCCTAATTTTTACTGATAGTCTACTGACTGGAATGGTACCAGCTGAAAAAAAGCCAATGTCGCACCAATATTTAAAAAGGGCCCAAAATACATCCCTGGGAATTACAGACCAGTTAGCCTAACATCATTAGTATGTAAACTCTTGGAGGGGATGATAAGGGACTATATACAGGATTTTAGTAATGAAAACGGTATCATTAACAGTAATCAGCATGGATTCATGAAGAATCGTTCTTGCCAAACCAATCTATTAACCTTCTATGAGGAGGTGAGTTGCCATCTAGATAAAGGAAGGCCCGTAGACGTGGTGTATCTGGATTTTGCAAAAGCATTTGACACAGTTCCCCATAAACGCTTACTGTACAAAATAAGGTCCGTTGGCATGGACCATAGGGTGAGTACATGGATTGAAAACTGGCTACAAGGGCGAGTTCAGAGGGTGGTGATAAATGGGGAGTACTTGGAATGGTCAGGGGTGGGTAGTGGGGTCCCCCAGGGTTCTGTGCTGGGACCAAACCTATTTAATTTGTTCATAAATGACCTGGAGGATGGGATAAACAGTTCAATCTCTGTATTTGTGGACGATACTAAGCTAAGCAGGGCAATAACTTCTCCGCAGGATGTGGAAACCTTGCAAAAAGATCTGAACAAATTAATGGGGTGGGCAACTACATGGCAAATGAGGTTCAATGTAGAAAAATGTAAAATAATGCATTTGGGTGGCAAAAATATGAATGCAATCTATACACTGGGGGGAGAACCTCTGGGGGAATCTAGGATGGAAAAGGACCTGGGGGTCCTAGTAGATGAAAAGCTCAGCAATGCCATGCAAAGCCAAGCTGCTGCTAACAAAGCAAACAGAATATTGGCATGCATTAAAAAGGGGATCAACGCAAGAGATAAAATGATAATTCTCCCACTCTACAAGACTCTGGTCCGGCCGCACCTGGAGTATGCTGTCCAGTTCTGGGCACAAGTCCTCAGGAAGGATGTACTGGAAATGGAGCGAGTACAAAGAAGGGCAACAAAACTAATAAAGGGTCTGGAGGATATTAGTTATGAGGAAAGGTTGCGAGCACTGAACTTATTCTCTCTGGAGAAGAGACGCTTGAGAGGGGGTATGATTTCAATATACAAATACCGTACTGGTGACCCCACAATAGGGATAAAACTTTTTCGCTGAAGGCAGTTTAACAAGACTTGTGGCCACTCATTAAAATTAGAAGAAAAGAGGTTTAACGTTAAACTACGTAGAGGGTTCTTTACTGTAAGAGCGGCAAGGATGTGGAATTCCCTTCCACAGGCAGTGGTCTCAGCAGGGGGCACTGATAGTTTCAAGAAACTATTAGATAAGCACCTGAACGACCACAACATATAGGGATATACAATGTAATACTGATATATAATCACACACATGGGTTGAACATGATGGACTTGTCTTTTTTCAACCTCATCTACTATGTAACTATGTAAACCTCATTTGCCATATAGTTGCCCACCCCATTAATTTATTCAGATCTTCTTGCAAGATTTCCACATCCTGTGGAGAAGTTATTGCCCTGCTTAGCTTAGTGTCGTCTGCAAATACTGAGACTGAGCTGTTTATCCCATCCTCCAGGTCGTTTATGAATAAATTAAATAGAATTGGTCCCAGGACAGAACCCTGGGGAACCCCATTCTCCACACCGGACCATTCCGAGTACTCCCCATTTCACAAGTTCTTATTGTGCAGCATTACAACCTTGGGCACCGTGCATAAGGAACACGCCATCCTCTGCCCCTCTCTGTGTATGGCCAGCTTAAAGGATAAGTTCACCTATGGGAACATGTTACGTTCCACCCGTTTTTAGGGTGGAGCATGTAAAATGTTCCCAATGCTGCAGCCACTGGCCACTACCCATTACCCTGTGGCAGCAGTACGGGAATAAGTTTCCGGAACTAGCTATCACTTTTTAAAATCAGCGTGGCCGCGCGGGGCTCCGCCCACACGGCCTGCATCATTCATTCACACAGCTCTGTGTATGAATGAACTACAAGCCCCAACATCCTTTGCGGTTGCCTGCTTGTAGTTCTCAATGAACTAGCACGGCGTTGTGGAGCGATGTTGTAGTTCATTGGTTTCTTCCTGTGAGTGTATCTGCTTGCCCATACGGGATGTACGGCACACAGATATACTGACAGATCTGAAGGAGACCTGCATGGCACCAATGATCTTCTGATCGCTGGCGCAAAGCTTCACAGGCTCCAAAAGAAAAGAAGAATAAATGCAAATTTTTTTGCTTGCAAAAGTGAACTTATCCTTTAAGGCTAGGCTGTGGGTATAGTAAATATCTCCTAAATATGCACCATTTAGGAGATATTTACATGTGTAGCAGCCGGTGACGCCATCGGCGTATGAGCACTGCTCTCTCAATGGATGGCATGCCATTCATTGAGAGAGCTGTGCCACAGCCGCAGCATGCACACCCGGAAAGGAAGACTGAGTGAAGATGGATTCCCTGTCAGCGGTGACAGTATGCAGTGCATAATAGCACATTATGACAGAAACCATTGGATGTGAGATTGGGTATAATATTTTCCACAGCATGTGTACAATCATATTCAGCTACCGCAGCAGTTTAAAGGATATCTAAAGTCTTGTTTAACCACTTAAGCCCCGGACCATTTGGCTGGCAAAAGATCAGATCGTTTTTAGCGATTCAGCCCTTTCTTCGCTTTAACTGACAATTGCGCGGTTGTGCAAACAAAATTGACGTCCTTTTTTCCCCACAAATAGAGCTTTCTTTTGGTGGTATTTGATCACCTCTGCGGTTTTATTTTTTGCGCTATAAACAAAAAAATAGCTACAGTTTTGATAAAAACGCATTATTTTTTACTTTTTGCTATAATAAATATCCCCAAAAAATATATAAAAAAACACAATTTTTTTTCCTCGGTTTAGGCCGATACGTAGTCTTCTACATATTTTTGGTAAAAAAAATCGCAATAAGCATTTATTGATTGGTTTGCACAAAAGTTATAGCAATACCAAAATAGGGGATAGATTTATGGCATTTTTATTATTAATTTTTTTTTTTTTACTAGTAATGGTGGCGATCAGCGATTTTTATCGTGACTGCGACATTATGGCGGACAGATCGGACACTTTTAGCGCTATTTTGGGACCATTCACATTTATACAGCGATCAGTGCTATTAAAAATGCATTGATTACTGTGTAAATGTGACTGGCAGTGAAGGGGTTACCCACTAGGTGGCGCTGTAGGGGTTAAGTGTGTCCTAGGGAGTGATTCTAACTGTGGGGGGGAGGGGCTATGTGTGACACGACACTGATCACCGCTCCCGATTACAGGGAGCTGTGATCAGTAACAGTGTCACTAGGCAGAACGGGGAAATGCTTGTTTACAGCATTTCCCCATTCCCCCTATCCGTGAGTCGATCGCGGGTATCCCCGCGGACATGGAGTCTGCGGGACCCGCGATCACACTCACGGAGGTCGCGGCGGGCGGCGCGCCCGCAAACCGCTTCTTAAAGGGCAACGTACAGGTACATTAATCTGCCTGTTCATGCCCTTCTGCCGACGTATATTGGCATGAGCCGGTCGGCAAGCGGTTAACCATTTCAATACAGGGCATTTTCACCCCCTTCCTGCCAAGGCCAATTTTCAGTTTTCAGCGCTGTAACATTTTGAATGACAATTGCGCGGTCATGCAACACTGTATCCAAATTAAATTTTTAGAATTTTTTCCCCACAAAGAGAGCTTTCTTTTAGTGGTATTTGATCACCTCTGCAGTTTTTATTTTTTGCGCTATAAAAAAAAGAAGAGCGACAAGTTTGAAAAAAAACACAATATTTTTTACCTTTTGCTATAATAAATATCCCATTTTTTTCCCTTAGTTTAGGCCGATATGTATTCTTCTACATATTTTTGGAAAAAATAATCACAATAAGCGTATATTGATTGGTTTGCGCAAAAGTTATAGCCCTACAAAATAGGGGATAGATTTATGGCATTTTTATTATTATTGTTTTTTTTGCTAGTGATGGCTGCGATCTGCGATTTTTATCATGACTGTGACATTGCAGATCGACACTTTTGACACTTTTTTGGGACCACATTTCACATTTATACAGCGATCAGTGCTATAAAAATACACTGATTATTGTATAAATGTCATTGGAAGGGAAGGAGTTAAAACTAGGGGGCGATTAAGGGGTTAAATGCGTTACCTAGGGAGTGATTGTAACTGTAGGGGGAGGGGACTGACTTAGGGAGGCGACTGATCGGTGTTCCTATATACTAGGAACACACGATCTGTCTCCTCTCCCCTGACAGGACATTGATCTGTGTGTTTACACACCTAGATTCACGGTCCTGCTCTGTAACGAGCGATCACGAGTGTCCGGCGGACATCGTGGCTCCTCAGTGATGCGGTGGGAGTGCGCGCGCCCCCTATACCGACGGGAAGCCGAGGACGTCATATGATGCCCGCCCAGGATGCGAGATCCCATCTGAGGATGTCATATGACAATGGGCGGGTAGGGAAGTAGTTAAAAAAACAAAACGTGTCTTACTTACCTCCTCTGTACAGTTGATTTTGCGCAGAGTGGCCCCATCTTCTGGGGTCCCTCAGCAGCGCTCCTGGCTCCTCCTCTTCTCGAATGCCCCGTTAGAGAGCCGCTCTCCCTCGGGGCTCCTGTGTCCTGCATCTATTGATATCAATTGATAGATTGATATCAATCTTTCCAATCAGGACCCAAGACACTGACCCCCCCCCCCGCTGGGAAAAGACAATGGCTCTGCAAGAGGTATTCCCGCATCATCACAGTCTGTGTTGAGGGGGGAACTGAGCAAATTTCTTTCCTGCAACCTGTGGTTGCAGGAAAAAAATGTGCTCCATGTTTGGCTGGCCTTATACTTCTGGGTGGAGTACTTAGTGGCTTGCTTGTTTTACAGTGCAACTATTCAGTAAACACCTTGCACCCTTTTTGCAGTATGCAAAGCGTTTTGTGATTGGTAGAGGGAAATCCTTACATTCATCCGAGTCTCCTCCAATCAGAGAACACCTTGAATTCTGTGAAAAGAAGGCAAGGCTTTTAATGAATGGACAAGCTGCTGAGCAAGCTGCCTGCTATGAGAGCTGTATCAAAGCCAGAAGCATAAGTGTCAGTGCCAATGTCTGGTGCCTACCACACTGTATATGTTGCAGTCTACACATATGGCACACAAGTCATTAGTGCTCATTTATTTTTACAGTGCACATGTCCAAATATTGTTGCTGGCTGGAGTTCAGCTTTAACTTCCTTAACCCTTTTCTGCCTGGGCCTGGTGGCCCTTTAGCTGGATCTTTATGCTCAGGGGGAAGGAAGGATTGCCGATCACATGACCACTGTGATTGGCTGTCATGATAGTCATATGATCAGGAGCCAGTACCACCAGCTCCGGATCATTACCACCCCCTCAACCGCTAGTATGGACAAGCCCTAAAGGTAAATGGCAGTATCTTACCATAGGTTTTGCAGGTGTATGGGAATTCTGGTCAATCAGGGCAAGAGTAGACACTGGAACATTGCTTTGAACATATTTGTTTTACTGAAGGCTTCCAGGGCTTTTTTTCTGCAGGAACGCGGGGGAACGCATTTCCGGCACCTCCAGAACTGAATGTATGTAATGGCAAGGGGTGCTGGGGTGTGCTGGAGGGTCTATTGGTAATGGCTGATGAGAAATCTATTGTTTCTGGAGGGGATGTATTTTTTCAGAGGGTGAGGGAGGGGTCTTCTGTTTCTTGTGGGGGATCTATTGTTGCTGGGGATGGGTATTATGTTGCTGGGGTGTCAATCGTTGATAGGGAGGATGTACTGTTGAGGGAGGGGTCTATTGTTGCTGGCTGCTGGTGAGCCTATCGTTGCTGGAGGGGATCTATTTTTGCAGGGGGTCTATTGTTGCTGGTGAAGATTATTGTTGCTAGTGGGGGGTCTCTTGTTGCTGGGGGTAAATCTTACATTTCTGGGGGGGGGGGGGGGGGTCCACTGTTGAGGGAGTGGTCTAATGTTGCTGGCTACTGGAGATGCTGTCTGCTTGGAGTCTGTTGTTGCTGGGGTGGACCTATTGACACCGGGGGGGGTCCATTGTTGCTAGATCTATTTTATTGTTTTTCTTGTTGTTATCATTAACACATTCCCTACAAATTACTTAGCAGCACAAGATAATACTTGGTTCTGTATCCTCTAAAAGGGGTGGTAATGAGAGGTGGGTAGGGGGTGGAATCAAGGAACATTGCTCAAAGGTGGGTAGGGGCGGAGACGAGGGGTGACTCGGTAGGGAGGAGTTCCTGCACCTATTCTTTGAGAAAAAAAAAAGGCTTTACCAGAGATAGAATTAAAAATAATGCACCTAAAATGGAGTTCTCTTTCCAGATCTCAGCATCACAATAGCAGCATTGTAGTTTCAGATCAGGTGAAACCTAACCTGGCAGCACAATACTGTACATATTCTCCCTGAGCAGCATTGTACCTGAATGGTTGGTTTACCAAGCCCTGTAAACAAGAGTGTAATGAAGGTCCTACTATTGTTTACGTGGGTGATGCAGGAATTGTTATTTAATGGAAGGGACCCAAATAAAAAAAGAGAATGCACCATATATAAAAATGATCATTGTAATAATCAGACCCCCTCCATTTGGAAAACTCTTGCATTGAGACCCTTGCGCCTTCATTATCTTTTAACAAGGACCCCAATTGTAAAGCCTTTGGTCTGATGGGACTATTTGATATGGCAGGGCTAAGTGAAGGTATTTAGGTTTACTGTAGTCAGATCAGTAAAAAAGATTCTGATTGGTTGTTATAGAATACTGCACCCTGCATTGCCTTATTAAATTAGAGCATAAATGTGTAACAACCAGCAAAATATGCAGCGACAGCAGTAAAAACACGCTATGTATTATTCATCATATAGATATGAGATCAGAGTTGTAAGAGACACTGCTTAGCACAGAACTGGTTCAGCCACCCAGCCACCTATTAGACATGAAAGGACCAAATGAAGCACCATCAAATCTATTCAGAGCTGGCATACTCATAACAGATTCCTCCCACCTTCCCCCATTCCTTGTAAAACCTCTATCCAAAAAAAAAAAAAAATAAGCCAGGGTTACGAGCAACTATAATGTGCAAAGCGGAGTAACCCACATCGACCAATCAGAATTCAGTTTCCAGCATTCATATTAATAAAACATGACTGGTTGCTATGGGTTACCGCACATATTATTTGATAAATTAACTTCATATTGAGAAACACTGTCAAAAACAGATTTTGGGGAAAAAAGTACATTTAAAAATTTTGTAAAAAAAACAAACAAACAAACAAAAAAAAAAAAAAAACACAGAGACTACACAGGGTTACCAAACAGCCAGGAAAATGGCAAATGGAGTGTGACATTTCAGGCGGGGAGATATAGAAGACTGCAGGGAACGAGTGATCTTTCAGAGATGGAAATTAACGTGTGTACATGAATATACAGTGTAGCGTCCATACATCACTCAATGACAGGTTTGCACGGTTATGCTAGAGCTTATACGTTACCCTAGCAACACACAAGACATATAGTAAATAGTGGGAACGATGGTGGACACACCTAGTACATTCACAGAGAGACTGCCATTCTGTGAATGCTCGCTTCAAACAGCTGTCGTTTTGCCATGTGCCAATTTATCCCTGCAAGCACCTGTCGGTGGGTGCATTGAGATGTGTGTTATGATGGAGGCATGGCGCGGGGCTCTGATTCCCAGGGCAGCCCCGACCGATGAATTATTTGAGCTGCTTTAACCCTAGAATGCACTGCTGATATGACAAAAACAATGCTATAACTTCCCCAGGTGATGTGTTCGACATGTATATGAGAGCGTCAAATCCAGGCATTCAACCTTGTATTCCATATATGCATACCAGTCACCACACCCACTCCTCAATCTACCTGTCGGTGAGGATATCTGCAGTGCTTCAGTCTAGTTTGGAGTACGGTAGGCCCCCTGGAGGTGAGAAGTAGGCCATGTTGCCCACTGTGGTGGCATGGGGCTGTATTGCTCAGTAGGGTAGCACGGAGCCATATGGTACGGTAGAGCAGAAGTGGGCCAAAAGCTCGATAAGGGGTCATGCGGGTAATATGGGTTGTGTTGCTCTGTAGGGTATTGCTGCAAGGTGTGGGCTAGGCAGCATGCATTGTGCAAGTGTTGTCTGAAAAATACAGTCTCCATCCATGCCGATGATCCCATGGACCCCAGCCCCCCCCTCCCCCATCAATGATGTACCAGTCTCTTACCTCCCTATCATGGTGGAGTGCTGCTGTACCGCAGCCTCCAGCAGGCGCTCCAGGATAGTCCACTCGCCCATCACGTCCGCCTCTTGCCCCGCCGTGCTCAGCTCGGACACCGGAGAGGAACGAGCTGGCTCCCCTCTCCAAATCACCTTTCCCAACAACTGAGCTCCTCCTGTCGATTTTTTTTTTTTTTTTTTTTTACCGATCGCTCCTTGGCAGCATCATCAGCCTGGGGGGACGGGGAGAGCCAAAACTCCCCTGCTCCTCCTCCACTCTGGCCCCAAGTCCTGTCCTCAGCTCACCCCAAATCTTTGATATGGGGCAGGTAGCATTTCCTTGACCACTAGTCACCCTGCCCCAGGAGATGGCTGCAGGCGCTGCTACACAGACCAGTGCACACCCCTTAGCTTAAATGATTGCTCTAAGCCTAAAATCAATAGCTATCCTGCACTAATAAATTAAAAGGATCCCTGGGTGAAGCAGCCGGCGAGCACCTCTTCAGTTTCTTAGAAGATTTAAAATTTAAAAAAAAGGCTGGCTTGACTGGTTAGAGAAACCCCTTTGCCTTGTACATGGGAGCCCAAAGCTGCACTGCTGCCTAATTTTTCTGCATTTCCACCTTCCCCAGCCAGGTCGCTGTCCAGTGCTGAAACAGCTGCTGCTCCAGATTAGTATCCTTGCTGCCAGTGATTAGCATCAGTTCCAGGTTATCTCCTCTCCCTCCCTGCCATCTCCTCTGCTTCTGATACCTTCCAGCTGCCTGCTCCCCATTCATTCCCTGAGACTACCTGCTGGCTCCCCTCCTCTCCTTGTGTCAAAGCATCCTTCTATCTGCTACCTTCTATGCCTTCCCCCTGCTTCTCCCTTTGTCTCCCCCCCTTCGCTCCTTACTGATCCCTCCCTTTTTCCTATTCCTCCAAAGCCTGATGTCTCTCTGTCACTTTCCCCTCTACGTTCTCTCTCCCTCTCTCTCCATCGCTCTCTCCGTCTCCTACATACCGCCGTCTCATTTAATCCGGATAAATGACTCTGTCTCTATTGGATGGGAGGAGATTTTCAGCCATATTATAAGCTGATTTCATCCTGCATCCTTCCCCAGTTTCTGCAATGGCTTGTGTGTAGGAATGTAGTCAAGTGATTGATTGTGGCTGTCTCCAATAACCAGGGGATGCTGGGTGCCTCCAATCGTCATTCATTCCGTAGGGCAAAGAGCACTGTGCAAATTGTAGTAACCCATAGCAACTATTGAGGAGTCATCATCCCCTGATATGACCCCAGGAGATCTAATTGGTTGATATAGGTTACTGTATTTTATGCATTACCATTGCCCTTTGTGCTGCTTTACCAAATAAGCCCATTATGTGTCTCTGTGTTGTCTCAGCCTAGCCTTCTGCATTATGTCATCTCTCCTTTTTTAGTGACAATATAGATTTTTTACAATTCCTTTGTTCTGCTCTGTTTCTTTATTAGCCCACCCATTTATTTGCATCACATTCATCATTTGATCCTCATCTCCCAATGATTCGTTCTCCACATTTATCAATCCGTGAGCCATTTGCTCATACTAGCATTCTTAAAAGACCAGTATAACCATTGTGCCTGTATGCAGAAAGTTAATAATAACATAAATATGTATGTAAAAGTTCTTACTATATGCCGGTGCAGGATTTTAGATTGTAGATTGTACATAATGGGGATGGATTTTCTAAAACCGGAGAGTGCAAAATCTGGTGCAGCTCTGCATAGAAGCCAATCAGCTTCCAGTTTTTTATTTTTTGTCAAAGCCTAATTGAACAAGCTGAAGTTAGAAGCTGATTGGCTAACATGCACCAGATGTTGCACTCTCCAGTTTTAGTAAATCAACCCCATTATGCTTTACCTGTTCGGGTTATTATCTACCTTTTTAGGCTATAAAAGGCTCTAGAGATTGATAGGGGTTCCCTGAGCTGTGGCTAGTTAACCTCCCATCTGTAGGTGGCTTCCTAGTTCCAGGTCCCTCACCACTTGGCATGACCGTATGCCGGTGCAGGATTTTAGATAGTAGACATTGGGATGGATTTACTAAAACTGGAGAGTGCAAAATCTGGTGCAACTCTGCATTGCAACCAATCAGTTTCCATTTTTTTTTTACACCAATGACACCAGTAATCTTTTTATCTGTCTGTATGGTTAGTATTCAAACGACTACTATAATGGGTGGGGGGAGGGAAATTCTTCCCACTGACCACCAATGTAGGGAGCATTCTTCCCACTGACCACCAATGTAGGGAGCATTCTTCCCACTGACCACCAATGTAGGGAGCATTCTTCCCACTGATCACCAATGTAAGGAGCATTCTTCCCACTGACCACCAATGCAAGGGGCATTCTTCCCATTGACCACCAATGCAAGGAGCATTCTTCTCAATGACCGCCAATGTGAGGAGCATTCTTCCCAATGACCACCAATGTAAGGGTCAGTCGTCCCATAGTCCACCAATGTAAGGAACATCCTTCCCACTGACCACCAATGTAAGGAACATTCATCCCACTGACCACCAATATAAGGAGCATTCTTCCCACTGACCACCAATGTAAGGGACATTCTTCCCACGGACCACCAATGTAAAGGACAATCTTTCCACTGACCACAAATGTAAGTGGCGTTTTTCCAACTGACCACCAAAGTAAAGAGCATTCTTCCCACTGACCACCAATGTAAGGAGTATTCTTCCTACTGACTAACAATGTAAAAAGCATTAACTTTAATGAGTTAGGGCCAGTTCGCACCACATGCAGCCCAGTGCATTTTTCTTCGGCATCAAAACTGCAGGGATAGTATGTTATATGGTTTTCAATGGCATAGTGCACAGCAGTGTGGTCAGTTATGGTGAGGAAAAAAAGGGGGGAGGGTGGAGGATGCACCGGAACACGTCAAAAACATGCATGCAGAAAAGCAATTGGAAGGCATTTGGGCTGCATTTCGATGATGAAATTTAAAAAAATATTTGCAATCTTTTAAAATAACAGCATTCACTTAAATAATACCTGGTGATCCTGCCATGGAAGTCCTTGTTTAGGTGCCCCCAGTTGTCAATGCTCTGTCCTTGTCTCTCTGGTGTTCTCCTGTGTTTTTACCCTGTCATATGCACATCCATTAGAGGCTATAAGTCTAAGTCACTGTGCCACTTTCAGAAAACATGTGCCCATTCCTGAAGCAAGTCCCTAAAAAGAGGCAGCAGGAGATCAGCAGTGCCAAAATGCAGGAAAAAAAGAAAAAAAATAGAAAAAGATGACAATAAGTTAAATTTAGTATTTTCTAGAAGAAAAAAAAATGTTTATGATACACAGTGCTTAAATGTCAGCCAGTTAGGGTTTACTTATACTTTAAACAGTATATCCATGCAAGACTCTCATTACATGCTATATAAAAGAGTGTTATTCGCAAAAGCCACTCAAGCATTTGTTTTGTGTAGAGTAGAGTGAAATATACCTGGTTGATCCTGCTTTGAGCCGTCCCTCCTATCTTCTCTGTGTTCCCATTGCAGGCTGAAATTGTAAAGACCAGCTGGTGTCCTCTACAGAGCATGCTGATATTTCAGTTCCCTTCTAAGCTCTTCATTTCCTCCTTTCTATTTTCTGTGCAGCCCACGTGACTATAGAGTCACACATGTGGGCATATCCTCAGTGGTAAATGGCACTCTCCTCCCTGATGATTAAAAGCTAGTGTCAATCATCTTTGACTCTGTCTACACCATATTAATGCACAAAAAATACACACCTGATGTTCAAAAAAAGGGAACTTTAAAACACACACTCAAACATATATATATATATACAGTGCTCAGCATAAATGGTAACAGCCCAACCAATTTGTCAGAAAACCTTTACTTTCCTTTGAGAATCAACATTTTCTATGAGACACTATACTATAAAATACTCCCACAAATGCAGGCCATTGATTGCAACCAAGATTTGATAACTTGCACACACAAAAAAAGTATTTTTCCTTACAAATTCATGCAAGACCATGTTGCAAAAATGAAAACACCCCAATGAAAGTCTTATGCCGTGTACACACGGTCGGATTTCCGACGGGAAATGTTGGATGGCAGCTTCCGAGCGTGTGTAGGCTCCATCAGACATTTTCCATCAGAATTTCAGACAAAAAAAATTTGAGATCTGGATCTCAAATTTTCCAATAACAAAATTCGTTGTCGTAAATTCCAATCATGTGTACACAATTCCGAGGCACAAAGTTCCACGCATGCTCGGAATCAAGCAGAAGAGCCGCACTGGCTATTGAATTTCATTCTTCTCGGCTCATCGTACGTGTTGTACGTCACCGCGTTCTTGGCGATCGGAATTTCAAGGGGCAGGCCCCCTAAATACCTGGGATCAGTCCAGCTGGGAAGGAGTTGTTCTGTTGGAAGAACTGAGAGATGGAGTGTTAGGCTGTTGAGGCCTTGGAGGGAGTCCCCAGCCTGAGGGGGGGTGGCCTTGGGCCGGTGGCTCGTAGCTGTGAAGGAACCCCACACAACCCAAGGGGTGTCCTGAACATGAGCAGGAGAGGACAGTGAGGAACACTACCAGACAAGTCTTCAGGAGGGATCCACCAGGTGTTGGTGAGTGACAGGCACAGTCGGGAGAGCTGGGAGAGGCATGCCAGGAGTGGATGTAGAGCCAGCGGGAGAGCCTGTGATGTTACTGGCATAGAAGTCAGGTGCTGCGGCCAGGAGGGCTGTCAGAGTCTGCACAGGACTGACTGGGATCAGCAGTCCACCTCAATACAGCTAGCACTAAAAGACTTTCTTTCTGCATTGGTTGCTACACCAAAGGGCCCGCGGTCCCCGCCTGCAAATGGTGATTTCTCAGGTCTGACTGGATTAGAGTTGGGCCTACCATGTGCTAGCTATGCCAGGAACCAAGTATTGTACAGGAGAGAGAGAAACAGTCTACAAATAAGCATTGTGCTGGAGGAGGCTGGAGCTCTAGAAGATGTAAATAGAGGTTCCAATTGACCATCATATTGATTTCTGCTATTGATTCTGAGCATCCCATAATTTTCTTACCCCATCCAAATTGAATCCTTCAATAAAATAACAAAAACAAAGCTGATGAACTGTTCATTGTCTTGGAGTGTCTGGAAGTGAATGCCAGGTTGGGCAGGGTGACAGGTGGAACTACTACTTTCTGCAGCCCCTACGGGGGGTACCGCTACATACACAAGAAAGGTGAAGGCTATAAGATGATCAGCAAAGCTTTATTTATCAGTCAGAATACTGTAGCAAAAGTGATACAAAAATTTAACAAATATGGAACTGCATTTATTTCACAGAGACATCCAGGCCATCCACAGAAGTTAACGCCTCGACAGGAGCGTCTTCTGATGGAAAGGGTTGAAGAAAATCGCCATGCAAGTTCACTGTAGTTAGCTAAAGAAGTAGAAAGCCAAACTGGGGTGATTGTTTCCCATGACACAATACGGCGTGATGAGACCAGGATAAATGTTTTTGGAACTGATGGCTTCAAAACTGTATGGCGTTGCGAAGGTGAGGAGTACAAAAAAATATGCATAGTGCCTACAGTGAAACATGGTGGTGGCAGTGTCCTTCTGTGGGGCTGCATGAGTGCTGCTGGTGTCAGTGAGCTGCATTTCATTGATGGGATCATGAATTCACAGATGTACTGCTCTATATTAAAAGACAAGATGCTACCAATACTCCGTGCCCTTGGTTGTCGTGCACTTTTCCAACATGACAATGATCTAAAATACACATCTAAGGCCACTGTTACATTTCTGAAGAAGAACAGGGTGAAAGTGATTCAGTGGCCAAGTATGTCTTCTGATCTGAACCCAACCAAACACCTATGGGGAATTCTGAAAAGACAGGTTGAGCTCAGTGGCGGCTGGTGAAGTTTTAGGATGGGGGGGCGCCAGACCCCGCCCTTCTTTTTGACCCCTCCCACTTGGTGAAAATGGGCGTGGTTTCAGCTAAATAGTGGCCGTGGCTCTAAGGTGGTGTGGTTAGTGTCTGAGATGAATGAGGGATGGAGGGAGAGGGATAGAGGGATGGAGGGACAGCAGTCCCAGATCCTATACAACAAAAGAAATATGTGTATTCTAGAAAGTTTAACAATCAGCAGATAAAGATACTCCAAGCAGCAGCAGCATGTGTCACTACCAAATTGCAGCAGCATGTGTTACCACCAAATTGCAGCAACATGTGTCACCAAATTGCAGCAGCATGTGTCACCACCAATTGCAGCAGCATGTGTCACCACCAAATTGCAGCAGCATGTGTCACCAAATTGCAGCAGCATGTGTCACCATCAAATTGCAGCAGCATGTGTCACCAAATTACAGCAGCATGTGTCACCACCAAATTGCAGCAGCATGTGTCACCAAACTGCAGCAGCATGTGTCACCACCAATTGCAGCAGAATGTGTCACCACCAAATTGCAGCAGCATGTGTCACCAAATTGCAGCAGCATGTGTCACCACCAAATTGCAGCAGCATGTGTCACCATCAAATTGCAGCAGCATGTGTCACCAAACTGCAGCAGCATGTGTCACCACCAATTGCAGCAGCATGTGTCACCACCAAATTGCAGCAGCATGTGTCACCAAATTGCAGCAGCATGTGTCACCACCAATTGCAGCAGCATGGGTCACCACCAAATTGCAGCAGCATGTGTCACCAAATTGCAGCAGCATGTGTCACCATCAAATTGCAGCAGCATGTGTCACCAAATTGCAGCAGCTTGTGTCACCACCAATTGCAGCAGCATGTGTCACCACCAAATTGCAGCAGCATGTGTCACCACCAAATTGCAGCAGCATGTGTCACCAAATTGCAGCAGCATGTGTCACCACCAATTGCAGCAGCATGTGTCACCACCAAATTGCAGCAGCATGTGTCACCAAATTGCAGCAGCATGTGTCACCACCAATTGCAGCAGCATGTGTCACCACCAAATTGCAGCAGCATGTGTCACCAAATTGCAGCAGCATGTGTCACCATCAAATTGCAGCAGCATGTGTCACCAAATTGCAGCAGCTTGTGTCACCACCAATTGCAGCAGCATGTGTCACCACCAAATTGCAGCAGCATGTGTCACCAAATTGCAGCAGCATGTGTCACCACCAATTGCAGCAGCATGTGTAACAACCAAATTATAGCAGCCTGTGTCACCACCAAATTGCAGCAGCATGTGTCACCACCAAATTGCAGCAGCATGTGTCACCATCAAACCCCCCTCCCCCGGTTACTTACCTTGCTGTGTGTTGTCCTCTCCAGCGGTGTCTCCTGTGGATTGGTCCGTTCTTCTCATACTTCCTGTTTCTCTCTCCTGGGAGCAATTGGAGAGAGAAACAGGAAGTGACATCATACTCAGATGTCAATCAAACCACCCGACCATAGTGATAGATACTAGCGCTGGGCGGAAGCTACTTGGCGCTCCAGAAAGCTCCGCAAGGCAGGCTAAACGCCCGCAAATGAGGTGCCACGTATGCAATCTCGTGATTGCATAGACGTGGCGCTTCCCATAAGTGCCCTGTGTCCGGCGTCTGAACACAGTGCACTTAAGGACCTTTTTTTGTATTTTTTTTTTAAAGGGCCAGCTTTAAAAAAGGGTTTTTTTTTGCGCATCCAGGCTCTAAAAGAGGTTGTTCTTGAAGAATAGAAAAAGATAGATGTTGCAATAGGTCACCGACTTGTTCATTCCATGCCTAGAAGACTTTGTGGTGTCCTTACAAATCATGGAGGTCATACAAAATACTAGATGTAGTAGTTTTTGTTGTGGGCTTGGATTCATTTTTGCTTCAATTAATTTGAGTGAAACTGAAGATCTTGTAATCTAAGTTATAATATTAACCTTACTTTCATGTAATGAGCTAAACAAATGTTCTATAACAGTTTTGTCAACATTTTCAAAATTGTATTCATTGAGATATTTATTAAAATCTTACTTTTGGAAAGAGGGGTGTACTCATTTATGCTGACCACACAACAGCACTGCAGGAATAAGGTACTTAGAGGATTAAAAAAATTATAATTATGATAATACAGCGGCATAAAATATATATGATTCATGTGAATGAATTATGACAATTAACGCTTCACTGTTTAGTATCACTTTGGCCGCTCACCCATTTTTCCTATGCGCATTTTTCTTACGTTTATTCACTTTAAAGGGAGCCTGTCACAAGCAAAAATATAGTGATAGCCACTGCTGAGCTGTTCTTCTAAAAATGTTATTTTGATATCTCACATACTGACCATCTGACTTTAACCACTTCAGCCCCGAGCCTTGTTTTGAGATTTGGTGTTTACAAGTTAAAAACATTTTTTTTTGCTAGAAAATTACTTAGAACCCCCAAACATTATATTTGTTTTTTCTAACACCCTAGAGAATAAAATGGCCGTTGTTGCAATACTTTCTGTCACACCGTATTTGCACAGTGGTCTTACAAGTGCACTTTAAAAAAAAAAAAAAAAAAAATTTTTGAATGAAAAAATAAGACAACAGTAAAGTTAGCCCAATTTTTTTTTATATTGTGAAAGATAATTTTACGCCAAGTAAATTGATACCCAACATGTCACGCTTCAAAATTGCACCCGCTCATGGAATAGTGACAAACTTTTACCCTTAAAAATCTCCATAGGCAATGTTTAAAAAATTCTACAGGTTGCATGTTTTGAAGTACAGAGGAGGTCCAGAGCTAGAATTATTGCTCTCGCTCCAATGAGCGGCGATACCTCACATGTGTGGTTTGAACACCGTTTTCATATGCGGGCGCTGCTCACTTATGTATTCGCTTCTGAATGTGAGCTCGGCGGAACGGGGTGCGTTTAAACATTTTTTTTTCTTTTTTCTTTTACCTTTTATTTTATTTTTTTACACTGTTCTTTAAAAAAAAATTGTGTCACTTGTATTCCTATTACAAGGAATGTAAACATACCTTGTAATAGAAAAAAAAATGGGATCTGGGGTCAAAAAGACCTCAGATCTCATATTTACACTAAAACGCAATAAAAAAAATAAATAAATAAACGTCGTTTGAAAAAAAAAAATCTCTTTAAGATCTATGGGCGGAAGTTACGTTTTGACGTCGCTTCCGCCCTGCAATGGTATGGAAACGTGTGGGGGCCATCTTCCCCACACTCATCTCCATACCTAACAGTGAGAAGGATGCGATCGCCTCCGCCGCTACTGACTGGCACTGGAGCGCGGTGGGAAAGGGGGGCTCCTCTCCCTCCGCTGATAAAAGTGATCTCGCGGCGAATCCGACGCAGAGACCACTTTTATCTGAAAGCGGACCGCCCGCTGAAGAAGAGGATACTGGGGTTATGGTAGCTAGCTGCTGCCATAACAACGATCTCACTATCGTGTTTTATGATCAGGCAACGCACTGACACCTTTGCAGCCATTGTGCTATATGCTGGGTGTTCAGTGTACCCCTGTACCTTTAAGAAGGGGTGGCTCCCCTTCAGTCCATCTGCTCTCACCTATCCATCAGAATGCATGTATCTTCACTGTGGGGACACGTATAAGTTAGTGTTAGGTACCACAGATGCCAGGGTGCCTTGACGAGGCTCTGTGGCTTATGCATGCATACTGTTAGACAGGTTATTTGGTTGTCTGCAGGGCTGGTGGTAAGTTAATCTTGGTTTTTCCCTTGGATCTATCCTTGGTCTTGTTTATGCCCATAACAACGATAACCCTCTTCAAAGTAGGGTTTGAAACAGGAAAATCTGGATGCCGCACACCGGATAAAGTTGAAAACATCTTCTTTATTGTAAAACTTGGATCATAAAAAACAGGACAATCAGGCGGGTGGTACAGACACATCTGATGCGTTTCGCGCTCTAGTTCGAGCGCTTACTCATAGACTCAAGCTATGAGTAAGCGCTCGAACTAGAGTGCGAAACGCGTCAGCTGTGTCTGTACCACCCGCCTGATTGTCCTGTTTTTTATGATCCAAGTTTTACAATAAAGAAGATGTTTTCAACTTTATCCGGTGTGCGGCATCCAGATTTTCCTGTTTCAAACCCTGCTTCAATTTGCATTTAGCCAGCACCTGGGACTCCTCCCCTCTGAAGGATTCACTAACACACACCTGAAAGCAAGTTCTCCTGAGCGGTGATTTATTTTCTCTGTCTTGTCTGCACCAAAGGATTTAAACCCTCTTCAAAGTACCAACGTATAATGACGGCGGACGGTCTGTAAGTGGTTAAGGCTCCTTTCACGCTTGTGCGACTTGGGATCCGACTTGTGAGACCCCAAATTGCAGAACACGTGAAAATCAATGTATTTCTATTAGAGCCATTCCTCCTGACAATACAGAAGTTGCTGCGACTTCAGAAAAACTACTTTGGTCAAAATTTTGATGTGACTTTGGTCCAGAGAATCTACTGTCTGATTAAAGTCGCACCAAAAGTCGCATCAAAGTCACACTGGAAATCGTGAAACTTTGGAGACACGCTAAAAGGAGCTGAAGTCACTATCCTGGAACAAGTATGCAAATGAAGAGTTCTGACTTTCCAGATCCTGTATACTTGTTCCCTGTCACTGACTCAAAGAGTAGCATTTTCAGAAGCAGACAGTGGCGGCCCATCCATTAGGGGCGCCGGGGCGCCGCCCCCTCTCTCCTCTCCACCCCCTATATGCGGCCGCCACCTATTCATGTGTCCGGCCTCTTCGAGGGCACCGGGCACATGAATTACAACGGCCAGGGGCCATAGGCTCTAATAGGCTTCAAAATAGCATGGGCTCAGGTCGCAGAGGATGCGTCTGGAGCCCACCCAGGTGTGTTACAACAGCGAATGGATATTCGCTGTTGTAACAAATGATCCTCCTCCCGGCCAATCAGGAAGCAGGTATGAAACCCCTTTTACCGACTGGCCAAAGAGTCAGGCGATCCTATTAGACACCTAGCACTGGGAGGAGCCGTGAGGAGTCGCACCGCGGAGAGGACTCCAGGAGATGACACCAGAGCCCGCCACGCTGGAAGATGGCCACAGCAGCTCCGACCGCTGCTCTCACTGCATCCACGGTAAGGACAGTGGGTAGAGAAAGGGCTGCACCGCTCCGGTAGATTTGCTTGTGATAGAAACAAAAACAACTATAAATCCTTCAGGAGAAGAGTTCCAGGTGCTGGCTGATGTTAGATGAAGCAGAGGAAAACGAGGAAATCTGGAAGCCGCACACCGGTCTGATGATAAGCGCCTTTATTATCAAAAGCTAGGTCACAGAAGTATACAGAACATCACAGCAGAAGTGTACAAAGATCAGCTGGCGCGTTTCGCACACATAACGAGTGCTTACTCATAGCTCAGTGAGTGGTGGAGGGGGGGTGTTAGCGCCACACCGCGGGGGGTAGCTGGCAGCTGTGCTAGTGCCACTCCACTGGCAGCCCTGGGGGGGGGGTTGTTTGACAGGCTTTCATTAAAATGATCTCTTTTGTAATTATAACACCTTTTATTCATGGCAAAACAGTGTAGAAGGTCCAAAATCGCTATTTTATACCTTTGATAGTGGTTTTCTGTAAGGAGGAAGAGTGGGTGCCAACTGAGTAGACCTCCTTCTCAGTACGGACATATGCTTGTGAGTGAGGCCTAACTACTCTTCTTCCTGTCTCCCATTGTCACATGACATATCACATGACTACAGACGGGAAGAAAGAGAAGCTACATTCATAGCCAGGCGGGCGTTGTTCTACGGAGGTTTGAACTGTGCGTACACGGAGGATGGGGGGAACAACTCAGCACCAGAGCTTCCCTCTACCCCTCAAATCCTCCTAAGAGCCTTAAAGCCCCCCTCCTTTTCCTAGAGCCAAGCAGGGCCCTTTTGAATAATGCACCCCACAGAGCCCCCTAGCCATTCAGCTCCCTTCCTCTCAATGACAACACCAGCGCAGAAGCATTTTTTTTCCCACTGACACCAACACAGCAGCATTTTTTCCTCCCACTGATACCAATGAAGCAGTATTATTGCTCCCACTGACATTAACACAGTAGCATTTTTCTTCCCACTGGCACCAACGCAACAGCATTTTTTTCCTCCTATTGACACCAACACAGCAGCATTTATTCCTCCTACTGATACACATCATTTTTTTTTTCTTCCCACTGGCATTGATGCAGAGGTATTTTTCCTTCCAGTGACACTACAGATGCAGTGGCATTTTTTTCCTGCAGTGACACCACCGACACAGTGGCAATTTTTCCTGCAGTGACACCACCGACACAGGATCAGTTTTTCCTTCTAATGACACCACCAACACAGCGGTATATTTTTCTTCGCAACTGGTAACCTCATATTTTACAGTGAGACAGTATGTACAACTCTTCAACTCTACAATTGTTCTATTTGCTGCGGTGTGGAAGCAGAGATCTCTGTATTTATTCATGATATCGTTTTTAGGTATACACAGTTTCGGGGATGTAACATTCACAGAATACTGTATACCTTTCAGTTCTCTGACAGTTATCATTGTAAGGCAGATGGAGCTATTGCAGACTGAATATCTTTATCTACTAATTGTCAGCTTCAGTATAGCCTGTGGCAATAAAAGAAGGAAAAGTGGAGATTCTGCTGACATCAATTGATCAAATTCTGTATTTAATGTTCTAGTTTGGATCCCAAGGGCAGGAACTCAACGTTAGTTCCACTTTTGCTCTTATTTAGTTGCTCCAGATTTTATATATGTGAAAAAGAAGACCCAAATTGGGTAAAAGCTGCGCTTAGATTAGTAAAAAGAGAAAAGCTGCCAGCACCCTAAAAAAAGTCCTGTATCTGACTTCCAAAAGTATAATAAACAGTAAAGTGCAGCGCTAATATGATATGTGAAAAATTACAATTGAGTTCCACCAAGTGACATGTAAAACAATTAGTGAAAAAGCATATTGCAAATACAAGTAACAAACAAAACTGAAATCACAAGTGTATGTGAGAAAAATCCAAAAGTTCATGATAAGTCCACAAATAAATAAATAAAGAACACCCATCCAAGAGAGGTTGTGACGAAAGGTGCCTAGATATGATCCACCAAAACGTGTGTGAGTAGAGTCTGCTTACCAGACGGCGATGACTGCTATTATGGCAGTCTCACCCAGCATAGGGATTATGGTCTCCCAAAACCCAAGGTACAATGCGGGATCGGTGGTTCTAACACTCCATCAAACCGGAAATAATAAAAGTATCTTGCAAGCCGCACACAGGGTGGATGTGGAACACCAATCAAGCAGTCAGCCAACACAAGGGATGAGAAGACCAGTGGTCTTCTCATCCCTTGTGTTGGCTGACTGCTTGATTGGTGTTCCACATCCACCCTGTGTGCGGCTTGCAAGATACTTTTATTATTTCCGGTTTGATGGAGTGTTAGAACCACCGATCCCGCATTGTACCTTGGGTTTTGGGAGACCATAATCCCTATGCTGGGTGAGACTGCCATAATAGCAGTCATCGCCGTCTGGTAAGCAGACTCTACTCACACACGTTTTGGTGGATCATATCTAGGCACCTTTCGTCACAACCTCTCTTGGATGGGTGTTCTTTATTTATTTATTTGTGGACTTATCAAGAACTTTTGGATTTTTCTCACATACACTTGTGATTTCAGTTTTGTTTGTTACTTGTATTTGCAATATGCTTTTTCACTAATTGTTTTACATGTCACTTGGTGGAACTCAATTGTAATTTTTCACATATCATATTAGCGCTGCACTTTACTGTTTATTATACTTCCAGATTTTATATAGCGTCCCCAATCTCTATTCTGAGGCCTGTCCTTTGGTGGCCATGTGACATCATATATTGACCGTGGTTTACTAACGGATATGCTATGAGTTTATGTTTGTGGGAAAGAGTGCAGTAAAGCTTCAATGTATGAACACTAGGGTATCATCCCCATATAGTAGCAAAAGGACAGAGAGTATTTTGGGGCTTTGAATATATCCCAGTGTGCACACTTACCACGCAAAAAGAAAAATGATTTTCCTATATCATACAGTTTGTATAAAAATCTTTTTTTTTTTATACAATATAAAAAACACATATTGTTGTTTGTGAAATACATTACAAAGATAAGCGCATTAAATCTTCTGAGAAGGTCAACGTGTTTCGCGGATCATCTGCTTCATCAGGACCAACAGAATTGGGTGTATTGAAAACAAGTAAATCACAGACAGTTAAAAACAAATACAGGATGGATGCAATATAGTGTGCTCAATGCTTTATGGAAGGAAAAATTGAACGTCTCAGACACAGCCTGCTGGCTCATGGGAAGACAACCCTCAAGTACATTTTCTTCCACTTGCTGGTTTTCAGTAGTCACTGGTGATATGGCCAGGGCCTCACAGATGCCTCCTGGGAAGGCTATGCCACCAGTGCCTTATCTCATACATGTGCTGCATGTGACCTCTGTTAGTCTGTTATTATTCAATACAAATCATGCCAGAACAGATATGATGCATGTGCCATGTGAAACCAACATTGAACAATAAAAAACAGTGTGCCCAAGATGTGCCCATCTTGCACACGTGTCATATGTGACCTTGCATGACTTGTATTGGGTAACAAAGCAAGATCACCTACAACGCATATGTAAAATGAATCGCAAACATCATGGCTGGGCTGGCACAAAGTAGGGAGGAAGCCAACCACCGATTTTTTTTTTTTAAATGGTGGTGCGGGTTTGCCATCTGGGGCTTGGGAAAATCAACAGAGAATGCAGAAAACCTAAAGTTAGGGGATGAGTAGTATACAATAGAGATGAGACATGAAAAGTTTGGCACCAACATCCCAATATTAATATTGCAAAATATCAGAAGACAAAGAAAACAGACTTTAGAAGTACCAAGTATTACCTTAGGGAACCACAAACAAGTATTTATAAAAACATGAATGTTTTATTTGGTACAAAGTAATAAAATCATTCCATTAAAATATCTCCCTCATTATACCACTTACCTGCCACAAGAAAACTGCACCCCTATATATTTGTTAATGAATCTAATAGACATAAAGATGCAACCAGATGTTCTACATCAGAGAGGTAAAGCAGATATACTGTATGCCAGGGTTGCCAACCCCCCACAGCATTTTTTACTGACAAAACATGGAAAATTTACTGGCGGACCATTTTTTACTGACAACCTGAGAAATTACAGAACTCCTGAAAACGAACACTGTGAATATTTGAACAGTAGAAACAGGATATGGAAACACTGACAATACCTATAACAAAGTAATTTGCTTGATTTAAACTTAAAAATTCAACACATCATGAAATTATCAGCCCCTGATTTTTACTGGCAGTTGTAAAAAAAATCACAGATTTTTACAAACTGTCAGTAAATTTACTGGCAGTTTGGAACCCTGCTGTATGCTGTGCAGAGAAATGTAAATAGGTAAGTCATTAAGTTCTTCCATTTTTTACATTAATATTTTTATGCTTACATCACTTTTATTTTGGGGAGAATGTTCGCTTTAAGAGATGCTTTTCTGATTGGTTGCTGTGCATTGTTACACTTGCAAATTACAGCTGTTCTTTGCTCTGTCTTTACCTGGCCATACACATTATATTCTGATGGTACTTGCCTTGTACCTTTGATGGTATAAATTATATTATCCCATAATTTTTTTGAAGCTTCTATTTAGCATAATTTGGGCTTAAAGTATTTTTGGTGTGAAAACACTGAAAATGAAGCCTTTACATTTTTAGAGAAACCATACTGAATTCTAATTTCATTCCATATTAAAGAGCGTTATTTAAGCTGTGCTTATCTCAAGGTCAGCAGATAACGGTCCCAGCCTAAAAAGCAGAATATTTTTTCCTGCTAATCTCTCTGTTATAAATAGCGATACTGATTGGTTTGAAAAGCGGAGACATTTTTGTGAAGATGGTTTCTAATTTTAGTACCAAACTACCGATTCTTCTACTCTTTCTAGATGCTAAAGCTGACTTGGCAGCGCTGTGAGAGATTACTGAAGGAGGATTTTCGCAGTGAAATCTGTTTTCAGACAAAAACCCATTTTATCAGTAGCGATTGCCGCGTTCACAAATACTAAAGTTCACTCAGCGTATGTTACCCATAAATTCGTTTTAAAGGGTTTTATCACTTCATGCCATATACTGCTAAAAGGTCCAGTTCACACATTTGTGGCTTAAAAAGTGTTTATAATGCTGGCACTGATATATGTTGGTTAGTATCTTTAGTACATGTTTTTATTCATCTTCATATGTTGCAAGACCCATAAAAATGCATGAAAAAGCATTCGCTGGTGTGTCCCTAGTCCAAATTTAGTACTTGCAGCTAGGCTGTAGCCAGCCTTAGCTCTGATTGATATTGTCATCTGGATTTGCTAGGTTTCATTGGCGTCATTAGTGTGGGGCCTGAGGGGGCCACGACCCTCCCAATTTTACTGTGTGCCCCCTCAAGTGTTACCCGAATAACGTCTGCCGGCCAGTGCCACGGCTGTCCCAGTGTCCGCCTCAATGACTTTTCTCCTGATAGTCTCTCTGAGCCAGTCAGAGCCTCGAGTACAGGGCTAGCCCAGGTGACGTCACGTGCATGGCCACCGCTGTTGTTTGTGGGTTTTGTAGGCCGAGACGGCGGCTGCGTTCTCAAGCTCCCTCACCCTGCTCCCGGTGGGTGGAGTCAGTCTGGAGAGCAGCGGAGCCAGCCTTCGAGTTCGTGCTACAACTCCCCTCGCTGCGATCGGATCTTTTGGCGTGCCGCTGCAGACAGTACAGTAACAGTACTGTGGACAAAGTTGAGCAGAGCTTAGGACCAGGAGCAACATCACCCACCCCCAGGACGCCGTGCAAAGAGAAGGAGGAAGAGAGAACCTGTCCTGCTGAGCCACAGACCTGTGGTTCCTGCTGGCCACTGACCTGTGGGTCCTGCTAGGAGCTGGCCACGGACCTGTGGGTCCTGCTGGCCACTGGACTGTGGATCCTGCTGGCCACTGACCTGTGGGTCCTGCTGGCAGCTGGCCACGGAACTGTGGGCCCTGCTGGAAGCTGACCACGAACCTGTGGGTCCTACTGGCCACTGACCTGTGGGTCCTGCTGGGAGCTGGCCATGGACCTGTTGGTCCTGCTGGCCACTGACCTGTGGGTCCTGCTGGCCACTAATCTGTGGGTCCTCCTGGTAGCTGGCCACCGACCTTTGGGTCCTACTGGCCACTGACCTGTGGGTCCTGCTGGCAGCTGGCCTGTGGGTCCTGCTGGGAGCTGGCCATGGACCTGTGGGTCCTGCTGGCAGGACCCACAGGTTCGTGGCCAGCTATCAGCAGGACCCACAGGTCCGTGGCCAGCTATCAGCAGGACCCACAGGTCAGTGGCCAGCTCCCAGCAGGACCCACAGGTCAGTGGTCAGCTCCCAGCAGGACCCACAGGTCAGTGGCCAGCTCCCAGCAGGACCCACAGGTCCGTGGCCAGCTATCAGCAGGACCCACAGGTCAGTGGCCAGCTCCCAGCAGGACCCACAGGTCAGTGGTCAGCTCCCAGCAGGACCCACAGGTCAGTGGCCAGCTCCCAGCAGGACCCACAGGTCAGTGGCCAGCAGGACCCACAGGTCCGTGGCCAGCTCCCAGCAGGACCCACAGGCCAGCTGCCAGCAGGACCCACAGGTCAGTGGTCAGCTGCTGGCCACTGACCTGTGGGTTCTGCTGGCCACTGAGCTGTGGGTCCTGGTGGCAGCTGGCCACTGACCTGTGGTTCCTGCTGGCTACTGACCTGTGGGTCCTGCTGGCCACTGACCTGTGGGTCCTGCTGGCCACTGATCTGTGGGTCCTGCTGGGAGCTGGCCACGGACCTGTGGTTCCTGCTGGCCACTGACCTGTGGTTCCTGCTGGGAGCTGGCCATGGACCTGTGCACTTTCAGCCCACATCCATTATATAACTATAGCTTGAATATATTTTGGTACATACCTGGAAAAATTATTATTATTGCCTATGCTTTAGGAGAAAAATAGGTATTGCACTTCATTTTGCAATGTTTATCATTATGCGGTTTAATAGTGTTTTTTTGTAGGGGAATTACAATTATTACGTACATTTCAACTATATACTTAAATTAGCATTTTTGAAGGGCCAACCCTTCTTAGTAATTTTTCATGGAAGTAGAGCTAAATCAGCTTTTCTTACAGGACAAGCTAGCTCATTATAGTTGGCCCTTAATAATGCAAATTTTTGTCTATGGCTATGGGTCATGTTAAAGGGACTCTCCAGCTTCCTTCTCGGAAGTACGCCTAGGGACTTTCTTGGCTCTTTAGAAAAGTCTGTAGTTGGACTGAAACGTTGACGCTCAACGTTTCAGTCCAACTAACATATGCAGCATCCATTTCCATTGTGATCTGACTCCGTCTATAGATCCCCTGCCTTAGTAGCCACGGGAAGGTGGTTACTAAGGTCCACTATTACAGATTACTGGTGCTTATAGGGATTACATGAGTCCATTTTTCCTCCTTCACAAGATGAAGGAAAAAATGCAACACAATAAGAATCAATAAGAATGGGCATTGATGTAACATATGCAGCATCCATTCCCATTGTGATCTGACTCCGTCTATAGATCCCCTGCTGAGAGAGAGAATGGAGGCGTCCATGTGAAAGGGGCCATGTTACTGGAATAATTGTCTCGATTGTTAGATTTACCCTCGTTTCTCTAAAATGTTTGAATTTCCAAAGTATCAAACCATACGTGCAATGCAGAATTTTTAAAAGAGATTTCAGGAATTGCACCTTCATATTTTCTTAATTTAGGTTTCTCTTTTAATATTAGCAATGACCCTTCTGCATCCACTGATCCCTAGATTTGGGCACACACCTTGTGATCCTCCACTTAGCACCCAGCCATCTCTGGCACATATCCACCAATGTATGCAAAGTTATATAGAGCCACAATATAGTAGAGTAGGATAAAGGGGACATCATTTGCAGGTGGTGTGTTCTCAGATTCAGTGGCTACAGGACATAGGAGCAGCTTGGTGTACCTGCTCTGATGGGCTTGGGTGACAGGCTTACTTTAAGTGTCAGCTTCTTTAGCAATGCAAAGAAGATATATACTCTTGAATTCACTCCTCTTTCAGTCATTTTGTAAGGATTAGCTGAACCCTACTTCGTTATTTTGTTAACAGGAAGATGGTTTATTCAATAAGGCAGTGCAAAGAACAATGGTAATATGCAACCTGTAGAAACCCATAACAAGGAATCTAAGTTAATATTTAAGTCATCTGACAAGATAATCAGAAATTTTACTGGTTGCTATGGATTTGCACACTACAAATCACCATGCACCTTGCATCTCCTTACTGAACAAACCCAATGTTTACTCATTCATAAAGTATATACTTTCTATACAGTGCTATTATATTGATGTTGAACTACAGAATCAAAGCTTACCACATAAATACATTAAGTCTGACATCAATGTCAAATAAAATTGGGGGTGTAGGATGAACCCCTCCATGTCGGAATAGGAAGAAGGGGGTCCACTTGTGATTTCAGTGAAGGCCCCTATAAAGGTACTCAAGATGCCTTATTTCTGTTTCCCTTTGCTGATTGTCCTTTTTCATATTCTGTAAATTTGCTACTAAAGTGAGTTATTATGAAGCAAAATGTGCAATATCAGGTTTTCCCATTCTTCTTTTTAGACCAGTGAAATATAATCTCCTTGGTTTGTATGCGACTTGCACGTTCCTTTTTCTAATAAGTATGCCTGTTTTTTTTTCCTCTCAGTGTTTGCTTTATACAATGCATTTCCAGCAATGTGTGAGTTAACAGCTGGCAGTCACTCGCCTGGTGGGTGAGGATGTGGGATGATATTATTCCTTGTGATCTCCCTTCTTATCACAGGTACAGAGATCCTGGGGGAATTCACTGACAGATATTTCATTGATATAATCATGGAATAGCTCACTGACTGAACAGTGGGGGGTGGATGGTGCAAACTGTGCGTCTTAAAATGCCACACCAAGCGCACCGCCATACCACGTCTTAATTAAGACAATTATGTCACCATATCCTTATACTGTCTCTGAGCTGCCTGCCTTTCCTGCAATAAACAACCCTATAATATTCACACAATGGCTCCTCACCACACCTTCCTCCTGACCAACAGACCTTATCGTAATTTATGTGGCAATCTTACACATAGCTCTGAGATTGCACTTCCACACCACTACACACTGGAACTCATTATACAGTCCGCTATACCATTACACCTCCACACCACTCAACACTGCAACCCATTTCACCGTCTGCTCAACCATTACACCTCCATCCCATCCTGTCTTCTACCCCATTATACTATTCTCAGATATAGCTCTACCGCTACACCTCCACACCATTCTGTCCTCTACCTAATTATATTATCCTTATACATAGCTCTACCATTACACCTCCACACCATTCTACACTGAAACCCATTTCACTGTCTGCTCTACCATTACACCTCCACCCTTATCCTATCCTCTACCTCATTATACTATTCTCAGATATAGCTCTACCGCTACACCTCCAACCCATTCTGTCCTCTACCTCATTATGCTATCCTTATACATAGCTCTACCATAGCTCTACCATTACACCTCCACACCATTCTACATCTACCCATTCACCGTCTGCTCTACCATTACTGCTCCACCTCATCCTGTTCTCTACCTCAATATACCATTCTCAGATATACAGTATCTCACAAAAGTGAGTACACCCCTCACATTTTTGTAAATATTTTTTTATATCTTTTCAAGTGACAACACTGAAGAAATGACACTTTGCTACAATGTAAAGTAGTGAGTGTACAGCTTGTATAACAGTGTAAATTTGCTGTCCCCTCAAAATAACTCAACACACAGCCATTAATGTCTAAACCGCTGGCAACAAAAGTGAGTACACCCCTAAGTGAAAATGTCCAAATTGGGCACAATTAACCATTTTCCCTCCCCGATGTCATGTGATTCGTTAGTGTTACAAGGTCTCAGGTGTGAATGGGGAGCAGGTGTGTTAAATTTGTTGTTATTGCTCTCACTCTCTCATACTGGTCACTGGAAGTTCAACATGACACCTCATGGCAAAGAACTCTCCAAAGGATCTGAAAAAAAGAATTTTTGCTCTTCTTAGAGGAGGGCAACAGCCCTCCTCTAAGGCTAGGAACTTCTCCTTGTTGAGGAAGACAATCTCTCCAGGGCCTCTGGCTATTTATCAGCTGCCTCATTCCACAGCTGGTCACACCTCCCCAAGAATTGGCTAGGCCCTGATCAATATTCAGGCGGTTATTTGAATTCTCCCTCCCTAAGCTCTACAAACTTCTTTTAGAAGCAGGGGGAAGCAATCAAACTCCCAGCCTGTGAAACCCTAAACAGACCAGAGCAAACAATCACTGCTCCCTTGACTACAGAAGGAGCCAAAAATGAAATTTACCTAGCAGCCTAACTAGAAGGGTGCTACAAGTAGATCTACCATTACATCTCCACAACACTATACACTGCAATCCATTGTACTGTCCGCTCTATCAATATACCTCCACCCCATTCTGTTCTATACCTCATTATACTACTTTCGGATATAGCTCTTCCACTGTGCCTCTATGCCAATATACGGTGCAACCAGTTGTCTGCTCTACCAATACACATGCACACCATCCTGTCCTGTACCTCATTATAGTATCCTTATATATAGTTGTGCCATGTACAGGATGCCAAAGATGGGCCCTGGGTGTATGCTATATTTTGCCCATATCTGAGTTGTGGTCCCTTTGGGGGGGTGATTTGTATGCAGTTGGTGTACCCAGGGGTTCTCACCCATGTAGGGTAAAGGGTTCTGAGGAAGTCCAATCAGGGAGGAGATGACTGATTTACAGTCCTCTCTGGATTAATAATTTCTCATTTGGGACCTGGAGTTTGTAGATTCAGAGAGATATTTGGGGTGGGAAAGAACCTCCAACCCTGAATACAGGGACTCTGGCCCCAAAGGAGTTAAACCTATCTCCAGGAAGAAGCCCTTAAAGTCACAAAGCTCCTAGAGCAGGCGTGGTGTAGTTGAGAGCAGACAAGGGTCTGTAGCAGTGTTGCCAACTAGATATGTGCAGAACGGAAAAATTTGTTTAGTTTCAAATAGATTCGTTATGTTACTAATTTAGTTTTATTGATTTGATTAGGAATTCGTTTAGTTTTGTTTCCTTTTCATTAAATTTAGTTTTGTTTATTAATTTTCTAACAAATTCCAAATTTTCAGAACGATTTGAATTCAGATTGGTCGAAAAATGATCGACTAATTCGAATTCTGTGTGAATAATAGCTGATTGTTAAGCAGTGGGCCAGGAAGCCGACCGCTGCATCCTTAACAACCAATGAGCTGACAGCGGGCTTCCCACTGAGATCTGAAATGTAAACAAAAGAATGCCGGCAATAGAAAATTCGGAGAAAAACAGCCTGGGCGCCCCCCCTCCACTGATCATTCCCCGGACAGTGATGTCACAAGGGGGCGACTCTGCCCCTAAGCTATTTAAGAAATGTCAGATGGGTGGAGCAAGCAGTCAATGAGGAGTGACTGACGATGGATCTACACTGGGGGACATTGTTTTTTTATTTTTTAATAAAGGACTTGTGTACTGTCTTTATCCACTTTTTACACTTTTTTGGTGAATAGGTATATGTACCCCATACTCATTCACATAGGAAGGGGGGCAGACTCCAGATTCCGATAAGCTCCCCGCCCGCTGACCCCCACAACCACAGCCCAGGATTGTGGGGAAGAAGCCTTTGTCCCCATCAACATGGGGACAAGGTGCTTTGCGGAGAGAGGGGCAGAGCCTCCCTTGCCCCAAAGCACCCTCCCCATGTTGAGGACATGTGGCCTGGTATGGTTCAGAAGGGGCGGCGCTTGCTTGCCCCCCCTCCCCCTTTCCTGGCCTGCCGGGCTGCATGCTCAGATAAGGGTCTGGTATAGTATTTTTCAGGGATCCCACGACGTTTTGATTTTGATTTTTGCACGGCGTTCCCCTTAAAATCCATACCAGACCTGAAGGGCCTGGTATGGATTGGAAGGGGACCCCACGATGTTTTTTTCAGAACTTTCTATTGTCAGCATTCTTTTTTTACAGTTTACAGTTCAGCTTTCAGCGGGGAAGCCCACTGACAGTTGATAAGTCATCACTCGGCTTCCCACAGAATTCGAATTGGTCAATCATTTTTCGACCGATCTGAATTTGAATCATCCTGAAAATTTGAAATTCCTTAAAACACGAATAAACAAAACTAATTTTAACTAATTTCCACTAAATTTGTAACTATTTCATTCGGAGATTCGGATACATCTGAATCTCCGAATAACCGAAAATTCATCCGAATTTGTATTCGTACCGAATTTCCCATGTCTATTGCCAACCTATCAGATTGAAATTTACTGAAACGACATCCAAAGTTTACTAAACGACATCCAAAATTTACTGGCACAGCCACGTTTTTACTGGCCAAGAGTTACAAAATTAGTTTTAAATGCAAATTTCAGTATTTAGGCTACAAAAAAGTACAATATGCAATTAGCAATGTGATTTAAGGTCGATATTAAGGCAAAAAACATACCATATTTATCGGCGTATAACACGCATCCCAATTTAGGAGGGAAGTTTCAGGAAATTTTTTTTTTTTTTTAAATAAACCACTTTGAAGCAAAATAATGGTCAGTGAGAACCAATGCAGTCTAATTAGTGCCCATCTGCAACCTCAATGCAGCCTAATCTGTGCCCATCTGCAGCTTTAGTGCAGCCTGTTCTGTGCCCATCTGCAGCTTGTTCTGTGCCCATCTCCCCCATCAATGCAGCTCATCAGCTCTCCTATGAAATCACTGAGTCGTCATCTGTTTCCTTGGCTCTCAGTCAGCAGTCACAACTCATTCCCACCTCCGCCATCGGAACACTGGTCGAATGCCGGTGGCGGAGGCGGGACTGTGTGTGTGCGACGTGCGAGCTGAGTGAAGAGGAATCGACGGCTCTGTGATTTCCGGGGGCACTCGTCCTCCTCCTACCCCTCCGAGGTACACTGTCGGAGTATAAGATACACCCGCGATTTTCAGGGGAAAAAAGTGCGTGTTATACGCCAATAAATACGGTATCTCTTATTTTTTTTAATATAGTAAGTAGCTCAGGGACAGGACTCAGGAGGGCAAGAAATTAGAATGGGCGACACACACACATGAAATTGACTCTCACAGTGACACTGACAGCATCAGCACAGATGATGATGAGACCTCACCGACACGTCACCTCCTGAGTCACAGTGACAGTCTCTCTCCAAGCCAGGTGGTCCCTTTAGTCCAAACAACACCGACAGTCCCGCTCCCATCCCGCAGACCTGTGCACGAGGCTCTGCCCGCTCCGCTTGGCTCTCTTGCACCATGACATCACGACACACTCATTACATTTTCTCCGTAAAATTTGCCGTGTGCCATAAAAAATTGCAATGATCGCCATTTTATTTATTATTGCTTGTAACAAAGACATAGGGGACACTCACAAATATCTTTACTCTATGCGGCTTAGACCCACATTGATTTGTCATTACTGCAGCTCTTTGTGGCCTCCATGCTATACAGGGCCGGAACTGTGTTTACACCTTCCTCAGCTCCTGCCACTATTTCTGTACTGACCACATACACTGATCTGTCACCTTACCTCCATCTATCCTCCAGCTATCCATGCCCACACACACACGGCGCTCTCTACCTTCTCTACTGTCACTTCCATTTGGAACCATCAAACATTGTATATATATCCCCTGAGGTAAACTCTGCCTTGCTTAGAGATGAAAAAAATACACCGATAAAGATAAAACATATTCGCATGTGAATCATAATACAATGATAATAAAAAAACATTTCCATGAGAACAATGGGCATTTATTAGATTTGAGTCAAGCATAAAATCATTTTTTCGATTTTTAACCACTTGATGGTAGGAAGCTATTCGCTATATAGCAAATAGACATATTGTTTATACAAAAACTGACAGGATTTTACCTAGTAGGAGTTTTATTAAATATGTTCTTATTTCACAGATAACAAGTTATCAGACATAAACAGACGAGCACTATGGTGTGCAGCAATTAACAAAATATTTTTCACTGCTAGCGTAAAGGTAATAAAAATTAAACCTTGCAATAATGCTGTGAATGTCTTGCTCATCGTTAAGAGCCTGTTCGCATGCGCAACATTGTGCACAGTAGTGTGGTGTATTCCCGTTGGAGTTAATTGCTTCTGCCCTTTTTTTACAGCGGTGGCCGGCAATGCACATTGTAGACAATTGCGACACATTTCTGGCAGTGTATGTAGTCAGAAGCCTTGCGTCTAATTCAGAAAAATCCTACAACATTTTTTTGTTGGTACTGACGCATTTGACAAATTCTTATTTGTGATGCTTTTATTGGACAGGGCTATTGTTGAAACAAATTCATAAGAAAAAAAAATGGAGGAAAATATGACCTCTTCCCTGTTGGAGCAAACTATTGATTATGTTGCACGTGTACATCTTTGAGATAATACTGTGACAAAATTTGTCTGACCGGGCCTTTTCTGGAACTTTGTTTACAAAGTTTAAATTTGTATTTTTTGCTAGAAAATTACTTAGAACCCCCAAACAATATAAAAAAAAAAGGTTGTTGCAATATTTTATGTTATGCAATATTTGAGCAGCAGTCTTTCAAACGCAATTTGTTTGGAAAACCTACACATTAAATAAACTTTTTGTTTTAATATAATGTGAAAGATGATGTTTCGCCGAGTAAATAGATACCTAACATGTCATGCTTTAAAATTGCACACGCTTGCGGAATGGCGATAAACTAAAAATCTCGATAGGCGACTCCTTAAAATTTTTTACAGATTCCTGGATCTAGTGCTAGAATTATTGCTCTTGCCCCAACGATCACGGCGATACCTCACATGTGTGGTTTAAACATTGTTTACATATGCAGGAACGACTTATGTATGCATTCGCTTCTGCTTACGAGCACGGAGGGATGGGGCACTTTACTTTTTTTTCTTCTTTATTTTACTTTTTAATTTTTATTTTTACACTGTCCCTTTATTTATTTATTTTTTTTTTTTATCACTTTTATTCCTATTACAAGGAATGTAAACATTCCCTGTAATAGAAATAAGCATAACAGGTCCTCATTATTGAGATATCTGGGGTCAAAAAGACCCTAGATCTCTCATTTACCCTTACAAGCAGACAATTTGACTTAAAAAATAAATGAATAAATAAATAAAAAGCATGTCATTAGGCCTGAGAACCGGAAGTAACGTCGGAGGTTGCTCCGGTCCTCCAAAGGCACAGAGCTGAATGGGGAGGCTATCTTGCCCTCACTCAACTTCCTGCCTAGCCATCGGCCGCATCGGATCAGTTCCGGGCTTACCGATGGCTTTGGCATAGTTGCCAACAGTCCAGATTTTCCTGGGACAATCCCGATTTTGGGACCCTTGTCCCGATCGGAGGCCGTCCCGATTCGGGATTTTTCCTTTTGTCCATGGAAATCAGGAATGTTTGGCTCTGCAGCCACTGGCTCCAACAAAATGGCTGCTGGCGCTAGATCGTTCCCCTTGTGTTCAGTGGAGAGGGCTCAATCCGTGCAGCCAATCAGCTTTTCTTGTCACAATTCTGAAGCCAGGTTAGCTGCACAGATCAGCCCCCCCCCCCCCCAACTGAACACACGGCGCCGCTCGTGGAGTTTGCCCTGCTCTTGTGCAAAAGTCCAGGGCAGGCCAGCAGCGATGTAACGGTAACATACAGCCTGTAGGAGGGTACACTTTAGTATGGTAGACGCACACACAGTGTCAGAGAAAGATTAGTTTGCTGGCACACTGGGAATATGTTTTTAAATACTTTACTTAAAGAAAAAAAAAAAACAAAAAAAAACTTCTAGCCTTGAAAAAAGCAACAACATTTGGCTGAAGAATGATCCAAACATCTTGGCATAGGTGCAGCTGCATATGCCGGTAGTAGAGTAGTAACTATTAGTAACTAGTAGGGGGGTTACCATGTACAGGGGGGCACCTGATGCAAGGAGAGACTCTGCCAGGGGCACCTGATGCAAGGAGGGACTCTGCCAGGGGCACCTGATGCAAGGAGGGACTCTGCCAGGGGCACCTGATGCAAGGAGGGACTCTGCCAGGGGCACCTGATGCAAGGAGGGACTCTGCCAGGGGCACCTGATGCAAGGAGGGACTCTGCCAGGGGCACCTGATGCAAGGAGGGACTCTGCCAGGGGCACATGATGCAAGGAGGGACTCTGCTGGGGGCAGGCGACGTGGCAGGTGACACTCAGGGGTCCCACTGATTCTGCATTATGGTGAGTTGAATGATTTAATTTTAGATTACAATATAATAGAAATAATGTGCTTCAATCATCCTGACACCATAACAACCATGCTAACACCAGGTGTTTGGAGCATTTTTATCTGCTGATTGTTAAACTTTCTAGAATACACATATTTCTATTGTGGTGCAGGATCTGGGGCTGATTCAGTAAACTAAACCACCTTTTTTAATAAATGGAACAAGGACAGTATATCAAGTAATTTCAAAGCCATTGTTTCAATTTTTTAGTGACTCGTTAATTAAAGGAATGGTACCACTGGATTGGCGCAGGGCAAGTGCCCAGTCCCTTTAAAAAAGGGTTCAAAGTCTTTGCCATGTAACGTTAAACCTATAGTTTAAAGATACTAGAGTTTAATAAAAGACCACATAGATGAGTTTGTGCCGTCCTGGAAGAGGACTAGAGAAAAATTTACATTCCCAATCCTGCGCTCCTCCAGTATTTAGATCAGTCCCTGCAGCTCTTTCTCTCCCATGCTGTCTAGGATCCTGACATCATGACCAAAGCAGGGTTTATAGGCCTGCAATGGACGTGATGACGCATTTGGACAGTCCACCACTGGAACGTAGCAGAGTGCCATCTGCCGAGGGAGTGGGGGATCAGAGAAAGTAAAATTGTTTTTCTTCTCTAGACAAAAGAAAAGCAATGAACCCTTGCAGTGTGGACACAGGCCCATTGCAAAGAATTTTGAAGCTGAATTCCAGCTTTTGAAACACTTTACATAGTTTGTTTGGGCCAAGCTGGCCCAAACAAACTGTCCCTCTTTGGATGTGCACAAAAAAGGGCGGTGGGTGAATGGCTTCTCATAGATACAATGCCACATCCACAATATCATGAACAAAGAATATTAGTATTCCTAAAAAGGACTTTGGAGGCATTGGTATCTATACAAAAAGTATTGAAACATAATTAAAGTGTAGCAAATATATTTAACAAAACATGTTGAAAACATGATGGTTAAGACAGCAAAAAAGTGGAATGTATACAAATCTTTGTATATGGACACCAATATTATAGCACACAGTAAAATGTGATCCTTCACCACTGTAATATTGGTGTCCATATACACGGATTTGTATACATTCCAATTTTTTTCTGTCTTAACCATCATGTTTTCAGCATGTTTTGTTAAATATATTTGCTACACTTTAATTACGTTTCAATACTTTTTGTATAGATACCAGGTTGTGACATCAGAAGTCACGAGTCACCAACTCCTCCCAGGGAGGAGTCAGTGGTGTCACTTCCAGTGTCGCAGGAGCCCAGAAAGAAGCAGTGAGGAGGTTCTTTGACCCCTCAATTGTCTATAGTATTCCGATTAAATGGTAATTCAATCTAAGTGCAAGCACACTTCCCACCACCATCTAGTTAAAAACACATCGTAAAGAAAGGATTGAAGACATTTCTCATATTTAATCATGTCAACATTTATTTAGCCACATATAAGGGTTTTTATGCCGCATTACAATGGTAAGAGGCTGGCCCTTTAAGGAATCAGAAAGGTTACTGCCTAATGCAGTGGTGGGGAACCTTTGCACCACAGATGTTTTTGAATTACATTTCTCAACTACACTGCAAAGTGCATGAGCATCATGGGAAATGTAGTTCCAAAAACATCTGGGGTGCCAAGGTTCACCATCACTGGCCTAAAGCAACCACAGAAAAATAAAAAACATTTTCCTCTGCTCCTTCTTTTTCTTAATCATCCTGTCAGCCTCTTTTTTTACTCCCATGTTCCATCTTCATTTTTTTTTTTTTTGGAGGTTTGCCCCTGACGGAGATAAAGTACAGGCTGACAAATGCTTATGTACACTTTTATTACCTCTTAAGTGCTTTATGTAAAGTTATATGATTTTGTGTTCTGATATCTGTTTTCATTCCCCATTATTCCGTTTTTTTCTTTTATTTTTATTTTTGTATCAAGTCTATGTAAACATGTATCCACATAATGCACACTTATATGTTTCTCCCATTGTACTATTAATGATTTTTTTCCTTTATGTTTAATAAAACCTTTTGTACAAGAAAAAATAAAAAACAAGTAAAATAAGGCTAAGTGATAAAAATGACGTCTCTGGGATGATCGAAGTTCACCTTGGCCTTGCTTGAATACAAACACTCCAAGTATAGGTGAGCAAAATGGAGACAGCAGCTAAAAAGAGGAAAGGTATAGGGTTAGAGACAAAACATTTCCAAGCCAAGTCTTTAAAGTATATTTCCAGCCATATTCGCATTACACCTACTTTTAGATTAATTAAATGTTGCCATTAACATAGCTTAGGAAGGTGAAGCCGGTAATATTTAAAAGCACCCGACTTTCTAATAAATTCCTACATGCTCTCCCTGCTTTGTGATGTTTAGGAAGGGTCTGAATATACACTGTACCAAACAGAGTTCCTGGACATCTCCAATAACTTATCAAGGATAGTGAAAGTGTAAAAAGTTTAATTATACCCAATGCTGGATGGAAACTGAATAGTTCCAATGTTGGCTCAGTCCTTCAATAGTCTGTATGCAATCCATTTCCAGCCATAGGGTGTCCATAAATGAACTGCAGAAAGCTAGTATCGAGTATTTAGAAAAAGATTCTGAATGGAAGAGAGCATGTAGACCAGACACTTGACAAAAAAAAAACCCACAACCCTCTTTTTTTGTCTATTCTCCACCCCCCCCCCCCCCCCCCATTGCTTTTGTTAAGCTTATAATAAGCATTGTCTAAAGGACAGATCAAAGGAATAAACCCTTCACGTATTTACCATTGTACCCCTTAAAAAAAGATTTCCTAGAAATATTATGTATGGATGCTTACCAATTTCCCACACCAGCGGTGTCTTGCCAGAACCTAGCAGGGTTGCTCAGCCAGCCATCTGAATGAAATGGAGGTACCATTAAAAACACAAAGGATGAAAGGCCTTTAAAACAAGTTAACACAGCAACTCCACTGTAAGGCCCAGTTCACATGGATGTGACAATCAGACATTGCGAAACCATAAAATGCATTCCTGGCTGGGCTCTTGAAGAACTAGCAGTGAATCAACCAATATTTTTAAAATCCCTTTAACTGCTCTAGGGTCTAACAGAAAAAAATGATGCTGCGCTAATGGGACCAAAGCCTGCAACCAACAGAAAATAATTTGCATTCTTCACTGCACCAGGGCAGGCATAAAATGACCAGCAAAGGGGAATCACTGGCATTCTATATAAACACCTTTAGAATGGGCTTCAGGGCTCTACAAGAAAATACTCTACATGGGGCTAAAGTGCCCTGAGAACAAAATAATGTGCAATCTGTTAAACTGCGTTAGTGGAGCTTAACAGTAAAACCAACCATTTAAAACTATTTGTGTTAAATGGGGATGGCATGTGTTAGACCCTTTTCCCCTAAGGGCATAAGTATTCTAAACACAATACCAACAAATCTGACTCAAGAATAAGAGTATTGATGTTGGCCGGGTCCAAAGTATTTGTTGACTCTAGTATGGTGCCCTCATACTCCAACCAAGAAACACCAAGGAGCATTCCAAATCAACACTCTGTATTCCCAGAAAGAAAGAACGTGCAGTCCACCCATTCCCATCATGAGCCATGATTGAGCCCCTAGACCAGGGGTCTTCAGACTGCGGCCCTCCAGGTGTTCAGGAACTACAATTCCCATCATACCTAGTCATGTCTGTGAATGTCAGAGTTTTACAATGCCTCATAGGATGTGTAGTTCTGCAACAGCTGGAGGGCCGTAGTTTGAGGATCCCTGCCCTAGACCAACTTCCAAGCCGCACTGCAGCAGAGGGCAAAAAGACTGAATCAGCCCTAGAACCTGCCTTCATGAAGGACTGGGCACTCCCCTCCCCAATCCAGCAAGGACTGAGACTGACCCAGTCTCCAAGCCCTCCGCTACAGAGAAGCCCATCGACCAGCCCAGTTTCCCAATCACAGCACATAATAGGAAAGGCAAGACAGTCTCAGAACAGCAGCCCCTTTTACTTGGAGAGCTTTCCCAAGAGGTTTCAGAGTAAAATAAATACTCAGCCATCAATCCCTGTATATGGCAGAAAAAGCTCCTAGAAACCGGTAACCTGCAAGGTAAGCACAAAATGTGGATTAAAGCGGAGTTCCACCCAAAAGTGGAACTTCCGCTCATCGGATTCCTCCCCCCCTCCGGTGTCACAGTTGGCACCTTTCAGGGGGGAGGGGGGTGCAGATACCTATAAACAGTACAAAATATTTTACAGCGCACACATACAAGAATGACATTTCCTGCAGGGCTAGTTAAAAACACCTGAACACCTGAACATATTCAAAAAATACGGGGGTTTGGTCACACTATATGGTCATATAGTGCTAAGCCCTTTCAGTTCTCCCACATAGAGGAGTTCAGCTCCCATGGTTGAGACAGAGGATCTTCCATTCTATTACTAGTGTAGGACCCACTAATTCGGGGTACTTTGTCGCAGTAAGTGGGCTTAGCACTATATGATAAGGTGTTTTTAACTAGCCCTGCAGGAAATGTCATTCTTGTATGTGTGCGCTGTAAAATATTTTGTACTGTTTATAGGTCTTACAGCAGCACCATCTTGAATTTAAATGCATTGTATGGTGTGCCCCCCAAATATGTTCTTTGTTGTAATAGGCCCTGACCAGGTTTTTGGGCTGGAGCACCCCTCCCCCTCCTCATTACCTCCTATTTAGTGGCCACCAGTGATTAGGATGTATCCCTTTCAGTTCTCCCACATAGAGGAGTTCAGCTCCCATGGTTGAGACAGAGGATCTTCCATTCTATTACTAGTGTAGGACCCACTAATTCGGGGTACTTTGTCGCAGTAAATGGGCTTAGCACTATAGGCCTATATAGTGTGACCAAACCCCCGTATTTTTTTAATATGTTCAGGTGTTCAGGTGTTTTTAACTAGCCCTGCAGGAAATGTCATTCTTGTATGTGTGCGCTGTAAAATATTTTGTACTGTTTATAGGTCTTACAGCAGCACCATCTTGAATTTAAATGCATTGTATGGTGTGCCCCCCAAATATGTTCTTGTAGGGTGCAGATACCTGTCTAAGACAGGTATCTGCACCCACTTCCGGGAATAGACTCCTATGGGAGTCACGCCCCCTCCCGCACTCCCCCGCTGTCTCCTGGGAAAGACACAGGTCCCAGGAGATAGCGGGGACCATTGAGAAAGCCCAGCGCAACTCGCACATGCGCAGTAGGGAATCAGGAAGTGAAGCCGCAATGCTTCACTTCCTGATTCCCTCACTGAGAATGGCGGCGGCAGCACCCGAGGATCGAGAGACGGTTCTGTCTCGGGTGCCGACATCGCTGGACCCCGGGACAGGTGAGTGACCTTATTTTAAAAGTCAGCAGCTGCAGTATTTGCAGCTGCTGACATCTAAAAAAAAATTTTTCGCGGGACTCCCGCTTTAAGGAGGCCAACAGAGTCTGAAGTAGCAGTGTCGCAGTGCCCCGCCCCAACAAAGCTCAACCCACAACCCAGGAGCAATTTTCTACCCAGGAACATCCGACTGAGCAAGAACTTTGCTCTTAGACCCCAAAATCTAAGGGTTATGATAGAGTTATGATTAAAAGCTCATAACTCTGGTGAAACCTAGCAAACCAAGCTAGACTATCATCCTAAATTCATTTGTGGGTCCACACAAGTGTGTGGCTAACCCAAGCCAAGAGTTAGAACAAAAGCTCATAACTCTGGTGAAACCTAGCAAACTAAGCTAGGCCTTCATCCTTAATGAGTTTTGGTACCCACCATTCACGAATGCTGCAGGACAAAAAGGGATTCCATCATGCTTGGAGTGTTAAGCCTTCAACTTGCTTGAAGTGGTCAAGGCTTCCAATAATGGAAAAAGATAACATTTTTTAATGGCAACGTGTCTACTTAAGGAGATTAAATTTGAGGTTAAGGTTATAAAATAAAGTTTAAAAATGTCATGAAAGGCTCACTGCCAATCCAAAATTGACCTGCTGTTATGCTCAACACCTGGCTTCATGTGTTTCAGGTCACCCCTAAGTGGACAGATCATGAAAGTCTAGAAGTATTTCAGCACACTTGTCCTGGTTAAGAGTATCGGTACGACAGCCAAGCAACTGAAACTTCCAGGAGAAACCCACAATAGAAGCCTCTATGGTTTCCTATGCTTAGGCCTAAATTTAAAAAAATAATATAAAACCATCCTAGATAATTCCATACTGGGAGCATAGTGAGGATGTTTTTTGCTTCACTTCCACTTGGCTTACTGAACAGTACAGGAACTAATGGACTTGTTGCCTGGCTAATCTGGCTTTAAAAATTTAGTCTGAAAACAAGCATTCTGTGATTGTCAGAATTTTATATTTCTCAGGTTAGACACTCAAAGCGTTGAGGCCAAAGCACCAGACAGCCGGAACAAACCTTTTCAAAATCAGACTTGAGCAATGGTGGCCTCTGTACTTTTCTCATGATTAAGGGCTCAAACCCCAGGCGCCAGGTCGCCAAGGCCCAAAAAAAAAAAAAAATAAAATAAATAAACAAACCCCACACTGCATCCTGGTGCTTGAGCTGACACCAAAATGCTCTACACCCCACGTATCCCAGGCTCCGTTTGCTGATCTGCGGGCCTGAAACTGGCATAGGTGCACATCTGCTCTCCCCTTCTTGCTGCTGACCCAGAAGTGACATCACTTCTGGGCCCCCGTTGACAGTTTACCTGGTCGTCAAGGCCAGAAAAATGTAATGCAGTGCAATGTGCATTGCTTTACATTCAGTGGAGCACAGGAGAGACATGCAGGATCTTTCAGACCCTGGGTGCCTCATTAAAGAGAACCTGTCACAAAAAATAAAAAATAGGTGATTGTGTCACCTATGTGATTGACTTTTTTGTAAAAAAAAAAATTAAATTGGGTAACTTATTGCATTTTCCCCAAAAAATGAACTTTTAATGTGTTTTTTTTAACTGAAATTGTATTTCCTAGTCCCCTGCGGTAATATCGTGTGAAACTGGAACTATCACAATTTTTTTCTGTAGGGTATCTGCTTTCAGAAAATATATACAGCACTGTTTGGTTGGAAGTTATGTAATCTTCAGGCTTTAACACATTTTAACCTGTGCAAAAACACAAACTGCTTTGGCTATGAAAGGGTTAAAAAGGATAAGCTCACCTTCGGGAACACGTTACATGTTCCACCCATAAGCTTTGTAAGTTTAAAAAACTGGCACCTAACTTTATCTGGCTCCTACAGAACTGCACACAGGGAGTGTGGTGTAAACGAGCCATACTAAAGTAAAAAAAAAAAATTTAAGCTCACCAATGATTTTTTAGGAGGTGGTGGCTGCATTAGTTTTCTTTAGGTTTTTATTCCTATACAGATTAGTTTTACTAAGACTGAAGTTATAGCTGGCTATTGTAGGAATATCTGTTAATGCAATTGCAGCAACCTTTCATACCCAAGCAATAAATGTCTACAGCGGGGGTCTCCAAACTTTCTAAAATAACAGTAAATTGACCTTGAGAATCTAGGGGGGCTGGAATGTGCCCACTGAACATAAACCATACCAAATCATTAGGTATTAGGGGGGAAATAGTTGGTGTCATGGGAGAAATAGTGCCCCATGTTTGAGTGGAAGAGATACTGTTTATGTCAGTGGCAGGAATTACCGTATATACTCGAGTATAAGTCGAATTTTTCAGCACATTTTTTTGTGCTGAAAGTGCCCCCCTTGACTTATACTCGAGTCAAGCACTTTTCTGCAGCAAAAAATTTCATTTTCCAAACCGATTTTGGGGCCCCGTATCTCAGGGCCACTTAGTGCTAGGAATCCCAAATTTGGTGTGCAAAGCCAGTGGAACAGGTACCACAACATATCCAAAGATGAAGTTCCTAGCACTAAGTGGCCCCGAGATACGGGCCCCAAAATCGGTTCGGAAAATGTCATTCTCTGCTGCAGAAAAGTGCTTGACATTTTCTGAACCGACTTTGGGGCCCCATATCTCAGGGCCACTTAGAGCTAGGAACCCCAAATTTGGTGTGCAAACCCAGTGGAACTGGTACCATAATATATCCAAAGCTGGGGTTTCTAGCACCAAGTGACCCTGAGATAAGGGGCCCCAAAACTGGTTTGGAAAATGTCATTATCTGCTGCAGAAAAGTGCTTGACATTTTCTGAACTGATTTTTGGGGCCCTGTATCTCAGGGCCACTTGGTGCTAGAAACCCCAGCTTTGGGAATTGTATGGTGCTAGTTCCACTGGGTTTGCACACCAAATTTGGGGTTCTTAGCACTAAGTGGCCCCAAGATACGGGGCCCCAAATTCGGTCAACTGTGTCCATCTGCAGCAATGTCATTTTGGGACCCTTTGGGTTCAGAGACCCCAAATTTTGGCTGCAGATAGGGGGCATCTAGGAACCCTTAACTACCGAGTTTGAAGTTGCAGGGACCTGTGGCTGCAAATGGGCACAGTGAGGCATGCAAATGGGAACAGTGATGCTGCAAATTGGCACTGTTGACCCCCTTTTCCACTTACAGTAGCTGTGCATTTCTCACCCTCGTCTTATACTCGGGTCAATATGTTTTTCCCATTTTTTTTGTGGTAAATTAGGGCCTCGACTTATACTCGGAACGACTTATACTCGAGTATATACGGTATGCCTCAAGGCCCAGATAAGGCAAGCAAAGGAGCACATCTGGCTGCAGTGAGACCACTGGTCTATTGTAACCCAACTAGTTTGAGGAACTGCTTTCAGGATAGACTTTCTAGTAGTGTTAAAGGGGTCGTAAAGGTTTGCATTTTTTCACCTTAATGCATCCAATTTATAAACCATTTTGTAAGTACTTTAGATACAAAAGCGTTACCTACTTACCAAACTTGCAGTAGACAGTTCAGTCTTTTAAAACAGACACTAGAAACGCAAAGGCAGCAATAAAGCAGACCTTATTGCCTCCAATAAAGCCACAAGAGGTGCATTTATTTCAGTATGGTGACCACAATAGTTTCAGAGGTGAAAGGAGCAGCAAATGTAAGTTTTCATTAAGTGTGAACAAGCAGTAAAGCATCATAATAGAAGCATTTTTAAAATTGACGTCAATTTAAATAATTCCCGTATGGTAACAGAGGTGAAAGGAGCAGCAAATTCAATTTTAATTAAAGCGGAGTACCACCCCAAAGTGGAACTTCTGCTCGTTGTACTCCTTTCTAATACAGCTATCCTATTCCCCCTTCTGGGAGCCTCAGATACGGGTATCGTCAACGCTTGGCTCCCTCCTCCTTCCCCAGCCTCCGGGCCAGTAGGGGAGAGGAGTGGAGCCTCGAGAATGTGCAGTAGGGTTCCCACCGGGTTCCCTTACTTGCAATGGAGGAGGCATGCACCTGACAGCTGATAGGAACATCAGCTGTGGTGCTGACATCTCTGGACTCCAGGACAGGCAAGTGTCCGATTATTAAAAAAGTCAGCTGATGCAGTATGTGCAGCTGCCTGCTTTTCATTTTTGCGGATGTCTGCCCACTGCTTTAAGTATAAACAAGCAGAAAAGCTTCAAAATAAGATATTTCAAAATGACAATTTAAACCTTTGATTGAAGTTAGCCAATGAAAATGTTGAAAGGTTACCATTTTGTGTGAATGGCATGTGCTGCCAGACCATTCTCCCTTTAAGAGGATAAGGTATTTAACCCAATACCAAAAAGTCTGACCCAAGAATAGAGTGCCAGTGTTGGTCTGGCCAAAGTATCTGTTGACTCTAGCATGGTGCCCTCATACTCTAACCAAGAAAGACCGAGAACCATTCCAAGACCGACACTGTATTCCCAGGAAGAAAAGATGTGCAGTCAAAGATAACCCTCCCATTCCCATGATGAGGCACGATTGACCTCCTAGACCAACTTCCAAGCCACACTGCAGCAGAGGGCAAAAAGACTGAATCTGTCACCCCCCAATCCAGCAAGGACTGGGATTGACCCAATCTCCAAGTCCTCCGTTACAGAGAAGCCCATTGACAGTTCAGTCAGTCTAAGAACAGCAGAAAAGTACATGCAAAACTACATGCAAAAAAGTGTCCCTAAAATTTTTTTTACAATGTTGGCAACTATGCTTTGGTAAGCTCGGAAACGACTGGGAAGTGGCGGGAGGGGGGCACCTCTCCCGCTGCCTCTAAAAGTGATCCCGTGGTGAATCCGCTGATCACTTTTATCATATGCCAAACTGCCCACAGAAAAAAAAGATACCGGGGTTATAGTAGCTAGCTGCTGCCATAACAACAGTATTTAACAAATATGGCGTAGTTCTGTGAGTCAGCTGATAGTGAAGTTATTAGTAAACATAAAGTATAGTCAGAAATAGGTTTGTCCTCACAGGCATTGAAAATAGGCCATTGGGTCGCATTTGTACCGCTTCCGGACTGCCTAACAACACCACTTACAATTGTTAAGACAGGGAGAGGATGAAGGTGTACACAAGGCAGCATTAGAGTTGGTTCACGTCTCGGTGAGGAGGAAATAATGATCATTGCAGAGGTTGGTAGTTTGATGCTTTTTAACCACCTCTGTTTACTTCTATTGAAATGCACCACATGTGTGCCGTAAGTGTACTGTAAACACCTATGGCATTCACAGCATAGTTACATACTGTAGCTACATAGTTAGTCAGGTTGAAAAAAGACACAAGTCCATCTAGTTCAACCAAAAAAATATATATTTATACAATCCCATATACACAATCCAGAGGAAGGCAAAAAAAAAACAGCAAAGCATTCTCCAATTTGCTACAGCAGGGGAAAAAAATCCTTCCTGATCCCACAAGAGGCAATCGGATTTTCCCTGGATCAATTTTACCTATAAATGTTAGTATCCATTTATATTATGTACATTTAGGAAAGAATCCAGATCTAAAGCAATCTACTGAGCTTGCCAGAACCACCTCTGGAGGGAGTCTATTCCACATTTTCACAGCTTTTACTGTGAAGAAACCTTTCCGTATCTGGAGATGAAATCTTTTTTCCTTTAGACATAAAGAGTGTCCCCATGTCCTCTGTATATTTAAAATGATTGTAAGGGTAATTTTTAAAAAATAACAAACATATCATACTTACTTACCTCCACTGTGCAGTTTGTTTTTCACAGAGTGGCCCCCGAACCTTGTCTTCTGGGGTCCCCCAGCGGCTCTTGCGGCTCTTTCCCGCATCAGATAACCCCCTCAGAGAAGCGCTCTCCCGGGGGATTACCTTGCGGACGCGCTCCATAGAGTCCATAGAGGCCGAATGTAGGACTTGGCCCTGCCCCCCAGCGCCTGTGTCATTGGATTTGATTGACAGCAGCGGGAGCCAATGGCTGCACTGCTATCAAGAGTCGGGAGCCCATGGAGGGAGAGACAGCACGTCCCCGCTGACTGAATGAAGGGGTTCAGGTAAGTAAAACGGGGGACTAAGGGGCCGGTGACTGCCAGGTGTTTTTTACCTTAATGCATAGGATGCATTAAGGTGAAAAAAAACGAACCTTTACAACCCCTTTAAGGCGCAGTTGCAACGTGTCAAAAGTCATCATTGCCCAAAAAGTCATCATTGCCCATTTTAGCATCATAAAACTTTTTTTAAAATAATCTTACAGTGTGTTTGAGGAGTGTCTGTGCAATGCATCCGAAGCACTCATTAATGATCTAGGCTCATTCATTTGCATTAGAGCAGGGGTCTTCAAACTACGGCCCTCCAGTTGTTCAGGAACTACAATTCCCATCATGCCTTGTCATGCCTGTGAATGTCAGAGTTTTACAATGCCTCATGGGATGTGTAGTTCCACAACAGCTGGAGGGCCGTAGTTTGAAGATCCCTGCATTAGAGGCTGCCTTAATAACAACACCTGTGTGATCCTTAAGGCCCCTTTCACATGGCGCCTCCGCTAAGCAGAATCAGCTTACTCAGCGGGTGATCTCTCTACTGATCCCAGCTAAGCAGGCAGATGACAGGTCCGTGTCCGCTCTGCTATACAGAGTGGACACGGACACAACCCTGCTCTCCTCTGGGGCAATCGGATGGAAACAGACCACCTGTCCATTTTCATCCGATGCCGAAGGAGACAGGTGTCAGCGGACATGTGGGCGCTGACATCTCCGCTGCTCCATAGAAGAGACTGGAGGGTCTAATCAGGTCCACCTGAAAAACTGACAGGCAGACCTGATCGAGCAGCCTGTGTGAAAGGGCCAGTTTCAGTAGTGGCTGGTAAAGTTTTAGGATGGGGGGGCAGATCCCGCCCTTCCATTTTGACCCCTCCCACTTCTCATAAGCCACACCCCTTATCAAATCCACCCACTCTGTCCCCTGTATTCCACTTGCTTCCACTCATGGTGTCAAGTATACAGCTCAGCATCACAGGACAGAGTATACAGCCCCAGAATCACAGAGCAGTAGTATACAGCCCCAGTATCACAGGACAGAGTGTACAGCTCAGCATCACATGACAGAGAATATAGCTCAGTCTCACAGATCAGGGTATAGAGCTCAGCCTCACAGATCAGGGTATATAGCGCACCTTCACAGATCAGGGTATATAGCTCAGCCTCACACAGTGGTATCACTAGGGTTGGTGTCACCTGGTGCGGTATAACATGGTGTCACCCCTCCCACACACACACACACCTCACCCCGGGCTGGCGGTGGACACCAGGACACCCCCCACACCTGTTCTAAATCAGGGGCGGATCCAGGGGGGCAACGGGGCAATTGCCACCCCCGAGAAATTTGTTGTGGGCCGGGCAGGCAGATGAGGGATCGGGCGGCTCCCCGAGCAGATGAGGGAGCGGGCGGCTCCCCGAGCGGATGGCTCCCCGAGCGGATGCGGGAGCGGGCGGCTCCCCGGGCGGATGCGGGAGCAGGCGGCTCCACGGAAGGACTGGGCAGCTTGGGCGGGTGAGAGCAGGCTAGGTGTGAGTGAGGGCGGCTGGCCAATCAGCGAGCCGGCGTGCAGGGGAGCAGAGAGATGACATCATCTCTCACTGCCCCGCATCCCTGCAGTAACTGTTCAGGCAGTGTGGGCAGCAGAGAGATTACATTATCTCTCTGCTGCCTGATCTGGGACAAGGAAGAAAGAAGCAAGCAAAACACCACCTTAGCAGCTATGTGACAATCCGCAAGGTGTGTCAGGTGACGTGGCAAGTGACAATCCTCAATGTGTGGCAAGTGACAATCCGCATCTGGTGGCAGGTGATGTGACAATCTGCAATGTGTGGCATGTGACGTGGCAAGTGACAATGTGCAAGGTGTGGCAAGTGACGTGGCAAGTGACAATCCACATCTGGTGGCAGGTGACGTGGCAAGTGACAATCCGCAACATGTGGCAGGTGACAATCTGCATCTGGTGGCAGGCAAGTGACAATCCGCAATGTGTGGCCGGTGACGTGGCAAGTGACAATCTGCATCTGGTGGCAGGTGACATGGCAAGTGACAATCCACAATGTGTGGCCAGTAGTGTGGCAAGTGACAATCTGCAACGTGTGGCAGGTGACTTGGCAAGTGACAATCTGCATCTGGTGGCAGGTGACGTGGCAAGTGACAATCCGCAATGAGTGACCCGTAACATGGCAAGTGACAATTTGCAACGTGTGGCAGGTGACGTGGCAAGTGACAATCTGCAACGTGTGGCAGGTGACGTGGCAAGTGACAATCTGCAACGTGTGGCAGGTGACGTGGCAAGTGACAATCCGCAACATGTGGCAGGTGACAATCCGCATCTGGTGGCAGGCAAGTGACAATCCGCAACATGTGGCAGGTGACAATCCGCATCTGGTGGCAGGCAAGTGACAATCTGCAACATGTGGCAAGTGACGTGGCAAGTGATAATCCGCAATGTGTGCCAGGCGACGGTGGCAAGTGACAGGGCTCCCACTGATTCTGCATTATGGTGAGTTGAACCATTAAATTTTATATTACAATATATTAATAGAAATAACAACCATGGTGCTGGGATAATTGCAGGGCCAACACCAGCCATTTACTCGATAAATTGCCCACAAAAAAATGTATTTTCTGGCAGTGCCCCTCCCGAGACTAGACTCTGGAACCACCCCTGTTCTGAATCTGGGCGCTGGGCGGCAGCTGGAGTCTGGAGTGGAGAGGAGGGCAGCTTCACAGCGTGCAGTCACCGCGCCTCCCGGGCTTAGATACTAGTAGTGTGTGAAGTGACGTCATCATCATGTCTGCAGTGCAGTGTATGAGATGTGACAGGCTGAGGCTCACTGGTTCAGTAGGGTAGGGAGGAGGAAGAAGAAGAAGGAGGACACACTCACACAGTGACACACCAGGCGCGGCCACGGTGCTGGAGGTGTGTTATTCCAGCCCAGCGGGCTGTGGTGTGATCAGGTCAGCTGAAAAAAAAATTCCAGGGCTTTCCTCACCGTCGGGAGGGTGTCACCCCTCTAGTGGGTGTCACCTGGGTGCGGACCGCACCCCCCTAGCAACGCCTCTGGCCTCTCAGATCTGGGTATATAGCTCAGCCTCACAGATCAGGGTATATAGCTCAACATCACAGATCAGGGTATACAGCTCAGCCTCACAGATCAGGGTATATAGCTCAGCCTCACAGATCAGGGTATATAGCTCAACATCACAGATCAGGATATATAGCTCAACATCACAGATCAGGGTAAATAGCTCAGCATCATAGTTTAAGGGTATATAGTTGAACATCGCAGATCAGAGCAAATAGCTCAGCCTCACAGATCAGGGTATATAGCTCAAAATGACAGATCAGAGTATATAGCTCAGCCTAGAAGAAAAAAGTTTAACCCTGCGCTTACCCAACAGGATAGCAGCTCACACAACAAATAAGGATTTTGTCAAAATTTAAGTGCATAGACAAGTGTAGCGCTACACTTGTCTATGCACTTATATAGCTCAGCCTCACAGATCAGGGTATATAGCTCAGCCTCACAGATCAGGGTATATAGCTCAGCCTCAAAGATCAGGGTATATAGCTGAACGTCACAGATGAGGCTATAGACCTCAGCTCAGCTGTCAGGAAGCCCATGCCATCAATCAAAATGGTGGTGACAGAACTTCTGTTCCTGTTGAGAGGTTGCGCTTGCATGCGCCTTTGCACGCACCTGTGCTCGTGCGTGCGCGCTCATGGCGCCAAAGTGGCTATTTAAACAGGGTCAGTACATGGACTCAGTGCTATCTGCTGTACAGCGTTTCCTGTGTGATTTGCATTATTTACCTGACTTCTGTTCCTGTTGTGACCCGGCTTGTTCCTGACGTTCCTGTTTTCTGCCTGCATCCGACCTCGGCTTGTCCTCCACTCCGCACCTGCCTGTTCCTCCTGCCACTCCGCTGCTAGCTCGTTGACGACCCGGCCTGTATCCTGACTCCACTTCTGCCTCCGCCTCTGTTCCTGACGTGCCGGCTTGTGTATGACCCAGGCTGCCTGTACCTGCCTTCTCTTTAGTCTTGGAGGTGTCACCATCCCTCCTGCTGCTGCATCTGCACTTCTGCCTGTGGGATTCCGGTGCCAGCTTGTTCCTTACTGTTGTTCTTGGACTTCTACTACACCTCTACAGTCCGGACAGGAGTTTCAGTCCAGCTCCAGATTCAGCGATCCTGCCAGGCTCTCATGCGACTCTGCATCTAGGCGCTCCCTGTCTGCTCTATCAAGGGCTCCAAGTCAGAATTTTAAGAGAGGCCGTCCTCTGCATATCAAGCTCTACCATCAGGTACGTGACATCAGCCTCACAGGGTATATAGCTCCGCATTACAAATCAGGGTATATAGCTCAGCATTACAGATAAGGGTATACATCAGCCTCACAGGGTATATAGCTCTGCATTACAAATCAGGGTATATAGCTCAACATCACAGATCAGGGTATATAGCTCAGCCTCACAGGTCAGGGTATATAGCTCAGCATTACAGGTCAGGGTATACAGCTCAGCATTACAGATCAGGGTATATAGCTCAACATCACAGATTAGGGTATATAGCTCAGCCTCACAGATTAGGGTATATAGCTCAGTATTACAGATCTGGGCATATAGCTGAGCCTAACCCTGGTAAACCCTTTTAAACAAATATAACAATATAAATAGTAAAATGCAATATATTTTTATCTTTCATTTGTTTTACTTTTTGTTTGAATCTCTGAACCTACCAATCCGGCCGAGAGTCTGAAAGAATGCGCCGTGCATTCCATCCATGGAGCCGCGGCATCACTTCCTGTTTCCCACTGGCACAGAGAAACCTGAAGTGATGGAAAGCACTGCCCATGTCCTACGGTGGTGCCAATAGAAAATAACACAACAGGAGAATGACTGCAATATGGGAGTGCTGTGGCGTATTGCTTTGCGCCAAAAGGACTCCCAAAAGCAGCCAAATGAAGCGTCTCACCTGCAATCACGTGATTGCATAGGGCGGCGCCTGTGCGCCCCCTATAGACGGGCCGCCACTGGCCAGTTTACTGTCCTTCAGACTTCAAGGGAGCCGGACTGTGGCCAGTGGGAGTAGCAAATGCCCTGGCATCAGTGAGAGTAGACATTGCTTCAGGCTTGGTGGTCAGTGGGAGAAAAAAATACATAGCAGTGGTCAATAGGAGGAGGAATATTATCCCATTTTTGGTGTCCAGGAGGGAATAGTGCCCCCTTGTTGGTGTCAGGTGCGAATATTAGTTCCCACTGTTGGTGACAGTGGAAGGATTGGTGCCTCATCATTGGTGTCAGTGGGTGGAATAGTGCCTTGTATCAGTGGGAGTAGGAGTGCCCCAAGGGCCAAAAATAGCAAACAAAGGGCCACATCCGGCCAGCGGGCAGCAATATGGGGACCACTGCTATAGAACAGTAACACATTATATTCTTCATCTTCTGGGGGAAGAGGGATTCTAGAGTTCCAATTTAAAAAAGTGAACTTGAAAAAATGTAAATAAAACTGATCCTGTGGGCCAATTGAAGCCTCCTGCAATGTAGCCACAGGCTGCAACGTCCACCCCTGCTGTCAGCAGCCTGTCAAGTTTCATGACAGGCTTAAATGTGTGACAGCTGGACACTACCAAGTGTGGCTACATCGCACCGGAGATTAAGGCCACTGTGACCTGTGACGATAGATATCTGCAGATCCCTGCTGCGGCTGTAAACATCTAGGTGCAGCCACCGACCCCATTGACTATAATGACAGGTAGCTGGCAGCGCCAGCTATTTGTGGCTCTCCGCACAACCGGCAATTACCTGCGATGATCGCTGCTGGACACACAATCCAAAGATTTAAAAGCATGACTTTTTTTTTCCTGCATTTTAGTACATTGGGAGGCTCATAGAGGTCAATGACAACACATCAAAATATGTTTTTATGCATTGGCAACAGGTATTAACAAGCCTTCATTGATGACAGTTATTGGTAACTTCAAATGATAATATCACAAACACATTGAAGATGCACGCCTAAACGCATGTCAACCCATAAAGAAAACGCACACTGATACATGACAACACAGCTGCCTAACGCTACGAAAAAATGCACCTCTATGTACATTCATAGATCATAATGGTCCCCAAACCATTAGAGTTTCTGTTTATGGCGTCATGAGCGAACGTCAGCAGTTTCCTGGATCGCATTTGCATTCGCTGATTTCACGTGTCGCCTGCAATTGCTCTTTAATGGTATAGTGGAGCATATAATTCCCTGTGGGTAGTCGTGTTGGATAATGATCTGCAGCTGCCAGATGCCATTGATTTAAAGGGCAACTGCATCTGCAATCAAAAGCTCAGTGCTGAAATGACACTGTCATAATGCCGCCTGTAACCTACTTCTACCTCTATAAAACCCTATTCACAATGCCTTACATGGGACCGCTGCAGAGCTGCATTGCGTCTGCTTTATTTATACCTCCAGAGGGATGGGTGCCTGAACAGGGATGGATATGAAGCAAAGTCTTGCAAAAATGGCCATCATTTTGGCAGAAAATATTTCAGCAGAGGCTCCTATCCAGTCTCCATACCAGAGATGCTTTAAGAAAACACACATGTAACCACTGAAATGGACCCATACAAGGAGTACACTTAAAATATTGCTTTTGTGTGGAAATACCCTTATCCTTTTAATAAAAGGTTCCAAAAACATCTGATTTTCCACTGCTGACTAATCTTCAGGCAGGTGAAAAATGGCAGCAAGAATGTAATTTGTTCTGTTCTGGGATCATGACCTTGCCACAAAGGTGACTCGTTCACTTTAACCACTTCAGCTCCGGACGGTTTTACCACCTTCCTGACCAGGCCATTTTTTGCGATACGGCATTGCGTCCCTTTAACTGACAATTGCGCAGTCGTGCGACACTATACTCAAAAAAAATTGATGTCCTTTTTTTCCCCACAAACAGAGCTCTCTTTTGGTGGTATTTGATCACCTCTGTGGTTTTTATTTTTTGCGCTATAAATAAAAAAAGACTGACAATTTTGAAAAAAAAATAATAATATTTTTTACTTTCTGCTATAAAACATACCCAATAAAAAAAATAACAAATCAAACTTCTTCATCAATTTAGGTCAACACGTATTCTGCTACATATCTTTGGTAAAAAAATCCCAATAAGCGTATATTGATTGGTTTGCGCAAAAGTTTTAGCGTCTACAAACTACGAGATATTTATTTATTATTTAACTAGTAATGGCGGAGATCAGCAATTTTTAGCAGGACTGCGACATTGCGGTGGACAAATCGGACACTGAACTGACAGTTTTCGGGGACCAGTGACATTGTTACAGTGATCAGTGCTAAAAAGAAATGCACTGTTACTGTACTAATGACACTGGAAAGGAAGGGGTTAACATCAGGGGCGATCAAAGGGTTAAGTGTGTCCCTAGGGGGTGCTTTCTAACTGTGGGGAATGTGCTTTCACTAAAGGAAAACAGAGATACAGAAAGCAGAAACACAAGATCTCCATTTTCCTCTCTGGCAGACCGGCGATCTGCCTTGTTTACATAGGCAGACTGCCCCTCTGCCTCTCCTCAGAACGATCACAACTGGAGTGGGGCTCAGATGGCGTGTGCGCACGCCCCGGAGCCTAAGAAAGAAATCAGGTACGCAATTTTGCTCTTAAGGGCCACCCTGCCGCAGTATTTATACGTGGGGCGGTCCTTAAGTGGTTAAAGCAGTATTAGCCCCAAAAGCAAACATTTATTTTATTGCAACTTACCAATTCTTTTGGGGTTGACTGCTTTGTTTCTTATATTTTCACCCGGAGATCAGGCCAGTGAGTCTAGAGCAAGTCTCTAATGCAAATGTACCAGTTAGAGGGTTGAGACAAACCATTTTAACACTGACAGGGGTGTTTTTGTAACTACTCATAAAGTGTTAGCTGGAGTTTGGCTTCCATTTGTCAGTGTATTTAAATCTGCTAGTACATTTACCACTCCCCTCCCCCCAGACTGACAATGCCAGACTGATGCAGCCACAACATCTATTCATCTTAAGGTCTCGTTCACACATCCTCAGCAGGTAAAAACATAGGGAAAAAAGCCTTAAAAAAAAAAAAATTCAGACACCACATCTTGTGACTGGTAAGCTGCAATATATTATATTTTTGGTTTTGGGTTTAATACCATTCTAAGTACACCCGAGTGACCCGGAGACCTTAATCTGGGAGTAATTAGGGAAAGTAAGAAAATTCACAAGATTTTTCTACAAACTGGTATTGTTTAGTATCATTAAAGTGTTATAACACCCGCAACAGTAAAAATCGGTCTGTATATGCAGTAAAGCATGCTTGTTATACTCATTGTGCAACCCAAAGAATTAATCCTCTGCATTGTGTACAAAGGCTGTTTGATTCTGTATGCACAAATTCTTCCCTTCTTGCATTGCCCTCAAAACAGGTCCGGATAAGACAGAGTAAATGGGGTCAGGCTGCACATGCTCAGTTTGGTGTGTATTTCTAGAGAGTTTATTTCTTCTTGGGAGAGTGCATGTGATCAGCACAGGGCCAATCAGCACTGTCGGGACAGAGGGTCAGGGGTCCTACATCCCGATAAGACAGCCAGTGCAGTATGGAAACTCCTCCTACAAGCTTTAACCAGACAATGATAGAAGTCACAAGACTGCTATATACTGCTGATGAGAAAAGGTATTTAGCCATTTAAATTTACTAAAATTATTACATTTCCATGTTCTGTGTACTGTGGGAGACCAGCTATAGTGAATGCAGGCTCCTGGGTTTAGTAACATTTTAAGGGATTTTTCTCTCCCTGAGAAAAGGGAATGATCGCTACATGCTTATGGATGTAGCACCCTCCTAGATAGATGCTAAGAATTAGATAAGTTAGATTTAGTATGCGTTTTTGATAGGTAAATTTAGTTGCCACTCTGCAGTCAGTGGGGCTGTATTGGTTTGGTAGGTAAAAGCATATTTTGCTCATTATATTCTGTGAAGCTGCAATCTGCTAGTCAGGTCTGCTCAGTGTGTTAAGCTGCTGCCAGTCTGGTCTATAGTTTCCTTTGTATCCAGGGAACTTGAGAAGCTTCTGGATGATAAATGTGAAGCTATGTAGATAGCAGCATGAATATTAGATACAGGCCTGGCCTATCCCAGAGAGGTAAGCTCTGATGGCAGGCTGGGAGACTGTATATGTTCTGTGAGCACACTGAGCCCATTATCTTTTCCCAGAGTGGATTAGTCCAGCCTGGGGAGCACACTGCCCTCCCAGGCGGAAGCTGCTGTTGGTGATACCTCAGATGGGCAACCTGAGGGGCTTGGATGCTGAGACCCAGGAGCTAAAGAGAGCTGATTGAGGGGGGGCTGCCTGCTGAGGATCTGTCTGGTATCACAGGAGTAAGGTGTCGCTTGGAAGTTAGGAGGCAACCAGCTGTCCTTGGGCCTTGTGGGTACAGACGTTGAGAGATGTTGGGGACCTTTGTGCTTTTGCTATCCCTTAGGTACTATATAGACAGCTGTGGGGCTATTTAAAGGGGACACCGGCTGGTGTTCAGAAGAGTTTTGTCCACCTAATCCTCTACTTAAAGGGGTTCTGCTCTTGTGGCCCTAACCACTACTACTAAGATAAAGTCTACTGTTTGTTCCAAGCCTGGGCTTCAATATAGCTTGTCCTGAAGTATGCCTAAGTCCTCAGTTGTACGTAGTTCTTGTTTTTGGAGTATCCCACCTCTACCCCCAACCCTATCCAAGTTCTCCAAAAATAAAAAACACAAACCAACACACCTAGACTGGTTATTGAAGAAACGTGTGAATAAGTCTGTGTGTCTGGCTGCGGGGTAAAGCCTGTGGGGAAGACCTGTACAGCAGTTCTGCGGCTCCTATGGGAGTAGCGCTACATGGATATGCACCAACATACTGAAACATATCTCCTACTGATGACAAATATTTCTAATGTGCAGTGTTTAAAGATGAACCCAATAAATTATCTTTATTGCATGCTTATGTAGCCATGGTGATAGCACTACTGACAAACAATCTGCCAAATCACCCCACTGCCAGACTTCATGCATCCTTTCCAGAGACAATGAACAGTCATTTGCGAGCTTTGTTTTTGTTGTTTTACTGGGGGGGGGGTACAACTTGGATAGGGATTGGGATATGGGATGCCCATAGAATTAATCATTGCCATCATATTTACAGGTTTCAATATACCTTGATCTGTTTAGAGCCTGAAGATAGAATGTGCACACTTGACTAAGTAGAAATCTTCTCATGCAGACTATTGCTTCCTGCATCTCCATGCAGACTGCTGTTACTAAGAGTTCTCCATCCATCACTGTGTGAGGGACAGAAACATCACTTTTGACCATGTAAAAGTAATGGTTTTAGTTCTCTTCACCACCTGCCCAAACTTGCTTCTCCTTGCACACTTGGTTTCCTCCTGCACAACTTGTAATTACATTAGGGTATAACACATCCTCTTCTAATGGGTATGAAGAACTCACTCTACTGGCTCTGGTGACTCGTTGCTACTAGGCCTGAGGCCTGCAGAACCTCTCCCCGGAGGCCTAGTAGGTTAAAGTCTATGTTCTAGGAAATGGACTACTGCTCCCAGCCAGTCCAACTTGCAAATCGTGTGTTCCCCAGCCACACTGGTTTGACACACACATCCCCACAGTCTCTTTTCTGGTCCAGAACTCCTTACCATCCACCGTGTGCATGATGAAGACTCTGCTAGTGACCATGTAGAAGCAGCGTTCCCTTACAGACTCCCTGGCACATCCTCCAGCCATCCACTGTGGTAACACTCACCGACCTTCCAACCTTCCAGCCCTGAGTCCTTGATGAGGAACTTTCCCGGACCATGTGTTCCGACAGCTTCTCCTGCCCCTTCTGCTCCAGGAGTTCCCTACCACCGACGTTGTCAGTGACATTGCCAGTGACATGTAAAGGCAATGTTCCCTCACAGCTCTCCCCGGGCCTCCTCCTGCAATCCCATCCCCCAGATGGAAGTGTGATCCTGCAGCTGTCTAGCACTCCATTCCTCCCGTCACCCAGTCAACTTCTCTTCCCCAGCAGCATGTGACCTCAGCATATTAAGGAGGCCCGCCCCCTGCCAATGCCAGTTAGGGATTGGTCAGAGCTCCCACATGTGCTGCTTGCCACTCCAGCTCTAGGCCCATCCTCCTCTTCCAGAACATTCTCCCTGGAAGCAGGGGAGGCGCCTCAGAGTGGAGCCCAGGTGGTCACACCCACTGCTACTCTAACCACTCCCAGCCCCAGAATCAAAACAGACAGGCCTAGCTTGCTGCATAGGCCTGGCTAAATTTGCCTGTGCTGAACAAACCTAGTAAAACAACCCTTACTAGCACCTACCTTCTGGTAGAGGGTGCTACACTTACATTGGTCCAGCCTGGCGCAATATATGTAACTGTATACATATTCCATACACAATAGGCCAGTGGGGAAGTGGACCATCTCTACAGCAGTTCATGCTATTAGAGTGAGAGCCTTGGTCTTCTGAGTCCTGTGCCAAATGGCTTCCTCTCCGCACACTCCCTACGGGGAGTTGCTCACTTGGCACTGCCACCATTCACAGAACACCTTGTATTTTCTACAATGAATGCAATGCAATCTCTGAATGATTGAGGTGGAGATCATGATCACCACCCTTCTCTCCACCTTATCCAGTCAGAGAACACCTTGTATTCATAGATCACAGCTATCAATTATTGTTAGTTTCACCATTGGCCCATCAGGTATGAGATTTGCATACTAACATTGTGCCAAGCATCTCTGGAGAGACCTAAAAATGGCTGTCCACCAACGTTTACCATTCAACCTGAAAGAACTGGAGAGGATCTGCAAGGAGGAATGGCAGAGGATCCCCAAATCCAGGTGTGAAAAACTTGTTGCATCTTTCCCAAAAAGACTCATGGCTGTATTAAATCAAAAGGGTGTTTCTACTAAATACTGAGCAAAGGGTCTGAATACTTAGGATAATGTGATATTTCAGTTTTTCTTTTTTAATAAATCTGCAAAAATGTCAACAATTCTGTGTTTTTTCTGTCAATACGGGGTGCTGTGTGTACATTAATGAGGAAAAAGATGAACTTAAATGATTTTAGAAAATGGCTGCAATATAACAGAGTGAAACATTTAAGGGGGTCTGAATACTTTCCGTCCCCACTGTATATATATAATTTCTTTAGACCCACTAAAACAGGTTTTGGAACAATCAGAGTTGTTAAGACAACACATAGAAACACTAGAACATACCCTACAGAATAACCTTGTATCCGCAATTATTGACAAAGGTAGACTAGTGCATCTTTCCTCACAGATACAACAGGATACTGCACCACATTGGTGGGATATATTTAGTGGAATGTCTTCTACAGCAACCAATACCTTTCACTGGTTGTTAAGTCCAATGGTAATTATTATTCTAATATTAATATCACTTACAATCACGAATATATGTGTATACAGGAAAATAAATAGGAAAATTAGGAGAATAGACAGGGTATACTGATAAATGTGTATTGACATCACCCTACTCCTATAAAACTCCTCTTCTTGAATTTTAAGATGTTGGTAATACCTAGGGGGATGGGTTCTACCCCTCTGACAACTCGCGGTCAGGGAAAGGACTCTGGGGAAAAACTGACTAGAACTTATTCATGAGGACCCAGGGGGAAGGAGAGGATGATGTCAAAGGGGGAAATTGATAAGGTCAGGGATTTAATTTAGAGTTCTCACTTAATATGATGCCTACATGTAAATCTGTTTTTAACTTTTTGGCTGTTGAACTCAATTGAAGCTGCTTTTGTTTTCTTGTAACTATATTGCCATGGTGTTGAAGCTTGTGTTCGTAACCCAGGTGACTCCTGTTGTTGTTTACCCTTGCCCTGTGTGGGGGGGTTGTGCTAATGCTATTGTTTGTATAAAAGGCCTTGGAAAGATTAAAGAGCAGCAGTCCATTATGCTCAAGAACTGATACACGGATTTCTGACTCTGTGTCTTAATTCCTATATGAAGCAATAATTTGGCAAAGCAATATAAACTATAAGCAACTTATTTAACAGTTGCATCTAACATTTTGGCGCCCGGACGAGGAACTCACCGATGATACTACAAGAGGTGGATGAGCTACGCTGACGGAACAAAAGAAATAGGCATTCCGGGAATCACAGATCAAAAAAAACCTGCGCAGGTAAGAAAAAGCTTTATTTTTCTTATATTCTGTGCTCCCCTGATTTGTGCCTATCCGTTCTGTCAGTTACGGTTCTCCTGGTTTTAAAACACCAGCATTTGTAGTGGTGAGTCTAGAATTACTGCATATTTTAGTTTATATTGCTGGAATTATTTGTTTGTTTTTGTTATCTGTGTTTGTCTTGTCTGTCTTGTTGAGAAAGTGAATGAGCCTTGTCAAGGATGGTATGAGTTAGAAGGGGATTGCCGAACTAAGCAACAGAATGCGCCTTACCTCACACGATTGGGAACCTGAGGGCTTGTGAGCTTGGGGGTCTGACGCTTATGCTTAACCTCACATCTAACTCATAAACCATAGACGGGTTGAGAGTATAAGCCCTGTCTGCTCCATAAAGCAGGGATAAGAGTGTATGAGAGGGATTCCCAGATACGAGGGGGGAATAAGGTCTCAACAAAGTCCCGAGATCTAGTCGGATACCTGGCCACTTAAAGGAATGCTTGTATATGTTGTAGCCGCATTTTTGTATATGTTGTAGCCGCATTCTGGTTTGTTATTGGGCTAGCATATAAAGTAATTATTTATTTTTGGGCTAGCATATAAAGTAATTCGGTTTCAGAAATCTCATTCCGGAGAGGTTTCTAGAATTCTAGCACCCTAGGAGGAAGGCAACGAGGAACTAGTGTAACTTAGCTGGTTTGCTATTGGGCTAGCATATAAAGTAATTATTCATTCTTGTATATGTTGTAGCCGCATTATATTGTACACTAAGTGTCCCACACGCTACCTAGGCAGGACTGTTAGAATGGGCCAGAGGAACACAAAACCCCGTCAGGGAATTGTGGCGCACTATACGGTGCCACAGATAATTAAGAACATTTATGGGAAAACCGAAGCACAGGACTTAAAGGATGTCCTTCGTAAATTTAAGGTGAAAGGAGCAGCGGGCTTAGACCCGGATGTATGGAGTGAAATAAAAAGGGACAGACAAGGAGAGGTGTTAGAGAAGCAATGGATGCGTCAGGTTCAATGCTTAATTAAGGTCTCAAATAGAGCGAAAGAAGAGGGGTGGAAGTATAATCCAGATTGTGATGGTTGGGATATGAAAGATAGAAGAACAAAAAATGTCGAGGCTCCCAGTTCAACCATCCCACCCCCATATACTGACATAGAACGTAAACCACACAAGATATTTCCTGTACTTAAGGGTAGAGAATGGGTTTTTTCAGGTTTGTGGAGTATAAGAACTTCATTCAGAAACTGTAGCTCCCGTACGCACTGATACATGCATTATAGTAAAGCCAGCTGTTTTTTGTAGATTTGTGACACAGTTAATGAATACACATGAAGCGACCTGGCAGGATGGGGAGGATCTATGCAGACACAAAATGACTCTGACCCTGTTTAACCAGTTTATGACAGAAATAGGTCCACACAGACCTGCAGGACAAGTTGATGGGGATGGCAATTTAGAGTCAGACATATAGACTCAAGGGCCCCTTTTATTGCTAGATTAGAAGCTTTTTGTCAGGCAAAACAACAGGAGAGGGGGTCAATATCACCCATGAAACAAATGCCAGGACAGACTGTATCAGACTTTTACTTATCTATAGAAAGTATGATGGCAGATGAGGGAATGGATTTAGAGCTGCCAGTCACGATCCGAGCCTTCAATAGACAGTTTATGGAAGGATTAATTCCACAGATAAGTGAAAGACTGAAAGCTTGCATACCACCCTTAATTTGTTGCGATTTTTGGCAGAAAAAGGTTGCAAGGTTAATAAGAAAAAGTTACAAGTGTGTCAGGAAAAAGTTATCTTTTTGGGACATTGTATATCACAGGGTACGAGACATCTCACTGAGGAGAGGGTTCAAGTGATAAAGGGAATGTTACCCCCACGGAATTTCAAACAATTGCGTATGTTTTTAGGTATCGTGTCATATTGTAGACAGTGGATACCACATGCTAGCGCTTTGATGCAGCCATTATACGATTGTTTGAAAATTGTACCGTATATGCTTACAGAAGTAGCTTATGAATCGTTTATCACTTTGAAAAAGTTGTTGATTTCTGCCCCGGCTATTGGTATACCAGATTACACCAAGATATTTAACCTGTACATTGCTGAGATCACTGGACATGCCACAGGTGTTCGGACACAGGCACATGTAAAACAAAGACCAGTCGCTTACTTTTCAGCAGCATTAGATCCAGTATCTAGAGGTTCACCGTCCTGTGTACGGGCGGTAGCTGCAGTATCAATTATCATAGATAAGTCATCAGAGATTGTTCTAGACAATCCAGTCGTAGTGCATACCACACATGACATACATGCAATCTTGTCTCAGGTACAGCCCAAACACATTTCAATGGCTAGGCAATTAAGGTTACAGTGTACTTTACTCTTACCTCCAAATGTTACTTTTCAGCGCTGTACAACCTTAAATTTGGCTACCTTTTTGCCTCTTCAGTCACCAGATTTGGCAAGGGGGAATGATAGTACTAATAGTACTAGTGAGAAAAGAAATGAGGACACTGACACTCTTTTGTTAAAAGAAGTAGATCAGCACGATTGTTTTCAGCTCATGGAACAGGAGACAATGGGATTCCCACACGTTACAGATACACCAATTTTAAATGCTGAGCACACTTTGTACATAGATGGCAGTAGGTTTGCTGATGACAAGGGTAAATATCACACAGGGTATGCTGTAGTGACTGATACACAGGTGATTGAAGCACAGGCCTTACCAGCCCACATGTCAGCACAGGAAGCAGAATTAGAAGCTTTAGAACAAGCCCTAGAATACTTAAAAGAACGAGAAGGGAATATTTACACTGACTCTGCCTACGCTTATGGTGTAGCGCATGATTATGGCCATATATGGAAGGCTAGAGGTTATCTGACAGCAGCAGGTACACCTGTAAAACATGGAGAAGGGATTAAGAGAGTCCTGAACAATCTTCAAAAGGTTAAACGAGTGGCCATCATGAAGATAGCGGCACACACGAGCGCAAAAACAATTGAGGCAAAAGGAAATGCATTTGCAGATTTGACTGCAAAACAGGCAGCTCTAGGGGAAGGAAGCCCTGAGACCTTAGCAGCGGTAGAGGTGAGTATCCCAGAACCAACATGGCAGCAGCTGAGTAAATTACAGGAGCAAGCAGGGGAGAGCGAGAAAGATAAGTGGGTCAGAATGGGAGCAGCACCAGACCTTGACAATGTATGGAGGGAAGGGGGCAAAATATGCCTGCCTGCCTCTCTGTACCCAGCAATGGCAGCGGCAGTTCACCTACCCACACACGTCAGTTCCAATTCCATGTATAGGATTGTGAACCAAGGATGGCTCGCCCCTGGATTCAGTAGTACTGCAAGAAACTACTGTGCAGCCTGCCAAATCTGTCTCCTGAATAATCCAGGACAGAAAGTGAAAACCCCACGAAAACACCAGGTCCGGGCCCAATACCCCTTCCAGAGACTGCAGATTGATTACATACAAATGCCTAAGAGCGGCCCTTTTGAATTTGTCCTCGTGTGTATCGATTTATTCTCAGGTTGGCCCGAAAGTTATCCAGTAAAATCGGCTACAGCTAAAGCCACAGCTAAGAAACTGATCACTGAGTTAATACCTAGGTTTGGTCTTCCTGAAACCATAGAATCAGATAGGGGGACACACTTTACAGGAGAAATCATGCAGAATGTGATGACCATGTTAGGGGTTCAACAAAGTTTTCACACCCCTTACCACCCACAGAGTTCAGGATCAGTGGAGAGAGTAAATGGGACAATAAAGTTAAAAATACAAAAAGCCATGCAAGAGTTAAACAAGCCTTGGCCAGAATGCCTGCCTTTGGCTTTGTTCTCTATAAGGTACACTCCAACAGGAAAGACAGGATTATCCCCATATGAGATACTTTTTGGGAATGCACCTAGATTGGGTTTATACTTTCCACAGAGTATGCAATTGCAATGTGATAGTTTGACTGCATATGTGATACAATTACAACAGCGTCTAACTAAGATCCACAAAAGTGTGTATTCTTCTCTTCCAGACCCTAATTCAATAACAGGTACACATACGCTGCTACCAGGGGATTATGTATATGTAAAGAAACACACCAGAAAGACATTGGAACCCAGGTTTGAAGGTCCTTACCAAGTACTCTTGACCACAGCCACCTCAGTAAAGCTGGAAGGAAAACCTACCTGGATACACGCATCACATTGCAATAAACAACCCGAGAAAACAACATGATGAAATATCTACTTACATATTTTTTGTTGAAGATTGTTGTTTTACAAATATATGCATGGACTCCTGGTATTAATGTACTTGAGGTAGAAGAAACAATGACTTTTGAATGGAGTATAGATGATCCTAAAGTAGCAAATGTATCAGGATATGAGATAAATAAGGATTACACTGTGGGTAATTATACTGTTGAAGGACATAGGCGACCATTTCATGTAGATGTAGGTATAGCATGGATACAGGCAGACCCCCTCTCAGAAGTAACCGTAACTTTCCAGTGGAATGATAATATGGGTTTCCCCTTTAACAATAGTAAGAACCATAGGTGTCATAAAATATCCCTTTCACAGACATGGAAACAAGCCCGGGAATGGGTAGTGGGACAAATGTACCAAATATTAACAGTCATGGCAGAAGGAGGGAATATAACCGAAGGGATGTTTAATCTGACAGATATTACCGTTAATCAATCCAGTACTTTTCTCTGTGCCTCTTGGTGGAGGGAAGAGAGAGTTGATGGGTGGTATTGGAGTGCAGAGGCCTATGGGTTTCACATACAAATGGAGGAAGAAGTAATGCCAACAATTGAATCTTCCATATTAACACCCGTACCAAACACTTGCATAAATGTATCAACATCACAACAGAAAACAAAAATAAAATTCAATATCACCTTTCCCTCAATACCAGAGTGTAGGTATAAACGAGAATGGTACGACACACTATTGGGATTAACAGGTACAGGGATGGGAATTTTAAACTCGGTCGAGATAGAAGAAATGAACAACAGATGGAAGCATGCAGGGGGACACATAGCTGACAGCTTGACTATCACAAGCAAATGGTTACCCACCACTTTTGAAACCCAACTGCAAGAAATACCCCTATTACAATTTTTGGGAGGGTTAATAAATCACACGATAGGAGCAGAGCTCCAGCTGTGGAATCAAAATCAACAGTTTATAAATTTCACACAGTGCTCTTTTAACCTCTTATCCTATCATATACAAATAAATAGTGCCAGGACTGAACTACAGTTAGGAAATTATCATACCTGGATGAAATATTTGAAGGGTTTAACTGACGATGGTGTATGGTTCCAAGTAAAAGGGGATAAGATAGAATGTGAGGAGAAATGGTGTGTAGGAAGGTTTGAAGCATACCGGGTAGCAGATGTAATGGAAATGTGTAAAATAGTGGTCATGCCACTAGTAATTAAAGACGAGTTTTGGTATCCAGAAATATATGGGAAATATGTAGATAAAGGAAACAGAACCCATGATTTAACTCTATGTGAAGGAACTAATAAGGGAATGGTATGTGGCAGAAGTTCCCCAGTATATGAACCTTGCTTGTTAAAATACCAAACTAGCATATGCAAAATGCAAAGAACACCGATAAATGTGAACAATAGATTCATAGAAATAGGACCCCAGCATATTTGTATCATTACTAATGATAACCGCACCATGTCAGCATTAAATAAATCGGCGCCGTTTGCGGGATGTATAAAAAAGATTAAAATATTACAATGGGGTAACGACACCTATCTTTTTGAACCAGACGCCGATAAGATATTCTCTTCAGTCTATGAGGTACATAATCTCACTGACACTACACCCTTTATAATTTCTTTAGACCCACTAAAACAGGTTTTGGAACAATCAGAGTTGTTAAGACAACACATAGAAACACTAGAACATACCCTACAGAATAACCTTGTATCCGCAATTATTGACAAAGGTAGACTAGTGCATCTTTCCTCACAGATACAACAGGATACTGCACCACATTGGTGGGATATATTTAGTGGAATGTCTTCTACAGCAACCAATACCTTTCACTGGTTGTTAAGTCCAATGGTAATTATTATTCTAATATTAATATCACTTACAATCACGAATATATGTGTATACAGGAAAATAAATAGGAAAATTAGGAGAATAGACAGGGTATACTGATAAATGTGTATTGACATCACCCTACTCCTATAAAACTCCTCTTCTTGAATTTTAAGATGTTGGTAATACCTAGGGGGATGGGTTCTACCCCTCTGACAACTCGCGGTCAGGGAAAGGACTCTGGGGAAAAACTGACTAGAACTTATTCATGAGGACCCAGGGGGAAGGAGAGGATGATGTCAAAGGGGGAAATTGATAAGGTCAGGGATTTAATTTAGAGTTCTCACTTAATATGATGCCTACATGTAAATCTGTTTTTAACTTTTTGGCTGTTGAACTCAATTGAAGCTGCTTTTGTTTTCTTGTAACTATATTGCCATGGTGTTGAAGCTTGTGTTCGTAACCCAGGTGACTCCTGTTGTTGTTTACCCTTGCCCTGTGTGGGGGGGTTGTGCTAATGCTATTGTTTGTATAAAAGGCCTTGGAAAGATTAAAGAGCAGCAGTCCATTATGCTCAAGAACTGATACACGGATTTCTGACTCTGTGTCTTAATTCCTATATGAAGCAATAATTTGGCAAAGCAATATAAACTATAAGCAACTTATTTAACAGTTGCATCTAACAATATATATATATATATATATATATATATATATATATATATATATATATATATATATATATATATATATTAGATAGATAAACCACCCACCAAATATTGAGTAGGTCCCCCTTTTATCGCCCTGATCCATCAAGGCATGGATGCCACTAGACCTCTGAAGGTATGCTGTGGTATCTGGCAGCAAACCATCAATAGCAGATCCTTTAAGTCCTGTACTGTATGTTGCGAGGTAGGGTCTCCATTGATCAAACGTGTGTTTCAAGCACATCCAACAGATGCTCAACTGGATTGAGATCTGGAGAATTTGGAGGCCAAGTCAACCCCTTAAACTCATTGTTGTGTTCCTCAAACCATTCATGGACCATTTTTTCACAGTGGCAGGGAACATTATCCTGCTGAAAGACATCACTGCCATCAGGTAATACCAATTCCATGAAGGGGTGTACTTAGTCAGCAATGTTTAGGAGGTGATATGTGTCAAGTAACATCCACATGAATGACATAACCCAAGGTTTCCAAGCAGAGCATTGGGGTAGAGAAGGAAGCGCCACCTGAGTGTAGTATTAACAAATGATGTTTAATGACACCAGGTAAAAACGATAAAAACATATAAAAAGCTCATCTGTATAGGTATGTGGTCCTCGGTGTTCCCTCTGATCCTGTAGTGGTGACGCTGCACGGATGCTGGGCTGCAGAAGGTGGATTACCAGCCGGGAGCTCATTCTGTGGCCATCAGGAAGAGACTAGGGGCTGGCGTGGAGCGTGCGTGACGTCACAGGTGGCCCGTCCGCTTCCAGGTTCGGTATCCAGGGGAGGGATCGTCCAGGGAGGAGGGCTTTCAGGGAGGTTGAGAGAAGGCCGCACGCTCCACGCCAGCCCCTAGTCTCTTCCTGATGGCCACAGAAGGAGCTCCCGTTTGGTAATCCACCTTCCGCAGCCCAGCATCCCTGCAGCGTCACCACCACAGGATCAGAGGGAACACCAAGGACCACATACCTATACAGATGAGCCTTTTATATGTTTTTATCCTGTAAGTGTGTTTTTACCTGGTGTCATTAAACATCATTTGTTAATACTACACTCAGGTGGAGCTTCCTTCTCTACCACTCTCTCATCCATTACAGAGCCAGCTCTCTGAGGACAGCAGCCGCCTACCCTACCAGCCTACTTTAACCATTACATTACCGGTTACCACTTAACCCTTGAACTTCCAGCCTGTCCACTATGGACTAAGTTGCTCAGATCTTTATATCTCCTGTTATATATGGACTTGTGTGTTTGCGCTTACAGTTACCAATACTCTCCAAGCAGAGCATTGTCCAAAGTATCATAATGTCTCCATCAGCTTGCCTTCTTCCCATATTGCATCCTGGTGCCATCTCTTCCTTAGGTAAGCGATGCATACACACCCCACCTTACATCCACATGATGTTAAAATAAATGAGATTCATCAGACCAGGCCACCTTCTTCTATTGCTCGGTGGTTCAATTCTGATGCTCACGTGCCCATTGTAGGCCCTTTTAGCTGTGGACACGGGTCAGCTTGGGAACCCTGACTGGTCTGTGGCTGCGCAGCCCCATAAACAACAAACTGTAATGCTCATTTTTTTCTGTTTTCAACACATTAACTTCAGGGATAACATGTGCACTTGCTGCCTAATATATCCCACCCACTTTCAGATGCCATTGTAATAAGAATAATTGTTATTCACTTAACCTGTCAAAGGTCATACAATTATGGCTAATCAGTATATATACAATAAATATATATATATATATATATATATATCATCTTACAAAGGTGAGTACACCCCTCACATTTTTGTACATTAATGTCTAAACCGCTGGCAACAAAAGTGAGTACACCCTTAAATGAAAATGTCCTAATTGGGTTCAATTAGCCATTTTTACTCCCCAGTGTTATGTGACTCATTAGTGTTACAAGGTCTCAGGTGTGAATGGGGAGCAGGTGTGTTAAATTTGGTGTTATCGCTCTTATTCTCTCATACTGGTCACTAGAAGTTCAACATGGCACCTCATGGTGGAACTCTCTGAGGATCTGAAAAAAAAAGAATTGTTGCTCTATATAAAGATGGCCAAGACCCTGAAACTGAGCTGCAGCACGGTGGCCAAGACCCCACAGTGGTTTACCAGGACAGGTGCCACTCAGAACAGGCCTTGCCATGGTCGACCAAAAAAGTTGAGTGCACGTGTTCAGCATCATATCCAGAGGTTTCCAGACGTATGAGTGCTCCCAACATTGCTGCAGAGGTTGAAGGGGTGGGGGGCTCAGCCTGTCAGCGCTCAGACCATACGCCGCACACTGCGTCAAATTTGTCTACTGGATTACTGGAACCATGTCCTGTGGTCGGATGAGACCAAGGTAAACTTATTTGGTTCAGATGGTGTCAAGCGTGTGTGGCGGCAACCATGTGAGGAGTACAAAGACAAGTGTGTCTTGCCTACAGTCAAGCATGGTGGTGGGAGTGTCATGGTCTGCATGAGTGCTGCCGGCACTAGGGAGCTACAGTTCATTGAGGGAACCATGAATGCCAACATGTACTGTGACATACTGAAGCCGAGCATGATCCCCTCTCTTCGGAGACTGGGCAGCAGGGCAGTATTCCAACATAACGACCCCAACACACACTTCCAAGATGACCACTGCCTTGCTAAAGAAGCTGAGGGTAAAGGTGATGGACTGGCCAAGCATGTCTCCAGACCTAAACCCTATTGAGCATCTGTGGGGCATCCTCAAATGAAAGGTGAAGGAGGTCAAGGTCTCTAACATCCACCAGCTCTGTGATGTCGTCATGGAGGAGTGGAAGAGGACTCCAGTGGCAACCTGTGAAGCTCTGGTGAACTCCATGCCACAAGAGGGTTAAGGCAGTGCTGGAAAATAATGGTGGCCACACAAAATATTTACACTTTGGGCCTAATTTAGACATTTTCACTTAGGGGTGTACTCACTTTTGTTGCCAGCAGTTTAGACATTAATGGCTGTGTGTTGAGTTATTTTGTGGGGACAGCAAATTTACACTGTTATACAAGCTGTACACTCATTACTTTACATTGTAGCAAAGTGTCATTTCTTCAGTGTTGTCACATGAAAACATAGAATAAAATATTTACAAAAATGCGAGGGTGTTCTCACTTTTGTGAGATACTGTATTTTTTTCCTCACATATCTTCCAGTGTAGCAAGCCTATAGTAGTGGTTACATGCTTCAGAAAATTAAAAAGACACATCTGTCTAATTAGCATAGTGTAACATTAGATTATGTCCCTTTTTCACAATGTTCACTTTGAAAAGATTCCTCTTTAGTCCAGACATTTTCACACTACACACAATGATATACAAATTAAGTTTGACATTATTATAGAGGGGAGTTGGACTAAGAATAATTTGATGACAGCCAGTGCCATCTAGTGTTCAATTGTAAGTAGTTACTCTGTATTAAAATACTGTGGGGTCATATAAACCAGTTCAATGTCTTCACTGATCCATGATGGTGGTTCTCAGGGGGAATGTGGAAAATGCTGTCCAGTTGCGGTACCGGATGTTTAGTGTGGAGACCTGGCTTTCATGGCCATGCTGGGGGTACACACAAAACCTTTCCAGAAGGAATACCAGGAACGAGGATGATTATTTTAGAATGGGAAAGGGTTAGAACCCTTGTCAGGTTTTCATTGTTATCCAGGGGCCTGTTATGGAGATTTTCTTCTCACTTCCTGTCCCTGAGACACTGATTTCACAAATTATATAAGGGAAAACATAGGCAGATTTTTTTTCAATCTAAGTAAGGAGGGGAAGGCTAGAACCCCTGCCAGCTGATTATTGCTGTCACTTGTGTCCTCGGTTACAGGTTCTCCAACCTGGAGAAACCGTTGTCACATGACAGTTAATAAGGGGAACTCTCTCTGTACATTTAGGCCTCCTGAAAATGGGCAATCACAACACCAGGTTTGTACCTGCGTAGCTTTTTTTTTTTATATATATCTGAACACAGGGGGACTGTTGTCTATGGGACAATACACACAGCTGCGTAAAGATCAGTAAAACAGTGATGGGTTCAGAGACATAAAAAAAAATAGAATACCGGTACTGTACATTTGAGTGCAGTAATTTATACACATACGCTTGTATACACAAGCATACAGTATGTCAGGGGTCAGCAACCTTTTCCCACTTAAGGGCCAGATCCAATGTATGTGAATGCATAAAGGGCCGCATTAACCTACTAATAAATGAAGATAATAATTAATTGTCACGCTTTAAAATTGCACACACTCGTGGAATGGCGACAAACTACAGTACTTAAAAATCTCCATAGGCAACGCTTTAAAGATTTCTACATAGCTCCCAACTGTCCCTGATTTCGAGGGACTGTCCCTGATTTGGAGTAATGTCCCTCTGTCCCTCTTTCCTCCTCATTTGTCTCTCATTTTGATCTGATCTATATAGTTGTATATAAAATGCACTTTTTATCCTTCAATAAGTGTTTCCCAGTGCTAAACCTTTCATCCAATTTCTAAATTGCTGCATTTGTACATTTTAACAGCCAATATAAAGGAATAGTAGTGGTAAAAAAAAGCCCTTGTAGATTTAATTAACCTTTTTTTGGGTTAATTCTCCTTTAAGGGGGTATAGCAGGGGGCGTGTCCTATGCCTACATACATTTGTTAGTAGGTGTCCCTCATTCCCATCTCAAAATGTTGGGAGGTATTTTTCTACAGGTTACCAGTTTAGAGTTACAGAGGAGATTTTGTGCTAGAATTATTGCTCCCGCTCTAATGATCGCGGCAATACCTCACTTGTGTGGTTTGAACACTGTTTACATTTGCGGTCGCGACTTACGTATGCATTCGCTTCTGCGTGTGAGCATGGAGGGATGGGGCGCTATACATTTTTAATTTTTTTCCTTATTTATTTATTTATTTATTTTAAACTGTCCTTTTGCAAAAAAATGTTCTGATCATTTTTATTGTTGTCAGAAAGAATGTAAACATCCCTTGTAATAGGAATAGTGTGTGACAGGTACTCTTTATGGAGGGATTTGGGGTCTATAATTTTTATAAATTTGGCAACTAGAAGTCTTCCATAAACCGCAAGTGATGTCATGGCATCGCTTCCGGGTTACTAGATCCGAGACATCCGATTCTGGCTTTGTTCGGGTCTCCGGCCAGCCGGCTAGCATTCCGGCTGGTCGCTCGGGTCTCCCGCTGGGACAGGAGAGCACGGGCGAGCTGTGGAAAGTGGCGGGAGGGGTGGACGTCCCATCCCGCTGCTTGGGATAACAGACGAGTGGCTTCTTAGCTGCATCGGTTGTTATACTAAGAAAGCCAACTGCCAGCTCTAAAAAAGGGTGCTGGGGGGATGTGTGCAGCTGCAGGCATCACCCCGGAACCCCTTCAAGCCGAGGCCGCATATTTGCGTACAGTCCAGGTGAAGGGGTTAAAATGTCAGTGAGCCAGGGGTACGTGAACTCATAAGTGCGGCCCGCGGGCCGTAAGGTTGCCGACCCCTGCAGTATGTATACCCACGTAAATTGCAACACTAGCAGCTAGAAAAGGATGCGCAACCACTTGCTGAACGCATAACTAAAGCCTCGTACACACGATCGGATTGTTGGCCAACAAAACCGTGGAATTTTGTCCGAAGGACGTTGGCCCAAATTTGTCTTGCATACACACGGTTACACAATTGTTGGCCAACAATTACGAACATAGTGACATACTACGTGTTTTTTCATCCCTTTAGCGCCACCCTTTGGGCTCCTCCTGCTAAGTTCAAGTTAGTAGAAGTTTGGTGAGTGTTGATTCGCGATTTTCATTTTGCACTTTTCATTTCGTGCTTTTCAGTTTGTTTCTGAACGGCCGTTTGTCAACCAGCCATGTTGCAGAATCGGAGGAGATAACGTGTTATTTATTATTTATTAACATTCGTGACGTGGCAAATTATGAAATCTCGAAATGGAGAGCAAATTCTCTTCTTCTTTAATGGGATAATAATGAAGCTGCTTTGCTGGTGACACTGATGGAGTTATTGCAAACTAATTTTCAAAGGCTTTTTTTTCTAGTGATATCAGGAATAATATTATTATGCTTTTTTTTTTTATTTGGGCAAGTTACCACAACACCATTATCCCGTAGTTTTTAAGATCAAAGATACAACTATGTTGGTGTTCCTTGTCAATTTTACATTGTATTTTTTTTAATGTAACTGCCTACTCCCAAACTGTCATTTGAAGCAAAACACATAGCCAAGTATTATTCTCCATAATTTTTTTATTGTGCATTAAAAAAGAAAATAAATAAAATTACATATGCTATCTGCCAATATAACTTAATCAAATAGTGCATTCTATGCATTCAAAAATATAGAAAATATACAAAATCGATATTATTCTACTAAAAAACAAAATAAAAGCCTCATGCATGTGTCCTGCTCCTAATATAGGGGGTTAACAATCCCAAGTTGGTGAAAGCAGGGGTCCATCATCCGGAGATAATTCCGAAAATCATCCGGATTATTCTCCTGAAGCTCCCGCAGCAAAGGCATATGATATAATTGTCAAAGAAGGGAGTACAAAGAAGGGCAACAAAGCTAATAAAGGGTCTGGAGGATCTTAGTTATGAGGAAAGGTTGCGAGCGCTGAACTTATTCTCTCTGGAGAAGAGACGCTTGAGAGGGGATATGATTTCAATTTACAAATACTGTACTGGTGACCCCACAATAGGGATAAAACTTTTTCGCAGAAGAGAGTTTAATAAGACTCGTGGCCACTCATTACAATTAGAAGAAAAGAGGTTTAAACTTAAACTACGTAGAGGGTTCTTTACTGTAAGAGCGGCAAGGATGTGGAATTCCCTTCCACAGGCGGTGGTCTCAGCGGGGAGCATTGTTAGCTTCAAGAAACTATTAGATAATCACCTGAATGACCGCAATATACAGGGATATGTAATGTAATACTGACACATAATCACACACATAGGTTGGACTTGATGGACTTGTGTCTTTTTTCAACCTCACCTACTATGTAACTATGTAACTATGGTCACGATTAATAAAAAAAACAATTTTTAGTCCAAGAAATCCTCCTCCTCCTGTTCCTGGACTGGACTTGGGTCAAAACAATAACTCCAAGGCCAATAATAAATAACACGTTATCTCCTCCGATTCCGCACAACATGTCTGGTTGACGAACGGCTGTTCAGAAGCGAACTGAAAAGCGCAAACTGAAAAGCGCGAATCAACACTCACCAAACTTCTACTAACACGAAATTGGCAGAGGGAGCCCAAAGGGTGGCGCTAAAGACCTGAAAAACCACGTAGTACATCACTATGTTCGGTTTTGTTGGCCGACAATCCCTTGCCATTTGTATGCAAGACAAAATCCAGGCTAACACTTTCAGACAAAAGTCCGAGGTTTTTGTCTGCGGAAAATCCGATCGTGTGTATGAGGCTTTACTGATTGGAATGTCTGTGCCTGCTCCATTAATATTGTAAAGGCAAGCCCTAAAAAAGTTAGTAGGAATGCACATAAATATCTCAATAAAAAAAAAACTTAGTGGGAAGTCTCAGGAGCCCATGCATGCACATTACAGATGAAGACCACGCATGCGTGTGCACTGGCCGTAATTTAAGACTTTGACAGTTTTTATATTCAATAGCTTTAAATTCCACTGGGTGCTGCAGACAGAGTGTGCCATCATGAATAATAAAGAGTAGCTCATTAAATATGTGTCTGAAATATTAAATATAGAAAAGCACAATGAAAGTATAAATTATTTAGGAATGTATAGTCATTGCAATGTAAACATGGAAAATAAATCAGCTTGATGTAAGTAGTCATAATAATATATTTTATCTTTGAAATAAAAAAGTTTACATTTATATAGTTACATAGGGGCAGCCACATTTTCTCACTACATACACAAGTTCTGCTTTCTTTGCAGTGCTGTGTAGAGTACCGTAGTTGTGCTTTATTGCTCCTTCTCTGGAGGTGAATCGCCAACTCAGTGAAACTAAAGGCATAGAAAAAGCTAACTTAACAATGTGATTGTTCACTGGGCTTAGGCAGGCCATACATTATGCAATTTTTTTTCCTTCAACCATGGGTTGAAGGAAAGAAAATTGTTGGATTCCTCCATCAACAAACTGTTGATAGAAAAACCCCTCCCGCAGTGCTATTGTGTTCTGCCGGTAGAGAGCGCAGGGAGCCTTCCCCACCAGCAGAATACAATGATCACTGCTGGCAGCCAGGGCTTGACAAATCCCAGGCGCCAGGTCACCACGGCAACCAGAAACCGCGTCCTGGCAGCCTGGCCCCCACCAGCCCATCCACCCTCGGCAGCAGGCGTGAGCAACTCCCAACGCCCTGGACATGCAGTCCATGGCAGCTAACTCAGTTCCAACATCCAAAAAAACCCAAAAACTTCAGCTCTGCCGCTTACCCGCAGCAGAGCCAAAGCTCCTCCTTTCTTCTTCACACACTGGCACCTCTGCCCCCTCCACCAGCAGATCCACCGCTGCATGAAAAGGCCCCCCAACACTCCCCCCCCCCCCATGGGCACCAGTCAATCCAACTCTTCATCCTTCCAATCCACCCCAGTGCTAGGCCCGGATTGGAAGCAGCCTTTGCATCTCTGATTGACTGGAGTAGGGTCGGCTGTCTGTGTGATTATTTTGATCGGAATTATCTCCTGCAGGAGCCCGGGTACAGAGTTGGGCATGTACCATTCTGGGTGAGGAGGGACACAGAGCTAGGTATATACCATTATGGAGAACAAGGGGGGCATAGAGTTGTGCATGTACCATTCCTGGGAAGAAGGAGGTATACAGCTAGATATATAATGCTATGGAGAGGATGGGGGGCACAGTACTGGCTATGTACCACTATGGAGGAGGGGGGAACAGGGCTGGGTAGGTACCATTCTGGAGAAAATGGGGGCACAAAGCTAGGCATGTACCACTATGGAGGAGTATGGAGGGTTTGTATGGGGAGGAAGGGGTGCAAAGCTGGGTGTGTACCAACATGTGGGTAAAAGGGGGCACAGATTGGGTATGTGTTATTCTGGACAGGGCACAGAGCTAGGAATGTACAAATATTGAGGAGGACAGAAACAACAACCCAGTGCTCAAGGAACGGTAAACCCCTTGTGGATCTTTATTAGGCAGACCAGGTATATAATTAAAAATAGTAAATTTTATTTCATTTTAACATCAATAAAAAATAAGAACAATATATGACATCATGTAAAAACAAGATACATAATACCCAGAATATCGCGCTGTATGTTGATCAAACTGCCCATGGAGAACAAACAGGCTAGCAATGTTGCATACTGGGGCAGACACCTTACATGTTTCGGACCAAATATAGTCCTTCTTCAGAGGTTTTTATGTCATATGGGTAGTTAAAATTCTATAATACAGATATAGAATATACATTATTATTGTGATAGCATGATATGAAAAATCAAAAAATACCTACATATACCTCATTGTATATAATTGATAAAAGTTATACAGCTGTACTTACAAAAATGCATATACAGATGCCGCATGTATCCAAAGGATAGAATGGTTGTTGGTCCCACAGATCGGAAAGTGCAATACAGGTGGACCCCAGGATGGAGACAGGGAAACAGTGGAGAGATGGCAGCAATTGCTTCAACTACAAGGACCCCCATAGCATTGGAGCGACTGCTCCTGACGATAAGTGACCAGCAGCCAAAGGAGTAGTATTGTTGGTAAGAAAAAAGGAGTTTTTAAATGCTCATCTGTATGGACAAGCATAGGGTATGAATTAGGATTTATATGAGGTAAATATAAAAAAAGGGTAAAAAATGGATAATTGTATATAAGAGGTTTTCTGTATGGACATGTAAATGCCTAACCGTGGCATCCACATAATCCATAACAATACAGGTAAAATGTTGTTTCAAAGATACCTCAATATCCTACATACCTCAAAGTCCAATTCAAGCACCTTCAGTGCATCCACCATACACCTCCACGGCATCACAAATGACTGCCTAGGGTGCAGGTAGATATACCAGTGTCAGGTGGTAATTAACCCAATGGCATTACTATGCAATTGGGAACAGCTTGTCAGTGTAGTGAGGATGTCAGCACTAGGGAATTGGCGTCAGGCATCCATCACTGGGTCCCTTGGGGCGTGGTGACGAGAAGTGCTAGCCCGTCCAAAGGGCGGACTAACATCCCATGCCATCGTGCCATCGACACGCATGCGGCCTTCTGTCTGCGCATCAGATGGAGCGCAAACAGAAAGGGAACCGGTGGTAAAAAACGATGATCCCAAAGTAAAAGTATGTCCAGAGCAGCCCCCCAAGGATTTAGGGGTCAACAGTGGACCCATGTGCGCCGGGCAGCAACACAAAGTCGAAAAAAAAAACCCCACATGTCCCCAGTGGGGGTCATAGAAACACTTCCGGTGCATGGGCACCCAAAACCTTTGCACAGTTGTTGCTAGTTGTTGAAAAGCTGGGGAATGACATCTAGTAGTAACACCATAGAATTAGAAAAGGCACCCAGATCACACATACAAGACATGATTGATAATCTATACATAATACCTAGAGAAAATCATCCACAAGTGTTTGATAATCAAATGTCAAGCATCAAAATGTGATTGGGAAACCCTATTTTCTAAAAAAATATTAGAGATAGTAAAGAATTATAAATAAATATAAATAAAAATAATAAAAATGAAATGATACAGACAATTACAGTGTGGTACTTATAGATCTAATTCACATACACTTGAATGGAATCCTGATAGGTAAGGTTTGAAATTGAAAGCCTCGTTGAGGCCTGGTGGCATAGTGGCTTTTAGATGGTAAATCCATCTAAGTTCACTTTGTAAGAGCAATTAGTTAAAGTCACCACCTCTTGGTATCAGGAACCATGAATCAGACCGAGACAGAAGTATAGTTAAATCACACTTGTTTAATAGTAATAGTAATAGTAAAAAGGTAAACAGAGTAAGCGTGGTCAAAACAAGCCAGAGTTCAGTAACCGGATCGGGTAGTCAGCCAAGCCAATGTCAGAGAGCCAGAGATGAACGTAGTAGTACAGCAAGCAGGATCAGGAGCCAGAAGGAACGTCAGCCGAGCAAGTCTTCAACAGGAACGCAGGAGAAAGTCTATGTGATGATGACAAAGGCGAAGGCAGATATCAAGTGAGCTGGATGGCTTTAAGTAGGCAGGACTGACGAGCAGAATCAACAACAGCTGGGTAACTGTGGAGAGAGATGGGAGCTGGCAATTAGAGACAGCTGAGCGGCCAGCTCAAAGAAGGAAGGGCTGAGCCCAGCCCTGACACTTGGGTTGGCATAAATGTGGTCCAGTGCCTTTCACCTTGGGAATAGTATCCCCATGCTCTAGAGAACTATGCCTCCCAAGGGATAAAACGGTATCTTTTTTACTTATACTGGCTATGTGTCGGTATATTCTTCGCCACAGTTCTAATTTCTTCCCAAAATAATAACAGCCACATTTGCATGACAATAGATAAACCACACCAAGGGTGCGGCAGTTGACATAATGCCTAGGTTTAACCACCTACGGACCGCCGCATGCCGATATACGTCCTAACATTGAAGAGGAATATCGTTGTTATGGCAGCAGCTAGCTGCCATAACCCCGGTATCCTCTTCTTCGGCCGGCGGTCCAGTTTCTGAGAATAGTGGTCTCTGCAGCGGATTCACCACAAGATCACTTTTATCGGTGGCTTGAGAGGGCCCCCCCCTCACTTCCGCCCATAGCTCTTAAAGGGCACTTTTTTTTTTTTTTTAAATGACAACATTTTTTTTATTGCATTTTAGTGTAAATATGAGATCTGAGGTCTTTTTGACCCCAGATCTCATATTTAAGAGGTCCTGTCATGCTTTTTTTCTATTACAAGGGATGTTTACATTCATTGTAATAGGAATAAAAGTGACACATTTTTATTTTTAAAGAACAGTGTAAAAATAAGAAATAAAAGGTAAAATAAATAAGCCCGTGTGCAGAAGCAAACGCATACGTGAGTAGCCCCCGCATATGAAAACAATGTTCAAACCACACATGTGAGGTATCATCGCGATCGGTAGAACGAGAGCAATAATTTTAGCCCTAGAGCTTCTCTGTAACTCAAAACATGCAACCTGTAGAATTTTTTAAACATCGCCTATGGAGATTTTTAAGGGTAAAAGTTTGTTGCCATTCCACGAGCGGGTGCAATTTTAAAGGGTGACATGTTGGGTATCAATTTACTCAGCGTAACATTATTTTTCACAATATTAACAAAAATTGGGCTAACTTTACTGTTGTCTTATTTTTTTATTGAAAAAAGTGTATTTTTTCCAAAAATAGTACGCTTGTAAGACTGCTGCGCAAATACGGTGTGACAGAAAGTATTGCAATGATGGCCATTTTATTTTCTAGGGTGTTAGAAAAAAAAAATGTATAATGATTTGGGGGTTCTAAGTAATTTTCTAGCAAAAAAAAATGTTCACTTGTAAACAACAAATCTCAAAAAGAGGCTTGGTCCTTAAGTGGTTAAATCTTTCGCCATTCGGCAATGTGATACATTTGCGTGTGTCCATAAACTGGCAGTAGCCACAATTTCTACAAGGGAAAGTTCCAATGAATTTTATTCTCCTGTTTGTTTCTTCTTTATATTCACTGTGAATAAGTTTATCACGTGGAGATGGAGCTCTTTTTTTTACGTGATCAGGAGCTAGCTGGTCAGAAACCAGAGGAGTGGCGTTCATACTTAGAAGATACCAATATTTTTTTAAAAATATGGCTGATTTGTTTGTGTTGGGGACAGTGTCAAGTGTCCCTCAAGTGTCTGTTCTAAAAAAAAAAAAAACTAACTCTATTTAACACAATAAGGCTTAGTTTACACTTGCAGTTGAAGAACAGTAAAAATAAACGGCAGTTTTACTGACAGCTGGATGGGGTTGTACACATGCTGTGGCGCTTTCCTTTGCATCACAACAAAAACTGTCTTTAGTGTCGTGATCAGCAGGTAGTACCACCGCCAAACGCTACCCATTCAAGTGAATAGGGTCAAGTCACAGCTGCAAGCCGAAAGCCATGCTTGTGATTTTGGTGCTGTTTTCCCATTTGGTCGTCAAAAAAATAAATAACAGACACAGCTGCCTGCTGAATGCCTGTCAGATGCACCTGCACAGCTGGAGGTCACTTTTCAGAGAGCAAAGGAGGTGTAAATGAGCCCTTTAAGTGGCATGGAAGAACACAATTCTTACTAAGCTAAGCAGGGCAATAACTTCTCCGCAGGATGTGCAAACCTTGCAAAAAGATCTGAACAAATGAATGGGGTGGGTAACTACATGGCAAATGAGGTTTAATGTAGAAAGATGTAAAATAATGCATTTGGGTGGCAAAAATATGAATGCAATCTATACACTGGGGGGAGAACCTCTGGGGGAATCTAGGATGGAAAAGGACCTGGGGGTCCTAGTAGATGATAGGCTCAGCAATGGCATGCAATGCCAACAAAGCAGAATATTGGCATGCATTAAAACCGGGATCAACTCCAGAGATAAAATGATAATTCTCCCGCTCTACAAGACTCTGGTCCGGCCGCACCTGGAGTATGCTGTCCAGTTCTGGGCACCAGTCCTCAGGAAGGATGTACTGGAAATGGAGCGAGTACAAAGAAGGGCAATAAAGCTAATAAAGGGTCTGGAGGATATTAGTTATGAAGAAAGATTGCGAGCACTGAACTTATTCTCTCTGGAGAAGTGACGCTTGAGAGAGGATATGATTTCAATTTACAAATACTGTACTGGTGAGTGGTGACCCCACAATAGGGATAAAACTTTTTTGCATAAGGGAGTTTAACAAGACACTTGGCCACTCGTTAAAATTAGAAGAAAAGAGGTTTAATCTTAAACTACATAGAGGGTTCTTTATTGTAAGAATGTGGAATTCCCTTCCACAGGAGGTCTCAGCGGGGAGCATTGATAGTTTCAAAAAACTATTAGATAAGCACCTGAACGACTGCAACATACAGTGATATATAATTGTAATACTGACACATAATCACACACATAGGTTGGACTTGATGGACTTTTTTCAACCTCACCTACTATGGTTTTTTCAACCTCACCTACTATGCAACTATGTAAAATGACAAAACTGTAAAAGTCACATAATAAACTGTACTATGGCAAACACTGAAATAGCAAACTTGAAATATATGATCTTATAAATACTTAATTCTTTCCCTTTAAAAATAAATATGAATTTTTTAAGTGATTGTAATTGATGATTTGTGTGATCATTTTATTCTGATATTGTAAAGCGCTGCGTAAACTGTTGGCTCTGTATAAATCCTGTATTATAATAATAATAATACTAATGACACCTTTCAAAGCCTAAAAAAGTTGTAATTTTAAGTAAAAAGTTATCCATGACTAAATTAACCCAATACCACTTGCTATTAGTAAATTCATGAATGCATAGCCCCAAGATAAATACTCTCATGCATATACATTCATACGAGTCTTCAGGTATGCTATTTATAAATCCAACAGGCGTCCCAGCGGCATCAAGACTGACAGCTCAGCGAGCAAACATACAACCTTAGTAAATCAGACCCTCCGAATCTCCAAGACAACTGCAGAGATGAGAGATACCTTCTGCCTGGTCTTCTGTGTATCCTTTATCTCTGTAGCAGTCAACTGTACTTAGTTGTTCAATGTATATGTTTTTGAAAGGATTCATTTTCAGTGTTTATATACAGTATATCTTCAATGTGTGGTTTTACATGACAGAAAATGTTAGTATAATACCAAGGGGTCTATTTTTTTTAAATTGCTGGACGAATATCACAAGCAATCACCCAGGCCTCACAAATTCTGACCCGTATTTTACTTAATACTTAGATTTCCTATGATCGTCAGCTCCATCTAATGGCCATAATTACGGTATTTTTCCTGAAATACCCCAATGAGAGAATGTTTTGCATTATGGACACTAGATGGAGCTGACAATCATAGGAAATCACTGTACCGTTTAGGAGATATTTACTTTGTAGTGTGCCAATGAGGCCCTCCGTGCCATTTCTTCCCCAGCATGTGCCGTCACTGGCGGCACATGGCTCCAGCCAGTCAGAGCCGGAGTCCATGGACCCGGAAGGAAGAGGGGGGGAAGATGGATGCTTCCACCAGCGGGGACATCGCGGACATCGAGGGCTTTGTTTGCAGGTAAGTTCATACTACCCCATTATGCTTTTACTTTAGAGTCCTGTAAAAAGCTGCGCTATAATTATTAAAAGTCCATATAAATGACATCAAGGGGATTTCTCCAAGTCCTTATTCAGAGTGAAAACACCACCACCGTGCACTTCTAGGCAGTAGTGACAATCCACCCTAATAGTAGAGCCTGCTTACCAGATGGCAAGCGTAAAAGGGAAAGTGGCTTTTGCCTAGCCAAGGCCTTTTAGCTTGCTGACGCTCCCGGTGTTCCTATGGGGGGTAAATCTCCAGGCTCCCTTAGGTTGTCCACATGTCACCATTCAACACGAAAAACCCGGATGACCCAGAAGGAGAAAAGAACTCGCCATAGTATAAAATCCTCCAGATATTTATTATAAAAATAAGTAGTCACTTACATTCAGGTTAGCAAAGTTGTGTATACGAAAAAAGCCGGCCGGCATACAAACATACGGAGCCCGTTCTCTCACTCCGAAAGCGTGGTGACGTCAGTGCGTACCTTCCCAGACGCGTTTCGTCATCATCTGACGTTGTCAATGGGGCATTGACAGCTTTTTACAGGACTCTAGATTTTGGTGTGATCGCACTATATGCTGCTGCTTATATGTTTTTGTGTTAAGCGCGGTTCTTCCTATTTACATGCTTTTACTTTGCAGGGGAATAAAGAGGAAGTAAAACCCATCAGGGTTTACTTCCTCTTTAAAGCCCAACTCAAGGAAGCTTAATGTGGTATTAAAGCTTGTTTTTTTTCTAAATAACAAACATGTTATACTTAAAGCGGAGTTCTGCTTAAAAAAAAAAATAAATAAAAGTCAGCAGCTACAAATACTGCAGCTGCTGACTTTTAATAATTGGACACTTATGCCCTGTACACACGACTGGTTTGCCGTTGGAATAAACTCCAAAGGTTTCTCTGATGGAACTCCGACAGAATTCCATTCAAGCGGTCTTGCCTACACATAGTCAACCCAAAGTCCAACCGTCCAGAACGCGGTGACGTACAACACTTACGACGGGACTAGAAAAAGGAAGTTCAATAGTCAGTAGCCAATAGCTTCCGTCTCTTACTTGCTTCAGAGCATGCGTCATTTATGGTCCGTCAGAACAGCATACAGACGGATTTGGTTCCGTCGGAAATATAGACGATGAAAAGCTTCCGTCGGACTTTTTCTGTCGGACATTCCGCTCGTGTGTACGCAGCTTTACATATAGTTATATAGTAGGTGAGGTCGAAAAAAGACACATTAAGTCCAACCTATGTGTGTGATTATATGTCAGTATTACATTGTATAACCCTGTATGTTGCAGTCGTTCAGGTGCTTATCTAATAGTTTCTTGAAACTATCGATGCCCCCCCGCTGAGACCACTGCCTGTGGAAGGTAATTCCACATCCTAGCCGCTCTTACAGTAAAAAACTCTCTACGTAGTTTAAGGTTAAACCTCTTTTCCTCTAATTTTAATGAGTGGCCATGAATCTTGTTAAACTCCCTTTATCCCTATTGTGGGATCACCAATATGGTGTTTGTATATTGAAATCATATCCCCTCTCAAGCGTCTCTTCTTCAGAGAGAACAAGTTCAGTGCTTGCAACCTTTCCTTATAACTAATATCCTCCAGACCCTTTATTAGCTTTGTTGCCCTTCTTTGTACTCGCTTCATTTCCAGTACATCCTTCTTGAGGACTTTTGCCCAGGACTGGACAGCATACTCCAGGTGCGGCCGGACCAGAGTCTTGTAGAGCGTGAGAATTATCATTTTATCTCTGGAGTTGATCCCGGTTTTAATGCATGACAATATTCTGTTTGCTTTGTTAGCAGCAGTTTGGCATTGCATGCCATTGCTGAGCCTATCATCTACTAGGACCCCCAGGTCATTTTCCATCCTAGATTCCCCCAGAGGATCTCCCCCAGTGTATAGAATGCATTCATATTTTTGCCACCCAAATGCATTATTTTACATTTTTGTACATTGAACCTCATTTGCCATGTAGTTGCCCACCCCATTAAATTGTTCAGATCTTTTTGCAAGGTTTCCACATCCTGCTGAGTTATTGCCCCGCTTAGCTTAGACCCCTTTCACACTGGTGCGTTTTACAGGCGCTATAGCATTAAAAATAGCGCCTGCAAACCGCTCTAAAACAGCTGCTCCATTCACTCCAGTGTGAAAGCCCGAGGGCTTTCACACTGGAGCGGTGCACTGGCAGGGCACCTGAAAAAGTTCTGAACTCACCACTCCTCCACCGTTCCTCCCCAGTAAAATCAATGGGGAGCACTGCTATACCCCCAGCAAAACGCCGGTGCGGTGGCATTTTGCAGGCAAAAACGACGGTAAAGCGGTGCTAAAAATAGCGCCGCTTTACCTCTGATGTCCGGGGCAGCACAGTGTGAAAGGGCTCTTAGTATCATCCGCAAATACAGGGATTGAACTGTTTACCCCATCCTCCAGGTCGTTTATGAACAAATTAAACAGGATTGGTCCCAGCACACAACCCTGGGGGACCCCACTACCCACCCCTGACCTTTCCGAGTTTTCCCCATTTATCACCACCCTCTGAACTTGCCCTTGTAGCCAGTTTTCAATTTTAGGCTAACTGGTCTGTAATTCCCAGGGATGTATTTTGGGCACTTTTTAAATATTGGTGCTACATTGGCTTTTCTCCAATCAGCTGGTACCATTCCAGTCAGTAGACTGTCAGTAAAAATTAGGAACAATGGTCTGGCAATTACTTGACTGAGTTCCCTAAGTACCCTTGGGTGCAAGCCATCTGGTCCCAGTGATTTATTAATGTTACGTTTCCCAAGTCTAATTTTAATTCTGTCCTCTGTTAACCATGGAGGTGCTTCCTGTGATGTGTCATGAGGATAAACACTGCAGTTTTGGTTACTGAAGCCCCCCGATTCCCTTGTGAAGACTGAGGAGAAGAATAAATTCAATACCTTCGCCATCTGCCCATCCTTTGTAACCAGATGTCCTTACTCATTCTTTATTGGGCCAATATGGTCTGTCCTCCCTTTTTTACTGTTTACATACTTAAAGAATTTCTTGGGATTTTTTTTTGCTCTCCTCTGCTATGTGTCTTTCATGTTCTATCTTAGCTGACCTTATTGCACCCTTACATTTCTTGTTGCATTCTTTATAAAGTCTGAATGCTGATGATGATCCCTCAACCCTGTATTTTTTGAAGGCCTTCTCCTTTGCTTTTATATGCATTTTTACATTGGAGTTAAGCCATCCAGAACTTTTGTTAGCTCTTTTAAATTTATTACCCAATAGGATGCATTGGCTAATGCCTTTATTTAACCACTTGCCGCCCGCCATATAGCAAAATTTCCAAGAGGGTGCACCTCTTTGTCTCCACCCGCCTCTGTGCTGGCCCCTTCCGGCACCTCCCATGTACGTTCCTGGCTCTCCTTTATGCCCCGTACACACAATAGGATTTTCTGATGGAAAATGTTCTATAGGAGCTTCTTGTAGGAAATTATGACCGTGTGTAGGCTCTATCTGACATTTTCCATCGGAATCTCCATCACACAAAATTTGAGATCTGGTTCTCAAATTTTCTGACAACAAAATCCGTTGTCGTAAATTCCGATCGTGTGTACACAATTCTGACGCACAAATATCCACGCATACTCGGAATCAAGCAGAAGAGCCGCACTGGCTATTGAACTTCATTTTTCTCAGCTCGTCGTACGCACCGCGTTCTTGACGTTCAGAATTTACGACAAGATTTGTGTGACCGTGTGTTTGCAAGACAAGTTTGAGCCAACATCCGTCGGGAAAAAAACATGGAGTTTGTTGTCGGAAAATCCTATCGTGTGTACAGGGCATTAGTATGGAGGGACTGCTCAGTGCTGACAGTGGCTTCCCCAGATTCAGAACCTGGGCTTCAAGGGAAATCATGTGCTTACATTTTGCACAGCAGTATTAACCCTCGATCGGATGATCAAGGAACGCATACATGCCGCAAGATGTACAACGAGTCGCCTCTCCACACCCGCCGGGCATCATACCTATTAAATTTAATGAGGATTGGGGATTATACCCTGTCCAAATTACCTAAGAACTGGCTTCCTGACACTAATACTCAACAAGACAATACATAGGTATTCAACAAGACAATACATAGGTACTCAACAAGACAATACACAAGTACTCAACAAGACAATACACAAATACTCAACAAGACAATACACAGGTACTCAACAAGACAATACACAGGTACTCAACAAGACAATACACAGGTACTCAACAAGACAATACACAGGTACTCAACAATACAATACACAAGTACTCAACAAGACAATACACAGGTACTCAACAAGACAATACACAGGTACTCAATAAGACAATACACAGGCACTCGCAGACCTACTTGCACTCGCAGACCTACTTGCACTTGCAGACCTACGTGGACTCACAATACACAAGTACTAATGATCCACACACACACTACTCAGACAACACTCAGGTACTCACACTACACAGGTACTATGACCCTGTTATAACCTCCTGTTTTAAACTCACCACTTAGTCCATTTCCACTAACTCTGGTTTTTAACTCACCACTTAGTCCAGTTCCACTTGGTCTAAGTTCCAGCAAACTCAAAGATGAGCAGGCTCACAATGAGTTCTATAGGCCTCAAGCAACTGTGACCAATTAACCATTCCCCTTAATTAGTAGGCTGACGGAAGCAAAGAAAAAAAAACTTGTTTAAAAAGTGTCAGAAAAAGGTGTTAAAAAGCTACAAGGAAAAACCTCAAAAAGAACCTACAAATGCAACCCAGCAATCACTAGCAGTCAAAAAGCAAAACTTGTTCACTCTCCAATCAAGGTACCAACTGTTTAGCTTCCAACCAGCAGTCTGGCTTGTTACCTGTTCCAGGGTCCAGCGGTGCAGGGGAACGAAGCCCCGCTCATCTCCCCCTCCTCTCTGTAGTGCTGGCATTGTAACTGTGGGTGCCCGGCTGTGGCTTCACAACCAGGCACCCACTGCACATGCGCGAGCCGCGCCGCGCGCCGTGACTGGCCGGGCAATCATCTGAATCATCTGGGACCTGTGACGTGTCCCAGATGATTGCCGAGAGGGAGGGGGCAGAGGTGATCTCCCCTCCGGTGCCACGGTGCGCCGGGAGGAAGTGGGAGCTGAAACCCTCTGAAAAGAGGGTATCTGCTCCCCCCCCCCAAAAAAAAATGACATGCCAAATGTGACATGTCAGGGGGTCACCTCCCTTAAAGCGGAAGTTCAATTTAATTGTTCTGTGCAGTGGTCTTGCACACAGCAACTTCAATCCTCTTCATTCCAGGCCCCCAGTGGTGCTTCTGGCTCCTCCCCCTTGAGCAGTAGCCCCAGAGAAAGACTCTTGCCCTAAGGGCACTGCTGAATACTCACTTCCGAGCTGCTGCTCCATTCATCCATAAGACACATAGAGCCGTGGCTCGGGCCCCCCCTCTCTTCATTGGCTCACTGGCTGTGATTAACAGCAGTGGGAGCCAATGAGCTCCCACTGCTCTATTAGCCAATGAGAAGGGAGAGTCCCAGGACAGCCGAGGCTATCATGAACATCACTGGATCGAAGGGAAGTGGCCACCTGTCTGGGATTCACCTTCGGGTTTTGAATCTTGTGTCCGGTTTCAGACTGCCTGAAACCCAGACACAATATTTAGACCAGACAGCTGTAGGCCTCAGGTCCTAATTTGACAGATGTGTGGGTGCAGGTGTATTGCCCTAAACACAGACAGTGTGCATTCAGGGGCCACCTATCCACACTTATCAAATTAGGAAGTGCGTTTACACTGTATGGGCAAGAGAACCCATGCAAATGAGCCCTTCATTGTTTTAATTATCTTTTTACAATTTGTTATTTTATAAATTTTTTTATTATTCTTTACCTTTTTTCTTTACAATCCTGTTGGGGGGAGGGGGGCTTGGGTGAAATATCAGGGGTCTAAACAAACCCCTGATATCTCTTCTTTGAGACAGAGAAAGGAATTGAGAACACAGATTCTTAAATTCCTTCCTCTGTAGTCTCAGCTGCACTGAAGATGAATGAAGAGGAGACAGACTCCTGTTCATTTATAAACTGAAGCATAGTAAACTCAGTTTAGCTTTGATCGGTAGCGATCGCTCACTGTGTTCAATTCAGCAAATGACCCGCAGCAGCCGACAGGAGAGCAAATCCAGTGACGCTGCAGGGGGGGGTCAAGGGGGGGCCCGGGCACACGGGGGCATCAGATGTGGGCAGCAAACAGAGGGGGATTGGTGCAGGGGGGACAGGAGAATAATTACAGAATGATGCTCTGTGTCTGTGTCTTTCCCTCCAGCAGCTGAAAGCTGGCGGCAGGGAGAGGGAGAGAAACAAGCTTTCAGCTGCTGGAGGTAGAGACAGACAGACACAGTGCATCGTTCTGTAATTGTCCTCCTGCCCTCCTGTACCAATCCTCCTGCTGTCAAGGCCCCCCTGTGTGCCTCCCCTACAGGGGGCCTGGTGATATCCCCCTGTCAACGGCACTGCATATCGCCTCCCTATCAGCTGTTGCTGACAAACGCGATCCCCCGCAGAGTGCAACTCAGAAACTAGGCCCATATGAAAGTGTCAGTCCTAAGTTACCCAATATAAAGTATGACTCAAACGACAAACTCTACATTTATCGATGGTTATGCAGTACAAGACTCCACTACTCCTTTTTTTCAGGTTATAATTAAATTGATGGAAAACGTAACAGTTCCCCTTTAACAGAGGCCCAGCGTGTCTGTACTTGTGACCATCACAGATAACTCATGCTTGTTTAGTGCTGGTGATTTACCTGTTATCAGGGCTTTTCTCCCTTCATCTTACTAATTTATCACTTTCTTCTACACTGCAGACAATGGACTGCTGTCATTTTTTTACCAATTAGCTGATAGTGTTGTCTGCAGGTCAGAAAGTCAGCAATGTTGTGACTAATCCGGTGTGTTTAACTGATATGGTCTGTATATTACTAGACAAAGGATGGAACTGACTCTACAGGCTCCTACTGCAAAATATATGTTGTAACCTGGTGCCCCTCATATAACCCATATTAAAGTGGACCTTCACCCGAAAATAAAGCGGAACTAAGTGTAAAAAGAAAATGCAAACAGGCAGGTTTTTTATTAAAGGAGAAGTATGGGAACATTTTTCCCTCATTATACTTAGGTGGATGCAGCATTGGTCCGATACTGCATCTGTCCCCCGGCGTCTCTGTACTGAGAACCGAGCGATCGAACGCCGCCGATGCATGGGCGGATCCAGAGTCTAGTCTCGGGAGGGGCACTGCCAGAAAATCCGTTTTTTTTTGTGGGCAATTTATCGAGGAAACGGCTGGTGTTGGCGCTTCAATCATCAATCATTAGGATGATTGAAGCGCATTATTTCTATAATTACATTGTAATATAAGATAAAATAGTTCAACTCACCATAATGCAGAATCAGTGGGAGCCGTGAGTGTGTCACTTGCCACTTCACCTGCCACACGTTGCGGATTGTCACTTGCCACGTCGCCTGCCACACCTTGTGGATTGTCACTTGCCTGCCACCAGATGCAGATTGTCATTTGCCACGTCACCTGCCACACCTTGCGGATTGCCACTTGCCACATCACCTGCCACACCTTGTGGATTGTCACTTGCCTGTTGAGGTGGCGTTTTGGTTATCTCTTGCTGTGTCCCAGACTGAGTCAGGCAGCAGAGAGATAATGTAATCTCTCTGCTGCCTGCCCAGTGATGGCGGAAGTTACTGCAGGGATGCAGGGCTGGCGGTGAGAGATGATCTCATCTCTCTGCTCCCCCGCCCCTGGCTTACTGATTGGCCAGCTGCCAACACACTGAGCCACCTGGCAGCCCGGCCCGCCCACAAACCGCGCCGCCTGCCTGCTATCATAACCGCCAGCTATGTTACCCGCAGAGCCTCCCGCTATGTCCCCCACCCGCGGACCCGCCCACTATGTCGCCCGCTATGTCATCCGCCCACGGAGCCGCCGGAAATGTCACCTGCCTGGCCGGCAACAAATTTCTCGGGGGGGGCAATTGCCCCGTTGCCTCCCCCCTGGATCCGCCCCTGCGCCGATGGCTCGGTTCTCTCACCTCCCTGAGCAGAGAGCTACTGACTGTCAATCAGGAGCTCTCCTCTCTGCTTCTCCACGCTCACTGGAGGCTGAGACGCCTATCAGTCCAGGCACCTGGCGGATCGAGACTTCCAAAGTCGGGATGACGTGGTGCCTGGACTGATCTGTGTGATGTCAGGACTTCAGACCGCTCTCTGCTGAAAACGGGTCACAGGGGTACAAAACGAATTGCACTCCTGTGCCCCATAGGAGAAGCCCAGCCAAACAAGATCAGGACTTTTCCTTTAAAGTAGAGACATGCAATGTCTGTTTTGCAATAAAGTATACTTACCTGCCTATTTGCAATACTCTGAAGAATGTACACTGAGCTGTGCATGCGCAGCCCAGTTTACACACCAGCACCCTACAAGGGTGCCAGGATGACTGCACTCGCAGGAGTGACGTCAACCCAGGCCAAGCAATCAAAATGGCCAAAGACCCCAGGAACAAGATGCTCGCCCATGCAAGGGACTTCACGGGTGTTGGACTGTTAGAACTAAGGTAAGTATTCATGCCTTTAGTTTTGCTTTAAAGTTTTCATTCTTCTCCCACCCATACCCCACCCAGCCTGGTCAGAAACTACAGATGTTTTTTTTTGGGGAAGCGAGTACCTTTTTTTGCAGGTAACTGCTTCCACTTCCTTCTTCCTTGTCTAGGTTAGGATGACATAATCTCTGCTTGCCCCCAATACCCTCTGTCTCCTGGGATCATGTCACACATCCTAGGAGCATGCAGGACCAGTCTCACAGCCGGCCGCCGTCTCATCCATGTGTAACAAAGACGTTTGCTGTGAGTAATTAGGAAGTCACAGCTGGCTCCCAAATCCAAGATGGTGGCACCAGGGAGAGATCCTCAGTGCTGAGTGGAATTGACTGCGAGGAAAACAGCGCTGGACTCCATGGGCTGGTAAGTATCTATTTCTTTTTCTTTTTTTCTTTGTTCCTCTTTAAACCTTTAAGGGTCAGTTCACACCATAGAAACGCATTCCGGATGCGTTCCAGATGCTTTTCTGCATGCGCGTTATTGATGCATTTTTAATGCGTTCCAGTGCTTTCTTGATGCATTTTTGTTGCAGTCCAGTGCATTTTTCCCCCCTCTTTTTTCTTAACCTTAAATAAGGACATGTGTCTTCCAGTGCGTTTTACAGTGTTCCAGTATAGTCCAGTGCAGGAAAAATGCAGCATGTTCTACTTTGTTTTTTTCTGGAACGCACTGGAACTGCAAGCACTGGTGTGAACTATGCCATTGAAAACCATATAACCTACTTTCCATGCGTTTTTGATGCAGAAAAAAAAATGCACTGGACTGCATGTGGTGTGAACTGGCCCTTAGTGTTCTGCTCACTCCTAGAAGTACTATTTGATAATAAAACTGTTGTTATAGATCAACTAGAGAATGAAACAGCAGTTTAGAGTTTGATAAAAGAGCTGTGAAGCAAAGAGTAAAGGAGCGTTAATATGTAGAGAACATGTGCCCACATAGTTGATATATAAGTAAGGAGCACAGTCAACACTGGGCCCCTTGGCCTCATAGGCCTAGAAGCAGTTGTCCCCAGCTTCCTGCTGTACATTGGTTACAACCTATGTAGTAGTTAAGGGAGAACTACATGTGCTATGGGCTGAGGGCCTGAAGGAGATGTGCTTGAAGGAAACTTGCTGGAGAGCTGGGTGCCTTTCGTCTGTAGCTCCAGGAATGGAAGTATTTCTTGAGGGTTTTTAAATAACAAATATATTATACTTATCTGCTCTGCACAGTGGTTTTGCACAGAGCAGCCCAGGTCCCCTGCTGGTGCTTCTTCTGCCCCCTCCCTCCTGTCAAGTGCCCCCAGAGCAAGCTTCTTGCAATGGGGGCAGCCAAGCAGGCTCGCTCCCGAGCCATGGCTCTGCATGTGAATGGCTGGGCCCCACCCCTTCTCTCTCCTCATTGGCTCACTGGCTGTGATTGACAGCAGCGGGAGTCAGTGGCTCCCGCTGCTGTCTTTGCCAATGAGGAAGGAGAGTTAAGGCTCTCATACACATCGCTGGAGGAAGATTAGGCTCAGGTAAGTAATGGCCTTCATAGCCTTCACAAGTACTTTAAGGATTTTGACTGCTGTTAAAGGGGCTCAGATTTACTGGCTATCCCCTCTTTCTTCAGCATCATTTTGGAGCTGCTGCTAGAGGGCCCTATACTGCTGGAAAGCTGTTCTCCAGGATGTGCCTTTGGGTATTCTACACACTCAGCCCTCCTTCCTGCATTTTGTTCTAGATCTGAAATAAATTAAAAAAGAACCTCAGACTGAGCCTGAATTTATCAGTTTGCTTTTGGGACTGAACACAGGGTGGGCAGACTCTCAACAGGTAAGTGAAAGGAAATAGTAGGTATTCTGGAGGACCACCCGTCTATTAGGTACACCAACAGCGCCCTCAGATATCTGGAGACACCATGAAAGGAGAAGCAAGTTATGCATTCGTAAAATGTCTGCCTTTATTAGGTGTGTTACAGCTTATATATGGTTCAACATACCAATAGAAAGAGGGGAGGGGGGAGTGGTTAGTAAATGATGTATTGGTATAAAATATATGGTTATACAAGTCAATGACCCCTAGAATACATCTATCATGAGGTTACAAGAGTCAACAGGCCATCTGGTTATGAGTCATAAATCATGCATCCTTTTTCGTGGCGTACAGAACAGAGAACAGATATATATATATATATATATATATATATATATATATAGTACAGTGCTTGTGAAAGCATTTTTCTAAGCATTCTTTTATAGTTTATATGCTATGGTATATGCTATAGTATATAGCAGAGTTAAGCTATCTTGTATACTGAAATGGCAGAGCATGTTTTGGGCATATTACTACAGTAAGGAGGACCTAGTTTAATTCCACCAGCCCCTCCAGGGTTATTGCTACACTGATATATAGTATCAATTCTTTTGAGAGGTCCACATGAGAGAGTTTTGTGGAACTGTTGTTTCACTGTTCACTATGGGGTTGATTTACTAAAGGCAAACAGACTGGACACTTTTCAAGTTCAGATGCTACAGAGCTTAGTAAATGAGGGGAAGATCTGCTGACTTCCAACATCCAATCACGTGCAAGCAAAAATGCATTTTTTTAAATTTTACTTGCATGTGATTGGGTATTCTTTGCAAAGTGAAGCTTCACCTCATTTACTAAGCTCTGGCGTAACTGCACTTGTAAAGTGCGCAGTCTATTTACCTTTCGTAAATCCACCCCATAATTGTACACCTTCTGATCACAAAGTGGTTTAACCCGTTGGCGCCGGCCGCACGCAAATATGCGGCCTTTCTGCGGGTGGGCCTTTGCGCCGAGTGGCCGCATATTTGCGAGAATTGGTGGGATATAGCTGTGCCGAGAGCATGCCCTGCACGCTCCCGACACAGTTACTGGCAGCTAACGGGGAGCTCACAATCGCTGCTTGTGATCGGGAGCTTTCCGATCATGTGACAGCCAATCACAGCGTTCACATGATCATAAACCCCGCCCTGCCTCCTGGAATCCTAAACCCTTTAAAGGGCCAGGAAGATCCGGCTTCAAGGGGTTATAACATAAAACATATATAGTTAAAGCTCAGTTGAGGCTTTAGTTTAAATCAGTTTAATACATTCCATTAAAGTAAAAGTGCAAAGTCCTTGCAAAACTGCCACAGAGTAGAAAAACCTGTCCACTGCCAGCAGCTGAGAAGTGGAACCCTTGCTTGCTGTGGTGAAGCAGTGGTCTAACACACCCTCTACTGCACGGGTCTCCAAACTTTCTAAACAAAGGGGCGGTTTACTGTCCTTCAGATTTTAGGAGGGCCAGACTGTGGCCATCGGGAGTACAAAATGTCTCAGCGACATTAAAGAATCCCCCATCATTGGTGTCAGTGGGAGGAATTGTGCCCCATCATTGATGTCATTGGGCTTCATTGCTGGTGTCATTGGGAGAAATTGTGCCCCATCATTGGTGTCATTAGGCCCCATTGCTGGTGTCACTGGGAAGAATTGTGCCCCATTATTGGTGCCGTTGGGAGGAATTGTGCCCTTCATTGGTATCAGTGAATAAAATAGCACCCCAAGAGTCAGATAAAAGCTAGCAACCCCAGGCCGCAGTTTGGAGACCACTGCTCAACTGAGTCAGACCCACAGCTCTGCAATTAGCAAAACTCATGCTCCCCTTTTATTAGAGATCTATAACTCTGACTCAGCGTGGGGGCTTGTTGGACCTTAGCAAATGGATCTCTGCTTAAACACAGACAGTAATGGTGCATGCTGGCAGGGGACAGGCTATTCTAATCAGGCTGTGGGTGATTTAGATTGAAAGTGAACAGACAATGCACACCTTTTGTTTTGATGCACCTGCAATGTACAATATTTACCCAATTTAAAAAGAAAGTTCAATTGGGCTTTAAGCTTAAGTAACTCCTTATACTGTAGAGATAAATGTGTAGGATAGACCAAGAAAAACCCTGGTACCATCTCTGGAAGAGTGCTAATGACTAACTGCGAGAATCAGATTTTAAATTAACAGTCTTGTGTTTTTGTCACCTTATCTGTGAAGCCAAAGCAATAAAAAACATTATAAAAAGATTATTGTTGCTGAGGCTTTTGCTTCTTCAGATCTAAAAAAGAAGAATTATTTTGATTATGCCAGAGACGTTGGCCAAAGCACATCGACATGAAGTATCATCTGTTTAGGGACACACGAGAGCAAGGTGTTATCGACGTTCAATATTGCCCATCAGAAGAGAAGTCTGCAGATGCACTCGCTGAGTCATTGTTAACCACTTGCCGACCGCTGCACGCCGATATACGTCGGCACAATGGCAGCGGTGGGCAAATGGGCGTACTTTTATGTCCCCTTTAAGAGCCAGGGCTAGCAGGCGCGCGCGCCTGACCCGTACAGCGTGACCGTGCTCGCGGGACCGGCGGACTCGATGTCTGCCGGTCTCCCAGCGGACTCGATGTCTACCGGCCTCCCGCCAATTGTGTCACGGAGCCGCAGGACAGGGAAGTGCCTATGTAAACAAGGCATTTCCCCATTCTGTCTTGTGTCATGACAGAGATCGCAGCTCCCTGTCATCGGGAGCAGTGATCACTGCCATGTGAGTTGAAGCCCACCCACCCACAGTTAGAATCACTCCCTAGGACACACTTAACCCCTTCCTCGCCCCCTAGTGGTTAACCCCTTCCCTGCCAGTGTCATTTACACAGTAATCAGTGCATTTTTATAGCATTGATTGCTGTATAAATGACAATGGTCCCAAAATAGTGTCAAAAGTGTCCAATGTGTCCGTCATAATGTCACAATCCCGATAAAAATTGCAGATCGCTGCCATTACTAATTAAAAAAAATCATTAATTATAAAAATGCCATAAAACTGTCCCCTATTTTGTAGACGCTATAACTTTTGCACAAACCAATTTATATACACTTATTGCGATTTTTTTTTTTACCAAAAATATGTAGAAGAATACATATTGGCCTAAACTTAGGGAAAAAATTGTTTTTTTATATATTTTTGGGGGGTATTTATTAAAGCAAAAAGTAAAAAATGTTGCTTTTTTTTCAAAATGTATGCTCTTTTTTTGTTTATAGCGCAAAAAATAAAAACCGCAGAGGCGATCAAATACCACCAAAAGAAAGCTCTATTTGTGGGAAAAAAAGGACGTCAATTTTGTTTGGGTGCAATGTTGCACGACCGCACAATTGTCAGTTAAAGCGACGCAGTGACGAATCGCAAAAAGTGCTCTGGTCTGGAAGGGAGTAAAATCTTCCGGGGCTGAAGCGGTTAAAGGAACATAATACTCTTTTTCAGAAGAATCTTAACGTCATATAGCAAAACATGCTGTTGAGGAGGGGTTCTGGAAGTGCAACAGCATGTGCTATGCACTCCGAACTATAGATGGCACTGTAGTGATATACTAGCATATGTGTGTTTATATATGCTTCTACATTCTGTACAGTTAGGACTTTTTTTTCTCTCTGCTCTCTCCTGTAATGTTGTTCTGTTTTCCTATGCAGTAAGCCTGAATTCTACATTCCTCAAGATCTCAGTGCCTCATCATATCACATAGCAGTTGTTATTGTAAAGGCCTCTAGACATTCATGTGCATTAGGTCTAAAGCAAATCTTCTCCTGAGAGTAATATGGATGCCAATGCTGACTTCTTCTTCTGAACATGCTAGTTACCTGGCTGTTATGATGACTCTTGCTTCAATAGGTAGATTTTCTGATGTGGAATAATTATGATTTTGACTTTTTCTTCTGGTCTGCATACTGGCTGTTGGTCAGTTAAAGTGGTTGTATACCTCAGCCATGGAATCTGAGCAAAGCATATATATCTGCAGTGTTCACTTATCTCTCTCCAAAGCTCTAAGTGTAATTCTCTCTGGTGCTTTGTTCCTCTGTTATCAATATGAGTTACTTCTGAGACATTTTCCCAACATATGAGATAAATTTGTGTTGGGAGGAAGGGAAGGGAGAGCTCAGAACATTATCTATTCAGAACACAGTTCTTCTGCTGTGTGGAGGGGGGTTTGTTCCTTTCCTCCAATCAGCTCTCACACAATGTAACTGTAGTCTCTCCGTCCTCGCCTCTGTGCTAACGACAGAACAAAGTTTTTTTTTAACATGTAGCCCCCTGGCCTTAAACTGGGGCAATCAAGTAAATGTAGTTTTTGGCTGGGCTTTAAACAGCTCAGACTGATTGTACAGATTATCTGGTCTTTCCCTAATCTCAATTGGGTTGTGCATTTCTAACTGTTGCCAGTAAGTTTTACTGGTACCACAGGCCAGTATGAAAAGTACAACTAGGGTTGAGTTATGAAGATTTTTTTCTTCCAGACAGCCTAGTAGGAGCTCCTTGGGCGCTGGTGTATTCTGGGAAAGGATATATATTTAGGCGGGGCCATGTGGTCTGGATTTCATGTCTCAGGCCCTTCTGACCTGAGGACACGCTGCTGAAGTGAGCTCTGCAAGTAGGCCCAGAAGCATGTCTGGGGCCTACTAATCCTGAAGTAGTCCTTACGCTGTCTTGCCCGGTATGGAAGAAGCCAAGCCAAGCTGAGAAGATACAGGGGAGGACCCTTACTGGGGAGAGCCAGGGTGACAGCTGGTCTCTCAGGAGGGCCTGGTGACTCATTTTGGAGGACGCACCTACATCTAAAACATGCTTACAGTGTTGCCAGGTCGGCTTAAAGCTTCTGACACTGTAAAGCTAAATCTTGTTCTACAATCTGAAACGTGTTTGCAGTATCGCCAGGTCGACTTAAAGGTTCTGGTACTGTCCAGCTGTTCTTTTTCTGGATCCAGAGTCTATAAGTGATCTTTTGAAGGGGTGTAGAGAGGGGAAGACTACAGATAAAAAAGTAAAACCTATGTAGGAGGATTTGTTTCATCTCTGTGTATCTGAGGCTGTTCACTTCACTGGGTATATGTGAGGGTTTACAACTACTTTAATGCCCCGTACACACGATTGGAAATTCCGCCAGCAAAAGTCCGATGTGAGCTTTTGGTCGGAAATTCCGACCGTGTGTATGCTCCATCGGACTTTTGCTGGCGGAATTTCCCTCCAGCAAAAGATTGAGAGCAGGAAATTCCGATCGTCCGTAGCAATTCCAGCGCACAAAATTCCCACGCATGCTCGGAAAATCCCCGACCGCCCACCTAAATTATACAATGCAGCTGCCCAAGATTGTATCCATTGCACGGCCATGATGCCTTGTTTTGTCGCTGCAGAATAAGTTAAACAGCATGTCGCATTGTGTAGGTGGTACCACTGTCGAATGCGACCCATTTAAACAAATAAGACATCACAAACATACATTTCCCAGCACACTTACCGGCTAGCCTGCAAACAAACCAGATTGACCATGTTAATAATTCATGTAAAAAATTAAGGGTTTCAATGCACACATCTGCAAATATATCTGGAAGACGCAGTGGCCATGTCAAGGCTCCTCTGTATACTGCGGTCCTAACTCTAAAGATTTTGAGAGTCTCCAAATTAGAGCATATATAGCAGGGGATAAATTAAAGCTGTGTTCTAGTCATTTTTACATTTACTAAAAGACTTTTAATAAACAGACACTCACCTGTCCCACGGTCCAGCAATGCGGCCACCTGAAGCTTCACTCCTCCCCCTCTCCTCTCCGCGGCGATGGCATTGCAAGCATGGACACTCGGCTGTAACAGCTTGCGGCGTCACAGCATGGTGCGCACTGTGCATGCACGAGTTGTGCTGTGCCTTCTCAGTGGCTGGGCAATCTTCTGGGACCTTTGACGTGTCTCAGAAGATTGCAGGGAGGGAGGGGGAGAGGAAGAGTTGCCTAGGCGGCAAGAGCAGAAGTGGGAACTTGGTACCTGACAAAAATAGGTACCTGCCCCCCCCCCCCCCCCCAAAAAATGTCCTGTCAAATGACAAGCAATACACCACAGATCACCTTCCAGAGGGGTGGCAGTTTAGCGGCACATGTGAATAAGACCTAACTCAGAAAGTAGAGGGTCAGGGTGACAAAAACTAGCCTTTTAAGATGGTGGCCCACATAATTCCCTTATGTCAGGTTTACTTTAAGTGGAAATGTTCATGCTGGACTTGGATTTAGCTTTGAATGAAATTGAGGTATACTTTACAGGAGTTCTGACTTCCTCTAGATAAACTGACGTTCTTGAAGATGAAAGGACCTGGTGCTCTTTGGAAGATGAAAGGTTGAACTTGTCGGCCTTATGTTTTTATCTAACCAGCCATGTAACTTTGTGACCCCGCAGGTTACATCTGGTAGAAGAATGTTTTCATTGCGACTTGTATCAGCGTTGTACCTCCTCCATCTCACAGGAAAAAATCTGACCTAAAGTAAACTACTATGTAGCCAAAAATGATCATTAATCTGTCTGATTGAGACCTTTACATAATTTTGTTTGACGTCATATTCATCATCACTACTAGTAAAGCAGGAATAGAAATAGGCGATTAAATTTCCTTCATCCAGGAACTGTCAACATTGAAACTATGGCAAATATTGCATAATACTTAATTGCTGGAGCCTTGTGTATGAAAACTCGAGGTCTTAACATTTTTTTTTTCCTCTATAGATTATGGGATAAAATGTCAAGATCCCAGAAATGGACAATGTAAGAGTCTGCGAATATAATAAAAACAAAGGGGTTGATTGACTAAAGGCAAATAGGCTGTGCACTGTGCAAGTGAAGTTGCTCCAGAGCTTAGTAAATGAGCAGAAGCTCTGCTGACTTCCATCATCCAATCATATGCAAGCAAAAATGTTGTTTTTTTTATTTTCCTTGCATGACTAGCTATTCTTTTTGTATCTAGGAGCTGGATACTTACCTATTCCTGCAATCAGAAGATGCTGTGTGGCATGTTTTCAGGGGAAGCTGTTCCCTCTAGTGTTAAAATGTAGGATGTCCTGTCACTTTCTTAATCAGAGAGAAGACAGAGCAAAGCATCTTGGGACATGTAGTCCATATGGATAGGGTTCCCCCTCTGGCTGTATTATGTGAAACTACAACTATCAACTGGCTGATGGAGAAGAGAAGACCACTGGGAGGGACTATAGGAGGGAAGGTTTGAGGCCTGGCATCGCTCTCTTGGGACCAGCGTGGATCTGCATACAGGGAATCTGTTACAGGGTGAGGTGCAGCTGAGTTGCGGCCTGCTCTGGCAGAGTTACCCAGCAGATATCTGGAAGGACACCTGCGGACAGTTTCCCTTCACTGTCCGGCGGCAGCCCGGAAGGCTGCTCCTGTTTCATCCACCCTGCATAGATATTGTATCCATGTGAGCCGTGGTGCAGTGCGGCAGAGGCCAGATTTCATTCCTTGAGCCACATTCCTGAAAGATCATCATCATCTCCATCATCATCATCCTCATCATCATTTGTTCCAGTGTGGTGAGCGGGCAATAGCCCAGTCTTATTGACACTGTATATAGACATCGTCTCCTGTCCTCATTACCATCTTTAGTTCAAGGATCTGTTCCAGCATATCATAGACACTATATACAGACATCTTTGCCATCTATTGTTCTGCTCTTGCTTGTAGTTCCACAGAATTTAACATCTTTTAAGTCAGTTATCACTGTGAATCTAATTACAGTTCTGATTTGCATGAATATTGTCTGTTGGTTATACACCATCTATTGGATCAGCTATTTTGTTTTACCATTCAATATTTCTTACGTGCAATTAAACACCTGAGAGCTAGCTGAAGATTAACCGGATTGCCACACAGCAACACAGGACTACTTTCACCTCCCTCCCCACTTCAGGGATTTATTTTGCTGAAGCTTGTAAAGCTGCAGTTCACCAATGACTCTCTGTAAGAGCAGGTTGAATTGTAATACAGTTCCTGCTTGCTAAAGTTGTACTTGTTTATCTACTGTTTTTTCCATGTATGTGTGAAGGAGCAAAAGAAAGGGGTCTGACACTAATAAGAGTCATACCTTCTTTAGCCTATTCACATAGACATTATATGTACTTATTTGAGCATAGACATTATAGTATTCACTGTTGAATGTTTGAATCTTAGAGGTAATAATTGTCTTGCTATCAATAACATTCTTTGGGAAACAACATTTTGAGGTATAAGCTCAAGTTGACTCTTTAATTTCTTTTTCATTCATATCATTGAGTAAACTATTTTTGATTTAACCAATTCTGGTGAATTTCCTTATTGCTGCTGTTATCTAGTGAGAAAAAATGTTTGAACCCTGGGTGTCAGAGGTGGCAAAGGACTCAAAGGGCCAGGGTAACCAGAGCGGTACTGCTTTATCTTGCGACCTTAAAGAGGGAAGCGCTACATTTGCACAGTGAAGCTTTACCTAATTTACTAAGCTTTGGTGCAACTGCACTTTGCACAGTGCACAGGCTATTTGCCTTTAGTAAATTAACTACAAAATGTGTTTCAAGATATAGGATGATAGGGCACAAACACTGACTAGAATCAAGCAAACAATTCTGACTTTTGGCTTTGGTAATATAATGATAATAAACCCTCAGTTTTCTTAAAACTCGATTTCAGGATAAGTAAATAGAATCTAATTACAAGAGTCATTCTTCATTAAATCTTTTATGTTTTGTGTATTTTTCCTGATCAGTAACTCATCTGTGCAAGAGCTTCACGTAATAAAGACCACCCACTGCTGCTCTCTCTCCTTGTGCAGGGTGACAGGTCTGGTCTCCACCCCCTCTTGTAGTTTTCTGCAAGCTACTTGTAGTGGGTGGGGCCTGACAGATCCCTCCCACAGCTCTGCTCTCTTCAAAAGCTCAGTGATGATTTTGCTACAAGTTTTACATGGTATTAACTGGACTTTCAAAAGCATCTGTTGTTCACTAAGTAGATTTATATCCATTGCAACTGTTAAGGAATGTGTTTAAAAGATTTTTTTTTTTTGCCTAGAGTTTAGCTTTAAACACTTTCAGTAGCTGACTTAGGGGTCAATTCACTAACGTTTAATGCATGCAGTCACATGACTAATTTGCATAAATTATCGCATGCAGTAAATAAAGTCCACTTCATAAAAAAAAAAAAAATGTTTATGCGGTAAGCTCTTAAAGTGATACTAAAGTCTAGTTTCTGGTCCGGTATGGATTTTAAGGGGAACCCCATGCCAATTGTTTTTTTTAAATGGTGCGCCCCCCCCCTCCTAAAATCCATACCAGACCCTTATCTGAGCATGCAGCCCAGCAGGTCAGGGAAGGCGGGGAATGAGCAAGCGCCCCCCCCCCCCCCGAACCATACCAGGCCACATGCCCTCAACATCTTTTAAAGGAGAGGTTTAGGGTTTTTTTTTACCCCAGATCTCTCCATAAAGCAGACCTGTCATACTTTTTTCTATTAGGATGTTTATATTCCTTGTAATAAGAATAAAAGTGATCAAAACAAAATAAAGGGACAGTGTAAAAATAAAAAATAAAAAGTAAAATAAATAATATAAAAAAACAATTTAAAGCACCCCCATCCTTCTGTGCTCGCATGCAGAAGCAAACGCATATGTAAGTCGTGCACGCAAATGTCAGTGGTATTCGCGCCACACATGTGAGGTATCACCACGAACGTTAAAGCGAGAGCAATAATTCTAGTGCTAAACCTCCTCTGTTATGCCCCGTACACACGGTCAGATTATCCGACAGAAAATGTGTGATAGGACCTTGTTGTCTGAAATTCCGACCGTGTGTAGGCTCCATCACACATTTTCCATCGGATTTTCCGACACACAAAGTTTGAGAGCAGGATATAAAATTTTCCAACAACAAAATCCATTGTCGAAAATTCCGATCGTGTGTACACAAATCCGACGGACAAAGTGCCACGCATGCTCAGAATAAATATAGAGATGAAAGCTATTGGCCACTGCCCCATACGTACTGCCCCATACGTACGTACACGTACAGACGTACGTGTTTTACGTCACCGCGTTTAGAACAATCGGATTTTCCAACAACTTTGTGTGACCGTGTGTATGCAAGACAAGTTTGAGCCAACATCCGTTGGAAAAAATCCTAGGATTTTGTTGTCGGAATGTCTGAACAAAGTCCGACCGTGTGTACGGGGCATTAGTCTAAACAGATAACCTGTAAAGGCATTTAAAGCATCGCCTATATAGATTTTTAAGTATTGTCGCCATTCCATGAGCGTGCACAATTATAAAGCATGACAAGTTAGGTATCCATTTACTCGGCGTAACATCATCTTTCAGATTTTACGAAAAATTTGGGATAAATATTGTGTTGTTTTTATTATTAATTAAAGTGTATTTTTCCCAAAAAATTGCGTTTGCAAAACCGCTGCGCAAATACAGTGTGACATAAAAAATTGCAATGATCGCCATTTTATTCTCTAGGGACTCTACTAAAAAAAAAATGTATAATGTTTGGGGGTTATAAGTAAATGTCTAGCAAAAATACTGATTTAAACTTGTAAACAAAAAGCACAAGAAAAAGCCTGGTCTTAAAGTCCACTACTCTAGGTTTCCTCTTTTTCTTGCAGCATCCTATGGAGCCACCCTTGTACGAAGGGACTAGAATTGTCTCCCCATACACTGTGTGAATGTATAGATACACACAGCCCATAGCCTAGAATGGCAAGACACTCCCCTGCTCCTTCCTCCTCCTTCCAAGCTAACAGACTGACTGGAGACTGTACTGTCCACTGTTAATGCTTTCCCACGAAGACCATTCAGAGAGCAATTAGCAGCATTAAAAGTTGTAAACTGCAAGTGCAGGGGTAAGAATTTTAATAGTTTACTGGGTAATGTTTATTTTATAGTGCTCAATGTGTTAAGCAAAAAACGCTAAGGGTTTTATACCACTTTAGGTCTAATGATGGACCTGACCACAGACCCCCCCCAGGGAGAATACGTTTAATATTTGTAGTCATTCCTCATAATTCTATTCTATTTCATTACCATTGAGATGTTGTTCTAGACCCTTTATTACTTTGATTCTGTTGGGCACAAATATTTTTTTATCTGAAAATTCAAGAAAAAAAATCAGTTGAATTCTATGTTTTACTATGACTTTAATTTTCATTGGAAAAAACCTCTTTACAAATTTTATGGTAGCCATAGACAAGAGAGATGATGGACAGAGAGATAAATTCCTGGCATCAAAGGAGACCGAGCATCAGGACCAGGGGTGGACAAGTCATTTGTGCAGAATATGCAGGTTTACAAGGGTCCTCTGAGATTTAGGGGCCCAATTACTGTAGCTGTAGATCAAGCAGGTATTGGACCACACTCAATGTCATGTAGACCTAGATACTGCTAATTTCTAGAGCAGATAAGAAGGGATTATTTGTGATGTTCTAATTATTATCATGGCTTGTAATATCCAAGTGGTGTTGGACTGTGTACCTGCACACATACAAAGTGACCTGTGAATGGACAAAGGGAGAGGGGGGTTGGGTAAGCGACAGGATCTCCTGTTGTATGGGGACACCTGTCTGGGCATCCACAGTCTGGGCACAGATGCACTTTAAGCCGCCTTTTTTATGTCAAGGTTGGAATGCAGACCAATGGCCCCCTGAAAGCTCTAAAAATTGACATTTTGAAAAACCTGCCCCAATCACTATTATTCTACAGCAAAACAAGCATATTGGCAGCATCTGCTTACACCACTCGTCTCTCCCCTTTTTTATTAACCTGTTTAGTTGGCAGAGCGGAACTTACAAACTTAGGAAATGCTCTACAGCTGGGTTCTCCAAACTTTCTAAACAAAGGGCGACTTTACGGTCGTTTAGACCTTAGTGGGCCTGACTGTGACTGTGGTTCAGTGTTCAGAGATCTGCCGACCTAAACTTGCTGACCATTCATAATCATGAAAGCAGATTAGAAGCCATGAAGAGCTGAAGGAGGCTTCACAGCAACCAGCCAAAAACATTTCGATGCATGTATGTATGGCCACTGTGGTTGAAAAGAAGTTGATCTACCGATCGACTTATGTTCCACCGCCCTGTTGGAAAAAAGCCGCTCAATCAGCGCTGTAGGCTATAAACTGCAGTGATGATCTGTCAATTCTGACGGTGGGGAAGGATCCCTGCTGTCAGAATACAATGACACAGCAGGGAGTATTCCCACATCCATATTGAATGTGTGGATGGAGGAATCGGGGCAGCTTCTGAACAGTTGAATAAAAAAAACTGATTCATCTATGGCTAGCCTAGCTCATAGATGAGTCGTTTTTTTCATTCAACCATTCAAAAACTTCCCCAATTCCACCATCCACACATTCAATATGGATGTGGGAAAACTCCCTGCTGTGTCATTGTATTCTGACAACAGGGCGGACTTCCCTGCTGTTGTTTCATATGTCAACATGGATGTCACACCACTTCCTCAAACTACATTTTTCTAAAACCGAGCTTGTAATATTCTATCCCCCACCCACGCCCTCCTCCCTGACTTTTACATAAAGATCAACAATATCAATTCCTCCCCTCACGCCAGGTTTCTAGGTGTAGTCACAACCTCTGACCTATCCTTTCGGGCCCAAATCCAATCACTGTCAAAAGCTTGTAGACTTCACCTCCGTAACATGTAAAATTCACCCATTTTTAACTAATGAAACTACCAAACTACTCATTCACTCACCTTGTTATTTCTAGCCTTGACCATTGCAACTCCCTGTCCTTAGTCCTACCTCTACATAGGCTATCTCCTTGACTATCATGAATGCCACTGTCAGACTCATTTACCTTACCAACTGCTCAGTGTCTACCACCCCTTTCCACCAATCCCCCCACTGGCTTCTAATTGCTCAGCAAATTAAATTAAAAATACTAACAACATCATAGAAAGCAGTGGTGGGTGCTCCATTAGGGGTGCTGCCCCCCCTAATCCATGCGCCCAGCCCCTAATCTACATGCAGGGTGTCGGATGCATGGATTTCAATGGGGATTTTTTTTTTGAAGCACACGATTAGAGCCTGAAGTTTTAATTGGCTTCCAAAAAATGTCTTACTGCTTACTGCAGGGAATCCTGAGACCCGATTGGCCAGGGAGTCTTAGGACTCCTGGGCAATCGGGTCCCAGGACCCACTTGCTATTCAGCCAGAAGGAGAAGCTCTTCCCTCGGCAAGCTGGAATGAGGAGCAGCAGGTGGAGGGGCAGCAACAGCCTCTTCCAGCTTCAAGGAGCCCTACCCTGGATCCAGCACCATCAGCCTCCTAAGGTAAGGCCTCTGATTGCCACCTTCCCGTCCATCCGTCCTGTCCCCCCCCCCCCCCCAAATATTGAGCACCAGCCACCACTGATAGAAAGTCATACACAACTCCGCCCCAAGCTACATCACCAATCTTATCTCTAAATATCACCCAAACTGTACTCTCTGCTCCTCCTAGGACCCCCTGCTCTCTAGTCTCTTTTCTCCTCCTCCCATGCTCATTTCCAGGACTTTTCCAGAGCCTCTCCCATCCTCTGGAACCCTATACCTCAAACTATCTGGCTATCTTCTACTCACCTTTAGGTGATCCCTAAAAACTCACCTCTCCAGGAAAGCCTATCCTGCCTCCACCTAACAACTGAACTTTTAATTCTTCCATCAGCTCATCCCTCACAGTTATTACCTTTTTATACCACATGCCCCACCCTATTAGAGTATAAGCTCTTTTGAGCATGGCCCTCCTAACCCTCTTGTATTTTATTGTATTGTAACTGTACTGTGTCCCTTTATATTGTAAGGCTCTGCACAAACTGTTGGCACTATATAAATCCTGTATAATAGTAATAATATATATGATGTAAGAAGTGGATTGCAGCCCTACTGTCTATGTGCATGCACCTGTTGTCTCCTGCTCGGTTCTATATACGTTCCAGCCCACTTCCCCCTCTAGCACCCTCTGGGTTTCCATGACGATATATGGTGGCTCCTTGCTCTAAGTGGTCATAGCTCACCCTGCTTCTCTCATTATCTGCGCTCCTCGCTACCCTACCCACTCTCATTGGTCACGCTCCAGCTCTGTTGCCAAGCAGCTTAACATAACAGTACTTAATCAAACACACACACATCTAGATGTCTCAACCCTGTGTGTTTTTGCATACACTGAAGAAATGTCAGTGCAGGAATGGCCTTTTGACATCATTAGGGTGTGCTAGTTCTAAGTGTAGAGAAAGAAGGAGCCTCTATTGTTCGTAAAAGAGTGCCTGCAATGGCAATAAACAGCACGGCGAGAATTTATGTTACAATAAATAGCAACTTTAGAATAGTGTGCAGAATCAGAAGGTTGCAGGTTACAATAAATTTTCAAATCTAAATCTTCAGGAATGAAACAGATATTCTCTAAGATACTGTCAAGAGTAAGCTCAGTGCTAGATGGTGTGTGGTTAACCACCTCAATACCGGGCACTTTCACCCCCTTCCTGCCCAGGCCATTTTTCAGCTTTCAGCGCTGTCACACTTTGAATGACAATTGCGCGGTCATGCAACGCTGTACCCAAATTCATTTTTTATCTTTTTCTTCACACAAATAGAGCTTTCTTTTGGTGGTATTTAATCACTGCTGGGATTTTTTTTTTTTACCAAAAAAAAAAAGAAGAAAGACAGAAAATTTTGAAAAAAAAAAACATTTTTTTTTTAGTTTCTCTCAGTAAATTTTGTAAGTAAGTAATTTTTCTCCTTCACTGATGTGTGCTGATGAGGGGGCACTGATGGGCACTGATGAGGCGGCACTTATGGGCAATGATTAGGTGGCACTGATGAGGGGGCACTGATATGCCACACTGATGAGCACTGATAGGCGGCACTGGTGGGCACTGATAGGGAGCACTAATGGGCACTGATAGGGAGCACTAATGGGCACTGATGGGCAGCACTGATGGGCACTAACGGGAGGCACTGATGGACATTGATGGGCAGCACTGATGAGCAGGCTCTGATGGGCACTGAAAGGCTGCACTGACTGGCATCACTTATGGGCATTGATTGGTGGCACTGATGGGCACTGCTAGGGCTTTCCTATGACAATCAGTGCCCTGATTTTAAGCCCAGGTCTCGCCTGCGAGGAGATGCCGCTGACCGGCACTCCTCACCACACACTCTGTCAGTGTTAGGCGAGGATAGCCGATTCAAGGCACTTTCTTGTTTACACATGACTGGCTGTGATTGGACACAGCCGATCACATGGTTAAACAGCAGTGGCCACGGGTCTTTACAGAGATCAGGGTCGCGTCGTGCTGCTAGGCCTGAGCGTGCGAGAGCAGCTGTTCTGGGTGCTGTCATATGACGTCTACCCAGAACGAGAGCCGCACCGTCCCTTCATCATTTGACGGTGGGCAGGCAGCAATTGGTTAAAGTGTCTGTTAGGTCAGTGAGTACCATTACTGCCAGCCCCCCTGTTATAATAAGGTATAATACACAGTGTCAGGCTGGGTTCACACTAGCGCGAATTGGATGTGGGTTTCCCTGCATCCAATTCGCATGAGAGTCGATTGTAACCGGCTCTCTATGAAGCCGGTTCACATACCTCCGTTGCGGCTGCAGAGCAGCTTGCACAGGAGTCCTGTGTGTCTTTGGCTCCATTTCAGCCTAGGTTCACATATGTGCGATGTGGGAACCAGCGCAATTCCAGTGCCAGTTCGCACATCGCATCTCTCCCCCAGGCAGTTCACATTGCCCTCTGCGAACTGCTGCAGACGTCAATACAATGTTAATGACACCAGCAGATCGGTTCACAGATCGCAGTGCGAACTGTGAACTCGCACAGGAATCAGATTGCATGGGTGAGAACACCCATGCGATTTGATTCTAGTGCAGGGAAAAAAAAGTCCCTGCACTATTTTCCTGCAAATCTAATGCGAGTTCAGCCATGCAACTGTATGGCTAAACTCGCATTGGACAGACATCACATTCGATCGGCACTGCAGTATGGATGAGAATCACATGCAATGTCTGTGCTCGCACAAGTGTGAACCTGGGCTCGGGGCCGAATTCAGGCAAAAATTCTTCCCTGAAATGGAGAACAGGGAGGCACCGGACTCCTGCTGTGAGCCACATCCGTCGGAGGTGTGAATCCAGTCTTAATGTTTTTTTAAAATGATGCTACTAAATACCTTATTTCAGAGCGCCGATGTACGGTCACGTGACCTCCAGCCGCTCTCCTCCCCCAATCTAGGGACTACAGCGGGAGTGGCTGAGATTACCCTCTGATGTCAACCACCGCTGTGGTGTCCGCTCAGCCCCTCCTTCTGTAGTCCTAAGATCGGGGGAGCAGAATGGCAAGAGGTCACGTGACCGCACAGTGGTGCTCTGAAATAAGGTATTAAGCAGCATAATTTTAAAAATATTGACACTGCGTATTATGACTTGTTACAGAGGGGCTGACAGAAATGTTATTTACTGCCACACTAAATAGCAGCAGGAGGGGAGGGGCGGGGCAGGTTTGGAGCTCACACACTAGGAACTGACAAGCAAGGAGGGAGGGGGAGATAGGGGAGACTCTAACACGACGGGATGACAGGATCAGCAGCCATGATTACCGTGGTCAGTTCACATAGGGGACACAGGAACAGGCAGGATCAACCAGGTATTTTACAGCAGAGAAAGAGGCAAATTACACAGCACAGGCACTATGCTGTTTAACATGCTTTAAAGAAACAGGATCTTTTTTTTTTCTTTTTTGGGGGGGTTACAACCTCTTTAATGCCCAAGGAATGAACTATGATTCCCAGAAAAGTGTGTACAGATTCGTGGCCTGTGTCCTGCTAACTTCAATTAATGTGGACCTGAACGTGAAGATTTGCTGTGTTATAGGAAACCTTTTGAAATCTTGATTGTGCTTAGCTAGCATCCTTAAGAGCCCTTTCACACTGGGGTGGGGGGCGGCATCGGCGGTAAAACGCCGCTATTATTAGCGGCGTTTTACCGTCGGTATGCGGCCGCTAGCGGGGCAGTTTTACCCCCCGCTAGCGGCCGAGAAAGGGTTAAATACCACCGCAAAGCGCCTCTGCAGAGGCGCTTTGCTGGCGGTATAGCCGCGCCGTCCCATTGATTTCAATGGGCAGGAGCGGTAAAGGAGCGGTATACACACCGCTCCTTCACCGCTCCGAAGATGCTGCTGGCAGGACTTTTTTTACCGTCCTGCCAGCGCATCGCTCCAGTGTGAAAGTCCTCGGGGCTTTCACACTGGATACACAGCAGCGGCACTTTCGGGTCGGTTTGCAGGCGCTATTATTAGCGCAATAGCGCCTGCAAACCGCCCCAGTGTGAAAGGGCTCTAAAATGTACCATTTGTCTGGAATCCACCTGAACAATAGTAGAGCACTTCCTGGTATGTGAGGGTGCCTAGTCTCTGCTGTGCCCACAGCCTCATAACTGTATATCTGCAATGTGATATCTACAGCACTGCAACCTTGGAGTGCTAGCCTCAGGTGATTTGGAGTGAGATTTGGTGATGTCACTACTGTGATGTTTACTGTTCTCCTTGTTGGAGGTCCTGACAGGAGGAAGCATAACTCTGCCTCTACCAAGGTGTGTGCTTCCTTGCAGAGACATGGTGAACAGTGGCGGCTGGTGGGTTTTTTTTTTGTATAGTAGTTTATACTAGCTATTTTTGTAGATGCACCATGGGGTCCAAATTTCTCTAAATGTTTCATCTTCATCTTGTAGTGAAATTTAAGTATTATTGATGTATTACACCTTTTATTATTACTTTACAGATTTTAGTATATAGTGCCAACAGTTTGCACAGTGCTTTACAATATATAGGGAGACAGTACAGTTACAAAACAATTCAAGTCAAGAGTGTCTGGCCACTGTTGAATGGTCCTGCCGAAAAACTAACATTCTATCAGTGCATGCAGCCAATGGGTTGAAGTACTGATCCGTGTATTCTGATGGCGGGGAAGACCCACTGTCAAAATACAAATATATGGATGGGGAATTTGATTCAGTTTTTCCGTTCAGCTGACTGACTGAATGAAAAAAGCTGAGGTGTGTATGGCCAGCTCGTGAGAGTTTACAATCTATTATGGAGTGACATGTGGTACAAAAGGTAATAACTGTGTGGGAATGAGTTTTTCATTCTACCCCCAGGTTTAATTGGAAAAAAAAACACGTAATGTATGGGCCTAAGAGCTCAGTTGGCAAAAGTGGTATAGGCTCCCCTCGAGAGATACATTTTCAGGGATCATCTAAAGGTGAAAAAAGAGGGGAAAAAGTAATGGGGGAATAGTGGGACTTTATATGAAGCACAACACCAGAACCAAATGAATCAATTAGAAGATACTATTTAATGGTGCACAAGGATGCATGTGGGACAGTAATTAACATATAATAAATGACATAATAAGTACATATAATGTATACACACACATAAGTGTTCCTACATAGTAAATAATATACCGTATTTATCGGAGTATAACACGCACCGGCGTATAACACGCACCCCAATTTAGGAGGGAATTTTAAGGAAAAAAAAACTTTTAGGAGGGAAGTTGAAGGGAAAAAAACTTACATTTAAATGCCCATCATTGCAGCCTTCTCAGTGCAGCCTTGCCCCAGTGCAGCCATGTCAGTGCAGCCTTGTCAGTGCAGCCATGTCAGTGCAGCCTTCTCAGTGCAGCCATGTCAGTGCAGCCATGTCAGTGCAGCCTTCTCAGTGCAGCCTTGTCAGTGCAGCCTTCCCCAGTGCAGCCTTCCCTAGTGCAGCCTTGCCCCAGTGCAGCCTTCCCCAGTGCAGCCTTGTCAGTGCAGCCTTCGATCCCCTGTCCCTGCTTCCTGGGCTTCAAAATCGCCGACCGCAATTTGAAAATGGCGCCGCTGGCGCCGAAATACACAGAGCCCGCCCTCGGCTCTTTCCGGCGGCTCTCGTTCACTTTCGGCTCCACTCGTAGTCCCGAGCGGAGCTATCCGAGTAGGTTCGGATAGCTTCGCTCCGGACTACGAGTGGAGCTGAAAGTAAACGATAGCCGCCGGAAAGAGCCGAGGACCGGCTCTGTGTATTTCGGCGCCGGCGGCGCCATTTTCAAATCGCGGTCGGCGATTTTGAAATTTTGACAGCTCGGGATCGCAGGGGATCGGCGTATAACACGCACCTGCGACTTTCCCCTGATTTTAAGGGGAAAAAAGTGCGTGTTATATGCCGATAAATACGGTATATTAAAATGTATTAAATTTAGCCCAAACTTGCATATAGACATAATTGATTGCACACATAATGTAAAATTGATTCAAATTTCTTCAAGGTAGTCGCATAGTAAACGCATGGTATATATATCGCATTTGCTCCTGATGAGTGGAAGTTATCCACGAAATGTGAGTAGAGCTATATACCGATGTATTGTCACAGCTACCGTACATCTACTATGCGACTACCTTGAAGAAATTTTAATAAATTTTACATTATGTGTGCAATCAATTAAGTCTATATGCAAATTTGAGCTACATTTAATTGATTTTATTATATATCATTTACTATGTAGGAACACTTATGTGTGTGTATACATTATATGTACTTATTATGTTATTTATTATATGTTATTTACTGTCCCACATGCATCCATGTGCACCATTAAATAGTATCTACTTATTGATTCATTTGGTTCTGGTGTTGTGCTTCATATAAAGTCCCTTTTCCCCTTTTTTTCTATATGATTCAGGGATGGAGACATACGAACTCTGCCGCAGTCGTTGTCTCATATAAAGTCCCAACAATTTTATTATTGATCACCAAAAGGTGAATAGAGTAGGAGATAACCAGAATGATTGGACCAGGAAGCTCTAGTCTGAAGATGTTCCTGACGTGGGCATGGGAGGAGGTGACAAGGGTACTAGAAGGAGGAGGTCATGGAAGAAACAGAGAGGATGGTTTGGTTGATATTTTGAGATGAGGCTGGCAATCTAGTTGATGGCAGAGTTTTGGATGGCTTTTATGTTGTTGCTAGTATTTTAAATTGTATTTGTTGGGCAGTCAGAAGCCAGTGGAGAGTTTAACAGAGTGGGATGGTGGACACAGCGGTTGGTAAGGTAGATGAGTCTGGCAGCAGCATTCATTATAGACCCAAGGGGGGAATAGCCTGTGTGGAGGTAGGCCAATTTGGGAGAGAGTTGCAATAGTGGAGACGAGAGACAAATCTTACTTACAAATGTGACTTCCAATTTTACATATAAAAATATCAAACCTTCAAGTCACACATAACCTTTTATTGAAGTCTGTTACACTTGTTTAAGATGCATGCCAATCCGTGCAGAGTTTGTGATCTTCCATTTTCTGCCATAGGAATCGCTTGTGACTCATGCAATGCTAACGTTGATTAGAGCACAGTGAAAGCAGTGGATCCTCTGTACAAATATTAATTGAATCCTAAATTGGTTGTTGCTATTGCTAATCCAAAGTGAGCCCTACCCACAGATAAGCTGTCTGCCAATCTTTTTAATTGTATCAGCGCTCTGTGAATTTGGCCCCAGAGATTGCATCAATCTCTCATAAGTGTGTTTTTCTTAGAGAACTGAGCCATGAGTGGAGAGAAGAAGAGGTGGAGTGGAAACTATTTAAAGAGGAATTATAGTCTTTCAAAGTTTTTTTTGGAATATGTGTAAAAGAAGTCAATAGAGATCAAGAGAAGGATGCGTTGATATTTTTTTTAATGACTTTTATATTTGTAAAACTGCCCATAGATATGAGAGAACATTTATGTATGCACTATACGATTGTCTCACAATGAATTTTTAGAAAGTTTCTACTCAAAACAGGAACATTCTGATCTTACAAGCAGGGCCGTCTTAATGAATGAATACACCTGGGCACTATCCAGGGGCCCCAGGTGCGTGAGGGCCCCGTGATTGGGGCCAAAACAAGGGGGAGGCTGGGAGCTGTGTTGGGGGAGTGCGCTGGCAATTTGGCTGTATGTGCCGCTCTTTTTTGACGGGAGTAACTGCAATGTCATTCCCTCTTAGAAAGAGCAGTGGCTAGCTTCTGCAGGAGTGAGAATTCAGCTTTCTCCTCCCTCCTGCAGGGGGCAGAAGAAAGCCAACACTGAGACTAAGAACTTACCTCAGTCTCAACATGGGAGAAGAAGGAGGAGCTGCCGTCATTGCAGGTGGGAACAGCATATTTGATCTATGTGTACAGGGGATGTAAGGGGACACCTGATGTAAGGGGTCACTGTGATGTATGGGGACACTGTGAGGGGGGGAACCTGATATATGGGGACACCTGATATATAAAGACAATGTCATGGGGGACACCTGATGTATGGAAGCACTGTAATGGGGACACCCAATGTATAGGGGGCACTGTGATGGGGACACCTGATGTATGGGGGCACTGTGATGGGGACACCTAATGTAAGACGACACTGATAGGGGCACCTGATATATATGGACACTGTGATGGGGACACCTGATGTATGGGGAAACTTTGATGGGGGAACTTGATGTTTAGGAACATCTGATGCACGGGATACTGTGATAGGGACACCTAATGTACTGTATATGGACACTGTGATAGGGGAACCTGATTCTGGCTGGTAGAGGCCCCAGTGTATTACTTTGCAGGGGCCCATGATGCTATTAAGATGGTACTATTTACAAGAACTCCTATTTATGTCTGACAATGTATGTGGATGTAAGGAAGTTAAGAGATTGTGTTTCCACTGGCATGTGTGGGAGGACCAGCCTGCCTATTCTCACAGGGTGCAAAGCTCCTGACAGCCAAATAGTACAAGGTTAGGTTCCCTGGCATATCTGTGAGGCTATGGCTGCCCATCTAGCAATGAAGCCCACTAAGAGGGTTTCAAGATGGGCAGCTTTTGCGGAATTGAAAGAAGGAAGTGGTACTATACAGGCTGAAGAAGCCATTGCCCACACTGGCCTACTTTGTGTTTTTCCCCCTGTGTTCAGCAGCCTTCTCCTGTCTCTTGCTCACAAACTCCCTCTGTTAGCATGATAACTGTGAAACTATCAAGGAACTGCCACCCGTGTCTGAGCATTCCGGTAACTGGAAGTCACATGTCAGTGTTATTCCCGCACTAAGATATGCTGCCAGCTGGCAAACAAGAAGAGAAAATTCCCTATTTGTACTAAGGCAAGCAAATGAGTTCACACTCAAAAATATATCAGCTGATCGTAGAACAGATCATGCTAAACAAATAAAAAGAAAAAAAGCATAGGATAAAGGGTTACAAATGCGGATGGGTCATTAATACAGAAAAGAAGGTAAGACATAAAACCATAATAAACGTACCTCAAAAAACAACCTAAACTTTTAAAAAACAAAATAAAAAACCCCCATAAAATAACGAACATCACATTAAAAGGAAGGATGGGGGTAAGTTACTAAAAAAATGCCGTATATAAAAAAATAAAGGTATGGTGATTAGAGGTCGACCGATACAAGTTTTTCTCTGGCCGATGCCGATATTTAGAAATCGCGGTGGCCGATGGCCAATGGCCGATATGTGATGCTGATTTTTTTGGGCCGATATATTAGGCCGATTTTTTTTATTTTCCCTTCATCTCATAAAATCTAACAGTTAGACCCCTTTCACACTGGGGCGTTTTTCAGGTGCTTTTGGGCTAAAAAAGTAAAAAAAAAGTAAAGTGCCCGTAAAACGGCTCCCCTGCAGTCTCAGTGTGAAAGCCCGAGTGCTTTCGCACTGAGGCGATGCGCTGGCAGGATGTTAAAAAAAAGTCCTGCAAGCAGCATCTTAGGAGCGGTTTATACCACCACTCCTGCCCATTGAAATGAATGCGCACCGCTGCCGAAGCATCTGCAAAGCGTTTCGGCAGCGGCACTTCAGAGGCGCATTTAACCCCTTCCTCGGCTGCTAGCTGGGTTATAAGCGCCCCATTAGCAGCCGAATAGCGCCGCTAAAATGACGGTAAAGTGCCGCTAAAACTAGCAGCGTTTTACCGTCAACGCATGCCCGCTCCAGTGTGAAAGCAACCTTAAGTGATACAGAAATTTTTTTACATTTAAATATTTATTAAACAAAACAAACCTCCAATCAGTTCACTTGTATGTAGAATTTAGATTAAAAAAAAACTATATCTTAAATATTAAATACACAAAAACAGGTAATCAAAACTTTTGGATGAAAAAAATGGGCTTTACTGCTTAGTTTTCTGCTTAGTTTTTAAAAAAATTTATTAGTGTATTTTTAAAAAAAAAATTACGTGAAAGACCGCTGCGCAAATACCGTGTGACATAAAATATTGCAACAACCAGTATTGTATTCCCTAGGGTCTCTGCTAAAAAAATATATATATATAATGTTTGGGGGTTCTAAGTGATTTTCTAGCAGAAAATACAGGATTTTCACTTGTAAGCAACAAATGTCAGAAAAGATTTAGTAATGGTTAAACTGAGAGCTTCTACACAGAGTTCAGTTCATTCATAAGTGTAAACATTGTATCTCTTCAGGTTCTTTTTATCAGATTTGGCAGGCTGCCCAGAGAGGAGAGAAGTCGCTTCACAGAAGTTTTTAGGCAACTTGTATTGACTTCTATTACAGAAGTCATTTGCAAGTCGCGCTGAAGTTATATCGGCCTTTTTTATCAGCACAATCAGCCGATGCCGATTAAGTAAAAAACACCAAATATTGGCCGATATATCGGTCGACCTCTAATGGTGATAGGGTGTTTAAACCTCTGGGAGCCACCATTTGCATAGCTTGTATCCAAATACAATCCAAATCCAAATAGCTTGTAGTAAAATATGATTTCTGTCAACACCATGACTAAAACAACGGACATGGTTAATGACCATGCCCCAAATTCGTGGGTTTGATACTGGACAGTAAAAAACGAAACTGTAACAGGTTTGTTGCAGTAATTTTCTATGTAGATGGGGGTTTTCCAGGGCCACCATTATGTTGCTCTGTTTTTGAAAACTACGCTTAGAGGGTCCAGTAGTGTTTTTAAGAGAAGTACAGCCAAAGCTCAATTGTTACTGATCATCATTGCAATTTTGTCTGGCTCATGACAATAAAGAAATTTCTGCAGCATCTTTTGGATTCCAGTGTGTGATCAATCTTTTCTTCTCTTCTTGATACTAACGAGTCACATGACACCGGGGGAAGGAAATGGCTAATTGGGCCCAATTTGGACATTTTCACTTAGGGGTGTACTCACTTTTGTTGCCAGCGGTGTAGACATTAATGGCTGTGTGTTGAGTTATTTTGAGGGGACAGCAAATTTACACTGTTATACAAGCTGTACACTCACTACTTTACATTGTAGCAAAGTGTCATTTCTTCAGTGTTGTCACATGAAAAGATAGAATAAAATATTTACAAAAATGTCAGGGGTGTACTCACTTTTGTGAGATACTGTATATATAAACGTATGGTTTAAATGTATATACAAATGTTTTGCCTTTCACTTCTATTTTAACCCCTTGAGCTCCGGAAGACCCCCTTCATTTTTTGCCATTTAAAACTGCACTATTTTAACTGGTAATTGTGTGGCCTTGCAAACTAAATTTATATCATTTTTTTCACACTAATAGAGCTTTCTTTTGGTGGTATTTGATCACCACTGTTTTTTGTTTTTTTTTGGGATATAAACAAAAAAGACCCAAAATTTTGGAAAAGCAACAATATTTTCTGGTTTCTGCTTTAAAACATATTCAATAAAAAAAAAATTCTTCATAAATTTTGGTCAAAATGTATTCTGTTACATGGCCCATGAGTCAGCCGAGCAGAAGGTGTAATCAACACCAGTAAGGGAATTTCCACACCACTTGTACTGATCGCAATGGGAGATGATCCCTGGATCCTTGTTGTAACTTGGTACTGTGGTGATTGGATAGACTCAGCAAATGGCAGACAAAAAGGCAAACACTATACGACACTCGGACGATATATCCAAGAGAAACAATGAGACTCCATGTAGTGTAAATTCGTAGGTATAAAATTTATTGTAAAAAGGTCAAGAACACGCACATGTCCATGGATAAAAAAGAGCTTAAAATTCAATCAACATATTGCAATGGTACCCTTAGAGCTGGACCCGACGCGTTTCATCTGAATAGATATCATCTGGGGTATGAGCCTGTCTTGGTCATTGCGCTTAAATGGAAAACATGACCCCCAAATGAAGTACCAACCTGTGACACAACGTAAACTGTTTGTATGTAATCTGGCGAGTACTTCCTGTATACAAAGATGTCGCAGACGTGTGCGGGTCTAGCCTCGTTCTAATGACGTGGCTGGCCACTACATCCATCATAACATCAACTACTAAGTTCCTGGAAGAGAGATGGCACGGACGTTTGGGTGCCAAGCTTTGTTCCAGAAAGAACAGGCTGGCATCTACATCCGCTGCGTCATCATCCCATTTCCCCTGGAAATAAAAAATGTAAAACCAAGCCTCAATTTGGAAAAAAATTACACAAGGAAAAAAAAGAGAAAAAAAAAGTTTAACTTTTAATGGTTAAACAACACAGTAATGTAGTATTGAACGTAGTTCATTGACAGCTGATAATTCATATCGGGTCTAAATGACTAATACTATGAATATGGCATATAATAAAATAGAATAACAACATAAATAAACCAAAAAATCCCTATTTTTTTGCTAGAAAATTACTTAGAACCCCCAAACATTATATATATATATATATATATATATATATATATATATATATATATATATATATATATATATATATATAGATATTTAGCAGAGAATCTAGAGAATAAAATGGCGATTGTTGCAATATTTTATGTCACACAGTATTTGTGCAGCAGTGTTTTAAATGCAACTTTTTGTGAAAAGGGACAATTTCATGAATTTAAAAAAAACAAAACAGTATAGTTATCCCAATTTTTTGTATAATGTGAAAGATGATGTTATGCCGAGTATATAGATAATTGCACACACCCGTGGAATGGTGACAAACTTTGGTACCTAAAAATTTCCATAGGCGATGCTTTAACTTGTTTTTAGGGTTACCAGGTTAGAGTTGCAGAGGAGGTCTAATACTAGAATTATTGCTCTCACTCTGACGATAGCAGCGATACCTCACATGTGTGATTTGAACACCGTTTACATATGTGGTGCGAACCGAACGGGGGGGGGGGGGGGGTGTTCACTCTCACCAAAAAAGAACGAATAGTTCTACCGACATATTCAAGGGCAAGTCAATAAATATATTTTGTTCTTAGCACATGTAAAAAGTGTTTCATACAATAAGAATGATTCGTAACTGTAGATTTGAATTGTGTCTTACACCTGCCCCGTGTTTTATGTTCGCATACAATACACTTTTTACATGGATAGTAAGCAACAAAATTATGGAAAAATGAAGGTCTGACGGGAGGGTTAATGATGTTAGGGGCAATTTTACTCTGTAAAGAGGGAGCCCCTCTATAAATAACCTTTACCCTATCTGGTAGCAATGGGCCCAAAACACGATCACAGTGTTTATTAATGATGTTTTTAATTTGTCTATGTTGAATAGAAAAAGAAGTGAACACTGACCATTTAAATGAATCATCATTAACTGGGCTGTGTTTATGCGCCAGTAGGGACTTCCTATCAACTTTCAGAGTTTTCTGGAGTTCTAGGTCAAACTCCCCCGTACCCTGTATCAAGATACCTCTGTCTTAAAACCAGTTGTTGTTTAAAGTTTTCCGTACTCATGCAATTTCGTCGTAAACGTAAGAACTGGCTGCGAGGAACTGATTGTAGCCATGATCTGGGATGACAACTGTCGATTAGGATAAAACCGCTACGATCAGTAGGGTGAAGTAAGTTTTAAACTTAAATTGACGCTCAGAGAGTTCGATGTCCAGATCCCAAAAAATGTATTTTGGTATAACTAGATTCATGTGTCAATGAAATGCCACGATCATTCTCATTCAATGAAATGAAGAACTGATCCAAAGACTCTGTCCCACAGGAGGAGGATGTCATCTATTTATATCTAGCCCAAAGAAACAGAGGGGATCCGTTCTGGGCAGAGACGACATCCTCCTCCCATTTAGCCATAAACAAATTGACAAGACTGGGGCAAACTTCCATCGCAGGGCCGTCTTTAAGTCAGGGCAAAAGGGGCAGCTGCCCTGGGCTCTGTCATTGTTGTGGGGCCCAAAGCAGCTGCCTCATACTTCCCAACTATCCCAGTTTAAATTCCCTCGTCCCTTGAGGTTTTAGTCCTGTGCTGTGTCCTGATATCTCAGTGTGAAGTTCTGTTATTAATGCTGCCCAGCTCTGCCCTATTGTTGTGTACAGATGACTCACCTGCAGACCATGTGTTTACATGTAAATACCAGCATTGATATGTAAATAGTGGCGGCTTTCATATGTAAATAGCGGTGGACCGTCATCATTCATATGTAAATATGAATGATTTCCCCCTGAGGTCATATCCATTAATACCTATACTGAATACTGCCCACTGGGGAGATAAAGGGGCATGCCTGAAAGTCCTGCCTATAACTGTGATGATTAAGCCTACCATCAGCCTGTTCTGCAAAGGTAAGCAAATTAGTGGGGGGGGAGGATAGTGTGGGGTGCGCAGAGGTAGGCAGAGAAGGAATTACAGTTTGTGGTGCACAGGTGAGTAAGGAGGGGATGTATGGAGGTAAGGAAGGTGGGTGCAAAGATAAGCAGAGGAGGCAGGTAGAGTTAAAGGGGAGGGGGATTGGAGTGGAGAGGATGGGGGAGGTTTGGGGTGCAGAGGTTAGCATGGGTTTTAGGATGCAAAGGTGTACTGACAGGGTGGATAAAGATGTAGGTCACGTGTAGGGCAGCCCATTCATTTCATAGGGATGCTCTATGCACTACAAATGCGGAAGAAATTCCCAAACCCTTTTCAAAATCACGCGATGCCAAGGCACATGTCAGCAGATGTGTGAGGGGGTCATTAACAATTAATGGCACTGCTGTGTATCTGCTAAAGGGCAGCACGTTTCTGTGGTGTCAGGAAAGCAATTTTGCATGTGTTCCCAACACACGCAAATGTGAACCCAGGCTAAATGTCTCAGTTACATTGGTGGTCAGTGTAAATCTTCTCATTACATTGGTGCTTGGTGTAGAATCCTTTTAATCACACTAATGGGCGGTGTGAATGTCCCCCTTACATTGGTGGTCAGTGTAAATCCCTCCTTACATTGGTGGTTACTTTGAATGCTTCTATTACATTAGTGGTCATTGTAAACCCCTATTACATTAGTGATCAGTGTAAACCCCTATTACATTGGTGGCCAGTGTTGAAACTCCTCTTTATATTGGTAGTCGGTAAATAAAAGAAAATCAGCATTGCCATCGATCACACCCTCGCCTCCCCCCCCAGCACTGCCACTGATCCCAGGAGTCCTAGGATCCCTAGGAGTTTTCTGTCTATTAATGGGTAAACCTCACCTCCCCTTCCATTGTCTGCAGGCAGTGAGGAGATGATGTGCTGTAACCTCTAGCAACCAATCAGTAAGAAGTAATTATGTGCAGTAACCTCTAGCAACCAATCAGTGAGCGGTATTGATAAACAGTATTTTCTAGCAACCAATCAACAAGCAGAAATCATGTGCTGTGACCTCTAGCAACTAATCAGTGAGCCGTAATGTGTGCTGTAACCTCTAGCAACCAGTCAGTGAACGGTAATGATACACTGTAACCTCTGGCGACCAATTGCAATTGCAGCCTGATCTGATTCAGTAAACAGATTTTGAGTCTAGCTGCTATTTATTGTATGACTCAGAGCAGGTGGAGAGCGAAACCGCAAGAAATTTTTTGCCCAGGGTCCAATCAACATTAAAGTGGAGGGCCACCCTGAAAAAAAAAATGACACCAAAGATCGTAAAGAAAATATAAAATTTTTTTTAAAACTTACTTAAACCCTTGTTGCTAGGCAGTCTTCATAATCTGCCTCTTCCTTTTCCGCGGCATCTTCTGCTCCTTGGTGAGGGGCCCCGTTGTCTTCTGGGAACTGTGTGTGTTCCCAGAACACCACGGGGCCATTCACGGAGCGCCGCACCGCTCGCGCGTGCGCAGTAGGAAACTGGCAGTGAAGCTGCAAGGCTCCACTGCCTGTTTCCCTTACCTAGGATGACGGTGCCTGGACCCGAGAGCCAAGGGACGGGTCGGCCTTGGGCGGCCGACATTGCAGGCACCCAGGACAGGTAAGTTCTTATTTAAAGTCAGCAGTTACAGTGTTTGTAGCTGCTGACTTTTAATTTTTTTTCTTTTAGGCCGGAATCCCGCTTTAAAGACGGCCCTGCCCCATCCCCTCACCTTTCTGTTATAAAACAGTTATCGAACCAAAAGTGTTTAGTGGCAAACTCTAATAACTCGATAATAAAATTACATTGGACTCTGGACAGAGAATTGTCACGGCTCAAATAATGTTGAACCGCTTCAATGCCCAATTGATGAGGTGTATAGAGAGGCCACATCAGCAGTGGCCAATATATAAACACCTTGTATGTTAATACTGTCAAAGAGTTTAATCGTATCTGACATATAATCACATACATAGGTTGGACTTGGTGAACTTGCGTTTTTTCAACCTCACCTATGTAACTATGTATGTATGCTTAGTATCCTTAAGAAAGGAAGGCGTTTGTTTAACTAGTAGCTGTAAATAAAAATCAATATAACGTCCAATCTGTGAAGTGACTGAATCAATGCCACGTATGATTGGACACCGGGGAGGGTGTAGAGGTGGGATCGTAGGGTAATTCTATGTAGGTATCATGGTCACTCAAGATCCTGTTCATCTCCTTTTGAAAATCTGCTTTATTTAGAATTACAATACCCCCTCCTTTTATCCACATGGCTTATGACTAGATACTTCCTATCGCATGGGGATTTTAAACCCACATTAGCCATGGAATGATTGAATATATCTTTTGTTGGTTCTAAATTCTTAAGGACCAAATTCCTAAAAACTTTAATAGCTGGAGCAGTGGGTACGAGAGGGTTGAAAAGGGATGGATTTGCCAAACCAGATCGAACTGTTCTGGAAGAAATTGTTCTAGGTGGATTTCTATATGGGTTAGTAATCAAATACCTTTGAATGTTAACCTTTCTGATATATTTGTGTATATCAATAAAGGTATTGCATTTATCCAGTTTCTTGGGGGGGAGCAAACTTAGGACCCTTATCTAAAATGGTCTTTTCCTCCTTATTCAGTTCTTTATTACTGAGGTTAAACATGCCTTGACAGGTCATGTTTTTCTTTTTCCTTTGAGTTCTCCGTCCCCCTTGGGAACCTCTCTTGGGTCTGGAACTCTTTTTCTCCCTTGAGTGTCCTGATGAAAAACCTGACCCTCACGTGAATTAGGGCTATGGTGGCTATACCCATGATCATATCAATCATTGTCACCTTCCGTATATGGATATTGTTCTTCATTATAAGAGTCCTTCAGTGGAGAATATCTATTATAGGTATTCACTGGTGGAGAATGGTAAGAGTTAGAGCTGTATGACATTGGGTGATCATCATAACACACAGGGGAAAACCTTCGATGTTGACCACCAGGCCCTGGATTGTGGTAAGTTGTGGAGTTGTAATGGTTACCTCTATTATAACCTCTACCACCTCTCCTATTAGAGTTGGTATCTCAGCCTCTCTGGTAGTTGTTTGGAGTGTGGAAGCTAGGGTGTCGTCCCCGTTGATGTGAGAAACTTTCCCTTTGGTTAGGTCTTCTGCCACTGAATACTTGGGTAGGTTTATCATTAGAAATGGCAGCAGAGCCAATACCAACTTGGCCTTATTGAGTCCACTCGCTCCGGTAAGCCTTTTCAAAATTAGTGGTGGATATTTTCACTCAGGTGATTTCTGCTGTTGGCATTGGGATTCAATTCCCCCCCCCCTTCCTCGAACAACCCAAAGAGCATTTTGTTTTTTCACATATAGATTCACTGGACTTTTTCTCTAAAGTTTTTCTTAATTCAAGATTTTATGTGTTATTACATGTTTGTCACTGTTTTCATTTGGACACACTAATTACACAAGGCACTTTATAGTGTTTGGTTTATTTTTCAGATTGTACTGTAGCCATACAGGTTTGCTCATTTATTAGCGCTGCACATAATAACTGTTTCCTTTTTTACACAAATTTTGTCTTTTGCTGTGCTGGCTGCTTCAACACACTTATGCCGTGCACACACAGCCAGACTTTTTGACCAAACTTGTCCAATGGAACAAATCCGTCGGAAAATTTGACCATGTGGGGGCTTCATCAGACCTGCAGCGGACCTTCTCTGTCGAAAATGTGACAGACTTTAGATTTAGAACATATTTCAAATCTTTCCGAGTCTGTTAGTCCGTTAGTCTGTATGCTAGTCTGACGGACGAAAACTGACGCTAGGGCAGCTATTGGCTACTGGCTATGAACTTCCTTTTTCTAGTCTGGTCATGTGTCATCACGGTCGAATCCGTCAAACTTTGGTGTGATTGTGTGTAGACAAGTCCGATTCAACGGAAGTCCGTCGAAAGTCCATCGAAAAGTCTGACGTGATTCAGTCCGTCAAAAGTCCGGTCGTGTGTACATGGCATTAGGGATAAGCACGGTCTTAACTTTTTCTTTTTATATTCTGCTACATGTCTTTAGTAAAATAATTCCAATAAGTGTATATTGATTGATTTATGTGAAAGTTATAGCGTCTACAAACTATGATATATATACTGGAATTTTGTTTTTTTAGACTAGTAATGGCGGTGATCAGTGACTTATAATGGGACTGCGATAGTATGGCGGGCAATCTGACATTTACTAAGGCTGGGTGGGAACTGACTAACTGCCACTGACAGGCTGATCCCCAACCCCTTCAACTTCTGCAGCAATGCTGGCAGCACTCATACATCTATTTCCCAAAGACAACCTCTGGATATGACGCTCAGCACGTGCACTCAACTTCTTTGGTCGACCATGGCGAGGCCTGTTCTAATGGAACCTGTCCTGTTAAACCACTGTATGGTCTTGGCCACCGTGCTGCAGCTCAGTTTCAGGGTCTTGGCAATCTTCTTATAGCCTAGGCCATCTTTATGTAGAGCAACAATTTTTTTTTCGGATCCTCAGAGAGTTCTTTAGCATGAGGTGCCATGCTGAACTTCCAGTGACCAATTATGAGAGAGTGAGATCGATAACGCCAAATTTAACACACCTGCTTCCTATTCACACCTGAGACCTTGTAACACTAACGAGTCACATGACACTGGGAAGGGAAAATAGGTAATTGAGCCCAATTTGGACATTTTCACTTAGGGGTGTACTCACTTTTGTTGCCAGTGGTTTAAATATTAATGGCTGTGTGTTGAGTTATTTTGAGGGGACAGCAAATTTACATTGTTTTACAAGCTGTACACTCACTACTTTACATTGTAGCAAAGTGTAATTTCTTCAGTGTTGTCACTTGAAAAGATATATTAAAATGTAGCACTAACTCACGGTGGAGCTGCTGGTTTAAGCGGGTCTGTTACCTTCACTTTTCTTCCCTCTGTTTCACCGGCACCGGGTCTAGGGGTTCTGTTGAGTTTACTGCTGGACGACACACGCACCAACACTGGAGTACGTTTTCAATGCTTTATTGAACAGTCAAACTTTAGGAAGTAGCAGGAAAGAGACGGAAAAGGAAACCTTCAGGAGAAACTCAAATATCTTCTTGCAAAATCTTAGGGACAAATGTCCCGGTAGAATTCAGATAATTATGTGGAATGCATTCCCCTCATGGGATGCACTCCTTGCTCATCTGGATAGGCCTCTCTCACCGGTCTAGCAGCCAGTACGCAGCACGAATCTAAAGTCTCTGCCACAGACTCATTTGGGGGGGTAAATCTGCACGATCTTCTGCCACAGGATGTATCAGATCTTCTGCAGTGAACAGTCAGTCACAGTGCCTGAACCTTTAAGCCGAACCGGCGACATTATGCTGTATAATTACTTCTTTTGGATACGTCCTGCAACCGAGTCACCAGGCCCCTCCATAGACCAGCACGCTGCGTGATCTCTCCAAGACGGGTGCTCCTCTGGGATCTCCTCGGCTGTCCAGCTTCATCACACAGGACCGACAGCTCAGGACCATTCCTCGGCCGCGGTTGTAGGCCCCAGACAAGCCTCTGGACCCACCCCTGCGTCGTAGCATCGTGGGCCTCCCGAACGGAGGACCATGAGGTAGCTCCTTAACGCATACCTGTCGGCCAGGAGGGCCAGCAGGTGGCTGCAAAACGACCTTAGAACATGGCGTCTGTCCCATAAATACTCTCGCCCAGAATGCAACTCAGAGAACCACCTCCACCGAACTTGCCTCCGAGACAGAGGAGCATCTATACACTTCGACACGTTGCCCTTCCAACACTGACTAATGGTAACAGCGACACCCACCGGTCAGCACGGAAGTACACACGATGTCAGCCAAGCTGGAACAGAGGCGAACTTTAACCTTCCTAACACACCATTTACTAAATTTACCTAATCTGCGGTAGATTGTAAATCTACCAGCACTACATACTCCCCCCACTACAATAGACGTTGTCCCCAACGTCTGTCCTAAACGCAGTAACAGTAACTCTCAAGCCTGAGAGTAGCATTTGAGTTTCTCATAACTTTAGATACACAAAGAGAGAGAAAAGGACAGTTTAAAAGACATTATGAGACTTATCTCTATAAGACATTATGTTCACAGCCACGAACAAAACCACAATATAATTTTTTTTTCAACCTCAATAAATAACTAGCTGAAAAGCCTCCCAGCTCTATATATGATCCGATGATCCCTGAAAAAGAAACATATTTAAACACACATATATACACACTACGTAACACCAGGAGCAAAGCCCCGTTTAAAAATGAGACTCTCTTCCTATGATTTATATTAGAAAGAATATGTACTTTTGAAGTCCATCCCTACACAAAAACTTTTCTTATAAAATAAATCTGGCTAGCAAACAGAAGTCCTTGGATTTAAACACAGAACAGGATCTGTAGATCATGACCACGCAGATATCTTTGCCCTGTCGCTATCTAACTAACTAACTTCAAAGTAATAGTGTCCACAATTACCAGTAAAACTGAGGATCTGGTAGAGTCACATATTTTCCTTCTTTATCTCCGGTTCTAATAAAGTATACAGCATTGTCCTTTCCCGGTCTGCAGATTACCACTTTATCAGCATAGATATGCCGACCATAGTTCCAATGAACAAAGCATCCGTTAAAACGTTCATCCATCCGGACAGAACATCCAGTCTTTCTAAAGGGCTTAGGCACAGACAAGTAGTCCCCAATAGCTTCGTTGTACCAAAGTTCCCGATTAGCTTCAATCTCCTGCATGACATCCTGGGGCACATAGGGGAACTCTAATCCATACTCTGCAGCCACACGCTTGTTTAACATCCTTTGCAAGCGAGCAAATTTTGGCAAAGATCTGTCTTTTCCCATACCAGGCGGTACACAGGAGTCTAATGACTTTTTCACCATAGACCCAGCCGGTGTCTGTAGCGAATCAATAACTTGTGACAAAGTTCCAGCGACAGCACTGTGCGTCTCCACACAGGGCGACGTCTTCCCAGAACTCATGGCAGTCCATTCAGGAAGGGTCATTGTGGAGGCAACATCCTCGCCTTGTGACCACAATAGCTCCTGTGACATCGTTTCCAACAAGTCATCATCCCCGGAAAGATCCGACATGGATTCTATTTCCGAGTCTCTCAATTCTTCTGCTGGCAAATACTTATTTACAGTCCCCAACAATGGCTTACCCGTTCCAGACGTAGACTCTGGTAGCTCTGGCTCAGGTAACCTCTGGGGTAGGCCTCGACCACGGCCGCGAGAAGCCTTCACATAGCCCACCTTCTTCTGAGTAGGCACCACAGGAACAGGTGTAGTGGATTCAGGAATCAAAGTAATGTCTCCTGATGAGACGGCAGCAGCAGCGTCTCTTTCTGAAACATTTTCGGTAGCAACAGGCAAAGTAGCGGCCCGTCGCTCTCTCTCTGTAGCGGCAGCAGCTTCCACTGTAGCGATACCTGTCACCCAATCCACCCGATAGGCACGGGGTGGCATAGTAGGTGGCTCCACTACAAACAAATACTCTCCACGCAGCGGACATCGGCCGAATGGACGAAGATGCACGGCCAATCCTCCATCGATGGCAGCTCATGCCCAGTCCCTCAACATCTCCCGAGGTATACAGAACAAACTTCCCCTGCGGTTTCATTCGAACTCCAGTATCCGTGAGCAGAGTTCCAGATTGCACAGTATTCATCACGGTGCTTGCAGGGAACACTCTGGGTCCCACAACCGATTGCAATGCCGGAAAAAGACAAGGCCACACTCTGATATTTTCAGCACGATCACAAGGCTTCTCTTCTGGCGCCAAGCACACTACACGCGTCCCACGCGGTAGCAAGTAGGGTAACTCCTTCCACTTGTTCTTTCAGTCACGTAGCTCCCGGGCCTCTTCTGGTGCCCAGCGTCTACGCACCCAAAAGCAAAGTCCTGCAGTTTAACCTTTCCTCTTCCTGAAAGGATTTATTTTTTTTTCAAAGTCCAGCTCTCTCTGTAAACTCCCGGTAAAACACTCCACTGGGTTGCAATAATTGTCGGTCAATAAATCCCGGACAACGCCCCCACATGTAGCACTAACTCACGGTGGAGCTGCTGGTTTAAGCGGGTCTGTTACCTTCACTTTGCTTTCCTCTGTTTCACCGGCACCGGGTCTAGGGGTTCTGTTGAGTTTACTGCTGGACGACACACGCACCAACACTGGAGTACGTTTTCAATGCTTTATTGAGCAGTCAAACTTTAGGAAGTAGCAGGAAAAAGACGGAAAAGGAAACCTTCAGGAGAAACTCAAATATCTTCTTGCAAAATTTTAGCGACAAATGTCCCGGTAGAATTCAGATAATTATGTGGAATGCGTTCCCCTCATGTGATGCACTCCTTGCTCGTCTGGATAGGCCTCTCTCACCTGTCTAGCAGCCAGTACGCAGCACGCATCTAAAGTCTATGCCACAGACTCATTTGGGGGGGTAAATCTGCAGGATCCTCTGCCACAGGATGTATCAGATCTTCTGCAGTGAACAGTCAGTCACAGTGCCTGAACCTTTAAGCCGAACCGGCGACACTATGCTGTATAATTACTTCTTTTGGATACGTCCTGCAACCGAGTCACCAGGCTCCTCCATAGACCAGCACGCTGCGTGATCTCTCCAAGACGGGTCCTCCCCTGGGATCTCCTCGGCTGTCCAGCTTCGTCACACAGGACCGACAGCTCAGGACCATTCCTCGGCCACGGTGGTAGGCCCCAGACAAGCCTCTGGACCCACCCCTGCACCGTAGCATCGCGGGCCTCCCGATCGGAGGTAGCTCCTTAACGCATACCTGTCGGCCAGGAGGGCCAGCAGGTGGCTGCAAAATGACCTTAGAACATGGCGTCTGTCCCATAAATACCCTAGCCCAGAATGCAACTCGGAGGACCACCTCCACCAAGCTTGCCTCCGAGACAGAGGAGCATCTATACACTTTGACACATTGCCCTTCCAACACTGACTAATGGTAACAGCGACACCCACCGGACAGCACGGAAGCACATACAACGTCAGCCAAGCTGGAACAGAGGCAAACTTTAACCTTCCTAACACACAATTTACTAATCTGCGCTACAAAAATAATTACAAAAATGTGAGGGGTGTACTCACTTTTTTGAGATACTGTATATAGCAGTAGGGCAGTGGACAGTGTCAGTAGGGCAGAGATTGGTTCGTTTATTTTTTAATATTTTTTTTTATTATTACTTTTTTACAATTACACTTTTACAATATTTTTTTACAATCATTTTTTTATTTGTTATTTTTTTAGGAGCCCCATTGGGGGCTTTGGAGAAAAAAAAGGGGTCCAAACAGACCCCTGATGTCTCTTTTTTGGGACAGAGAAATGGACTGAGAACAGAGATTCCCAAGTCCCTTTCTCTGCAGCCAAGCAGCAGGGGAAATTGGTGCAGCACTGGGTGATTTGGGTGTGCCCAGGCACACCTGGCACACCCTGTGCGCACACCTATGTGCAACAGGAAACCCGTCTAGACCTCCGCGTCAACAGAGACGAGGGGGAAGGGGAAGGCTCCCGGAGTGCATTGCAGCTCCCGGGAATAGAAAATAAACCCCACAGCCCTGTAACCCCACATGAACGTGTAACAAGAAAGGGCCTGAGGACCAATGATTTAACATGTGAACTAATGATGTGTGGCCAAGAATAGTGTCAAAATATCCAAGCGCTTTGTGTGTATTGCACATCATCTGTATTTACCGTCTGCTTATTTGCATAATAACCATAAAGCTATCATTGGGATTGCCAGCTGTAGTCATGCACCTCCATCCCTAGTCAGTTATGAAAGGAAAAGGGGGGTATGTTGGGGACTTTAATTGAATCACAAAGCCAGTTAGAGCTCTCGGCCTCCATGCCTGTTGCAATAGAGATTCCAGTCTGACAACTTGCAAAAGGGTCACTTTACTAAGTTAATATACTTGTATTATTTTCCATTACAATTGTTTTTTTCTTCAGAAAATATAATTAGTACTTTGAATTCACCTAACTTTTCCAGCTAGTTTAGGGTTTGTGAATTAATCTGATCATTATGAATACATACACAGTCAAATGGTTTGCCAAAAAAATCAAAGATCCCAACTGTCCTTCATTTGGAGAGGCTGTCCCTCTTTTGAGACCAAATCCAGCTGTCCTTCTATCCTCCTTAACCTCTTGAGCTCTGAAGGGTTTTACCGCCTTCCTGACCAGAGCATTTTCACCATACGGCACTGCGTTACTTTAACTGACAATTGCGCGGTCGTGTGACACTGTAATCAGTGTCATTGGTGGTATTTGATCACCTCGGCAGTTTTTTTTTTTTGCGCTATAAACCAAAAAAAATTAAAAATCAAACTTCTTCATCAATTTAGGCCAATATATATTCTGCCACATATTTTTGGTAAAAAAAAAAAATCCCAATAAGCGTATATTGATTGGTTTGCGCAAAAGTTTTAGCATCTACAAACTATGGGATATTTTAAATTATTTTTTACTAGAAATGGCAGCGATCAGCGACTTATAGTGGGAATGTCATATTGCAGTGGACAAATCGGACACCTAACTGACATTTTTGACACTTTTTGGGGACCTGTGACACAAATACAGTGATCAGTGCTAAAAAAAAAAGCACTGTTACTATACTAATGACACTGGCTGGGAAGGGGTTAACATCAGGGGCGATCAAAGGTTTAGCTGTGTGCCTAGGCTTACTCACTGTGGGGGAGATGCTTTGACTAGGGGAAGGCAAAGATCCATGTTCCTGCTTAGCAGAAACACAGGATCAATGCCTTCCCGTCTGACAGAACGACAATCTGCCTTGTTTACATAGGCAGATTGTCGTTTTGCCTTTTGTACTATGTAATTGGCGGGTGCTGGTGGACATCGAGTCCATGGTACTTGCTGCTGGGCTTCCGCTGTGTGTGATGACAGCGAGAGCGGGTCTCTGGTGGTGCGCGCGTGCGCGCCCCAGACATGGAAGTGTTAGATCATGTACTAGGTACGTGATCTGGTGCAGAGTGGCCGCCCTGCAGCAGTATATCTACGGTGGGCAGTCCGCAAGTGATTGAAGTGGTTGTAAACCTCAGACATGAAATATGGACAAAGCACATGCTTCTATACTGTGTAGTTGTCTCTATCCAGAGCACTATGTTTCATTTCTCTCTGCTGTCTCATTCCTCTGTTATCAGCATGAGTCATTTCTGACAAGTTTTCCTGACACCAAGATAAAAATGGTGACAGGGGAGGGACCTCCAGCTGCTTGACAGCCTTAGCTCTGTTCCTGTGTGCTGTGTGAAGAGGGGAGGGGGGGATAGGTGTCCCTTCTCTCCAATCAGCTCTTAGAGCTCTCCTCACTGAGCTCTGCAGAGTGTAATTTCAGCACCCCTACCCTTTTTCTCTGAATGCGCAGGCAAGTTTATACATTCTGGCATTTTAATGGATGTAGAGAAGAGAAGACTGCAGATAAACAGGTACAACCCATGTATGTGGATTTGTTTCATCGCTGTGTATCACCTGAGGCCAGTCACTTCACTAGGTATATGTGAAGGTTTACAACCACTTTATGGGCCAGTTCACACCAGAATTACACAGGAACGTGGTCCATGTTCTTGTGCGATTCAGTATGGTGCGATTTTCAGCCCATTTATTTGAATAGGCTGAAATCACACTGGATTGCACCATTGTGGTTCACACTATTGTGAATTGGGTTTCTCCGCATCCAATTCACATGTCAGGAGATTGTGACCGGCTCTCAATGAAGCCGGTTCACATATCTCCAGAGTGGCTCCAGAGCAAATTGCACAGGAGTCCTGTGCATCTTCTGGTCCCTTTCAGGTCCGAATTCAGCCAAAAATTGGACCTGAAATGAAGAACAGGGATGCACCGGACCCCTGCTGTGAGCCCCTCCGCACGGCAATGTGAACCCAGCCTAAAAGGAAAAAGCTGTACTGGTGTATAGCATGGGTCACCCCCCCCCCCCCCCACTTTGGAAAATTTTTTTCTTTTACTTCCTGCTGTGTATCTAAGACAGGAAGTGAAGGGAAATCTAACTGATGGGACAACAACAGCAAAAAAAAAGACATGCAATGTTTCTGGAGCCTTACCTACCCTATCCAAACATTTTAACCTGTTCCCGACCAGCCGCCGCAGTTGTACTGCAGGTAGAAGGACACGGGCAGGCGAATCGCCTTTATGTTACGTCACTCCTTCTGGTGGCCACTAGGGGCGCACCCGCCCTCAGCTCACTCCCGGAGCCTATGCGAGTGCCCGGCGGTCTCGATGCCCGGCGGTCTCGATCGCTCGTAACACGGCGAGAACCGGGATCTCTGTGTGTAAACACAGAGATCCCTGTTCTCTGAGGAGAGAAGTGACAGATCGTCTGTTCATACAAAGTATGAACAGCGATCTGTCATCTCCCCTAGTCAGTCCCCTCCCCCCTTCAGTTAGAACACACGCTAGGGAACACAATTAACCCCTTGATCGCCCCCTAATGTTAACATCTTCACTGCCAGTGACATTTTTACAGTAATCAATGCATTTTTATAGCACTGATCGCTGTATTAATGCCCCAGTGGTCCCAAAAATGTGTCAAAATTGTCAGGTGTGTCCACCATACTGTTTCAGTCACGATAAAAATCGCCGCCATTACTAGTAAAAAAAAAAAAAAATAATAAAAATGCTATAAATCTATCCCCTATTTTGTAGACGCTATAACTTTTGCGCAAACCAATCAATATACGCTTATTGCGATTTTTATTACCAAAAATATGTAGAAGAATACATATCGGCCTATACTGAGAAAAAATTTGCTTTTTTTAAAAAAAAAAATGGGGATATTTATTATAGCAAAAAGTACAAAATATTGTGTTTTTTTCAAAATTGTTGCTCTTTTTTTGTTTATAGCGCAAAAAATAAAAACAGCAGAGATGATCAAATACCACCAAAAGAAAGCTCTATTTGTGGGGGGGGAAAGACGTAAATTCTGTTTGGGTACAACATCGCACAACCGCGCAATTGTCAGTTTAAGCTGCGCAGTGCCGAATCGCTAAAAGTGCTCTGGTCAGGAAGGGGGTAAAATCTTCCGGGGCTGAAGCGGTTAATCAGGAATTGGCATGCCAAGAGTTTTACATTTGCCTATACATTCTGAGCTAAAAAGGAGTCCCTCTTTCCCATCTCAGGTCAGCATCCTCCTTATAGTATGACCATTTGTGTTCACATATAAGTTACTTTGTAGACCCCCGAAGAGACAGCTATGGCAATGAAAGAGTGCTGTTTGCCCAACTAATCCTACATTTGTACAAACAAGATCAAACAGCTATCTGAGAATCATCACCAGCAAGGTTGGGAAAGTTCCTTCCAATCTGCAAAGGACCCTGGCGCCGGGCTCTGACCTGATCTAAGAAGAAAGCTTTGGACAACTTCACTATCTCCAACCAAGTCAATATTGACCAAAATCTCTATGTATTAGGCAGGCATGATGTCACTCAGATCTCCAAATGGAGTTTGCTCACTTTGATAAGGCGAAAAAGAAAAAAAAAAAAAGGAGCCAACCAGGAAATTTGGCTTCTGCTAGACTTGAGTAAGGAGCTTTAATTTGGGCTCTTCGCTGCTTGTGCATTCCAGTGTAAGTAAAGAAAGGAGCAGAGGCACAGTGGCTTATTCTGTTTACACTGAGACTGAGAGCAGGCCGGGCCTGGAGCCAGCACTGTCCTATATGAGGCAATATAGAGGCCTATGATGTATGTGCTCATTGTTGCAGGATGCCAATTGGGAAATAATTGCAGAATGTTCTCTCATGTTTGCTCTCATAAAACAAAAATCAGAGACTAAATCATCATTAATCAGCCGGGAGCGACAACTCCCATCCATTACCCTCTCTCAGGGCTGCAGCTCTTTCATGCCTTGCAGGCTGCGTAGGCCGCAACAATTTCTAATGGAGAGATATATGACTGTTACATGGCGGCCTTGTAATACAGCCAGAGTGTTGACTTTAATGGAAAAGCTGTACATTGTTTATTTTGGTGTTGTGATGTAAGTTTGCTGGTAAGGCAGGTTTTATGAAAACTACAAAGATTCTTAGCTAGTTTCTCACACGTGATGATTTGTGATATACGGTGTGTTAAAACTGGCATGGTTATTTTGGCTGCAGTAAGATGGCGCCATGAATGTTTGCCATGACAGGTTAGACAGGAGTGTACTTTTCTTTGTTATTGATATGTATTAGGCAGCGTTGGCTAGATCAGTGTTTCTCAACTCCAGTCCTCAAGGCGCACCAACAGGTCATGTTTTCAGGATTTCCCTCAAATGAAAGGGCTGTGGTATTTACTAAGGCAGTGAAACTGATCAAATCACCTGTGCAAAATTAGTGGAAATCCTGAAAACATGACCTGTTGGTGCGCCTTGAGGACTGAAGTTGAGAAACACTGGGCTAGATACAACACATAAGTATAGGGCATCGGTTAAAATTGAGTAAGTAGTTGGCTTGTATGCTGTTACTATTGCTGTGGTAACCTATTGGGATTGGTGGTTAAAAATATTTTCCTCTAAACCTGATCTTTTAATCTGGACTGGTTGTCCAGCAGAGAAGAAGCCTGCAGTAGCAGGGTCCAGGAATAAGGTAAATGATTATACTCTTATTATTATTATACAGGAGTTATATAGCGCCGACAGTTTACGCAGCGCTTTACAACATTGGGGCAGACAGTACAATTACAATACAATTCAATACAGGGGGGAATCAGAGAGCCCTGCTCCTTAGAGTTTACAATCTAGGAGGGAGGGTCAAGTTATACAAAACTGTAATAGCTGTGGGGGATGAGCTAATGGAGAAAATAGTGCAGTTGTTAGATGGAGGCAGGATAGGCTTCTCTGAAGAGTAAAGTTTTCACGGATCGCCTAAAAGTGGATAAATTTGGAGACAGTCTGACAGATTGGGGTAGGGAATTCCAGAGGATGGGCGAGGCTCGGGAGAAGTCCTGGAGGCGGATATGGGAGGAGGTGATGAGGGAGCTAGAGAGCAGGAGGTCTTGGAAGGAACGGAGATGGCGATTAGGTTGGTATTTTGAGACTAGGCTAGTGATGTAGCTGGGGGCAGAGTTGTGGATGGCTTTGTAACTTATTGTTAGTATTTTGAATTGAATTTGTTGGGCGAGTGGCAGCCAATGGAGGGATTGGCAGAGAGGGGTAGCAGACAATGAGCGGTTTGTAAGGTGGATGAGTCTGGCAGCAGCATTCATGATGGACTGAAGGGGGGATAGTCTATATAAAGGTAAGCCAATGAGGAGGGAGTTGCAGTAGTCGAGGCGAGAGATAACCAGGGAGTGAATCAGGAGCTTTGTGGTTTCATTGGTTAGAAAGGGACGAAGTTTAGAGATGTTGCGGAGGTTGAGGCGGCAAGCTTTGGAAAGTGATTGGATGTGAGGCCGAAAGGAGAGTTCATAATCCAGGATAACACCTAGCACCCTGACATGTGGGGACAGGTGGATGGTTGTGCCATTGCTCTTGACAAACAAGTCAGGGGAAGAGGCACGTGGGGGAGGAAATATTATAAGCTCAGTTTTGGACAAGTTGAGTTTGAGGAAGTGGTGTGACATCCATACAGATATGTCGGTTAGTAAGTTAGTGATGCGTGAGAAGACTGATGGAGTGAGTTGAGGGGTGGAGAGATAGATTTGTGTGTCGTCAGCGTAGAAATGATATTGAAAGCCGTGAGAGGCTATCAGCTGACCCAGGTACTCTTACTAAATGGAGGGTTACCACTGGAGCTTGGCTATAATGAAGAAGTATGGGATATGAAAAAAACAAACCTTTATACTTACCTCCAAGTTGCAGCATCAGTGTCAAGATGCAACTTAGATGCCAAGCTCTAAGACCAGGAAATGAGTGATCACATGACCGTTGATTGCTCAGTTCTTGGTCTACTCCAAATGGAGAGCAGCAACTATCAGTCACTGCTCTCTGCACTGCTTTTCCAGCATTTAAGGCTGGGGTGGGGGGTGCGCTCGGTTGACTCTGGCTCTCATCCCTGTACTGAAAGGCTGAGCCAGCTGTCAGTCAGACAGCGGGCTGGATCCCAAAAATATTGCAGCTCTGTACTATCAGCTGTTGTGCAGTGACAGTGAATGGAGTGCCAAATATATTGCATATTATTGTACATCTCTGGAATAAAAACACCACATTCTGGTGTGAACGTGGCACATAGAAAACAATTGTTTTCTGTGTGTCATTATAGTTACCTGCGTTTATCCATGAGCAAAAACGCAGGTGACCGCACATAGTGTAAACAGGCCCTTTAAAAAAATAAATAAAATAAGGCGCCAAACCCCAGTGATCAATTTTTTTCCATAAGAGTTTTACTAAGCAAAAAAGAACTACAAAACAACAGTCTTACAATGGCAATATACATGTGTCCAAAGTAGAGGTTAAATGCCATCTACAAAGAGAAATATGACCAACGTGGTCTACAGTTCCAAAGATGAGGTCATCAATGCAATGAACAGCCCATGTACTGTAATATATAGCCAATCCAAATAGAAAGTCACACCCCGTCAGAAATTCTCAAAAATGTGGCACGATGAGTCAACTATGCAAAAGAAAAGAAAGGAAAAGGAAGGGAGGCGGTGAAAGAAAAAAAGGGGAGGAAGGGGCTTAGGACAAAAGAGCAGGATGAGGAAAGGAAGCAATGGGGCCAACAGAGAGGTAAAAGGCATTGAAGAAGGGTGGGGGGCGCACAGTTGCTCATTGTCTCACCCCCTGCACTAGAGACTGATTAGCCCCTACAGGTCTCTGGGGAAATCATGGCAGCCCATGAGAGCAACCCCCAATGATTTTTGATCTCTTCAATGTTGTTCAGGATCTTTGCCTCTTAAAGGTTGCCTACCCCTGTACCCCTGCAATACAGGATCATTATTTTTTAATGGATGTAACATGGCTTGGTCATCTGGACATACACTATATTGTCAAAAGTATTGGGATGCCTGCCTTTGCACGCACATGAACTTTAACGGCATCCCAGTCTTAGTCCATAGGATTCAATATTGAGTTGGCCCACCCTTTGCAGGTATAACACCTTCAACTGAGCCATGAGGAAAGATTAGAGGAATTTAAACAATTCCCTGTTGAGAAGAGGAGATTAAGGGGGGGGGGGGGGGTATGATCAACATGTACAGATACATAAGTGGTCCATATTGTGAACTTGGTGTTGAGTTATTCACTTTAAGGTCATCACAGAGGACAAGAGGGCACTCTTTACGTCTAGAGGAAAAAAGATTTCATCTCCAAATACGAAAAGGTTTCTTCACAGTAAGAGCTGTGAAAAATGGGGAATAGACTCCCTCCAGAGGTGGTTCTGGTAAGCCCAGCAGATTGCTTTAAAAAAGTCCTGGATTCTTTCCTAAATGTACATAATGTAACTGGGTACTGACATTTATAGGTAAAGTTGATCCAGGGAAAATCCGATTGGATGAAAAATCCAAGGAAGGAATTTTTTCCCATGCTATAGCAAATTGGATCATGCTTTGCTGGGGTTTTTCACCTTCCTTTGGTTCAACTGTGGGTATAGGATTCTGTATATGGGATTGTATTATTTTTTTTTTGGTTGAACTGGATGATAGACTTATGTCTTTTTTCAACCTGACTAACTGTAACTATATGTAACTCTTCTGGGAAGGCTGTCCACAAGGTTTAGGAGTGTGTCTATGGGAGTGTTTGACCATTCTTCCAAAAGTACATTTGTGAGGTCAGGCACTGATGTGGACGAGACGGCCTGGCTCGCAGTCTCCGCTCTTATTCATCCCAAAGGTGTTCTATCCGGTTGAGGTCAGGACTCCGTGCAGACCAGTCATGTTCCTCCACCCCAAACTCACTCATCCATGTCTTTATGGACCTTGCTTTGTGCACTGTTCCAAATCATTTGGTGGAGGAGGGATTTTGGTGTGGGGTGCTTTTTCAGAGGTTGGGCTTGGCACCTTAGTTCCAATGAATGGAACTCTTAGGGTGTCAGAATACCAAGACATTTTGGACAATTTCATGCTCCCAACTTTGTGGGAACAGTTTGGGGATGGCCCCTTCCTGTTCCAACATGACAGCGCATCATTGCACAAAGCAAGGTCCATAAAGACCTTGAGCAAGAAGTAACTTCAGATTCATTAAGGTGTCTGATTTCTGTTAAATTGATTAGCCATATTGTCAAGCATGCCAAAAACGGGTGCTTCCCTGCCTCATTGATGACTGCAGTTCTTTGGCTAATCAACCACTTTCCATCATCAATATCAACATAGCTTTAAAAATGGCTAATTATAGTGCTTCTATGATAAGCAGTAATGGGACAAGGGGATGATGCCACCCTTACTGTTAGGTGTCCTACAGTGGCGGCCCATCCATTAAGAGCGCATGGGCACCGCCCCCTTTATCACACCACCCCCCTATATATATCATGGATAGGTTCATGCATAGCACCGGCCACCCCCTATTCAGGTGCCCTGCTCCTGTTAGGACACTGGGCGCCTGAATTACAGCTTCAAAATAGGGTGGACTCGGAGAGCAGAGCATTGCACTCAGAGCCCACCCAGATGTGTTAGAAAAGCAAATGAATATTCGCTTTTCTAACACTGAATCGCCTCTCCGCCAATCAGGAAGCGTGGGTCTAATACCCGTCACCTGATTGGCTGAACGGACAGGCGATCCTATTGGATGCCTAGCAGGAAGAAAGAAGAGATGCATGGAGGACACAGCTTGCTGCTGTCTGACCCGCTCCCCGTCCCACAGCTCGCCTCCGTCACCCTTTGCCTGACCCGCCACCAAGATAGGGTATGTGCCGGTCAGACAGCCAGCGTGCGGGCGGGGGGGGGTCACAGTATCTGCATTTGATGGGCACAGTGGCTACATTTGATAGGCACACAGTGACTGCATTTGATGGGCACAGTGGCTGCATTTGATGGCACAGTGACTGCATTTGATGGCACAGTGACTGCATTTGATGGCACAGTGGCTGCAATTGATGGGCACAGTGGCTTCATTTGATGGGCACAGTGGCTGCAAATGATGGGCACAGTGACTGCATTTGATGGGCACAGTGGCTGCAATTGATGGGCACAGTGGCTGCAATTGATGGGCACAGTGGCTGCATTTGATGGGCACAGCGGCTGAATTTGATGGTACAGTGAGGCTGCAATTGATGTTTTTTTTTTCCAGTATTCTTCAGAATTTTTCAGTTTGTTTCTGCCGCCACTGGTGTCCTATCTCCCTTATACTGTCCCCTCTAATCCCTCCCTGCACTGCATTTGTTCTCCCCCTCTAGTGTCACCTGTGCTGCCTCTCTTACCCCCCCCCCCCCCCCCAATTTCTCTCTAAGTAATGTTTTTTTTCCTGATGTGTTACCCATGTACTGTCCTCCTGTAGTTCACCTTGTACCCCCACTCCATCCCCGCCCCAGGTTGGCTTCACTGTTCTTAATGGGTCTCTCAGGAAGCTTCTGGCACCTCATCTGCTGCCTCGATTGGATTTTTTCACATTGCCACCCCTTGGGAGCAACTCAGTATATTAAGAGATTGGTCTGGAAGTGGCAGCTTAAGGCAGATTGCATGTTCCTGGCACATATACACAGACAGCTGGAAGTGGAGTCATTGCCTGCCTAGTCATTAACTGGGCCATGGAAATGTGGCTGGGTTCTGGTAAATTTGATCTTTACTGAAATGGTACAGGCATAACAAATCTACTTGCACTTGGTGGAAGGCTGAGGCAGATGCATTTACCCAATTATGAAATATAAAGAGAACTCTAAGTATATAATCTAAAATAAGTATATAATCTAAAATATCCTTTACATAGATAGCAGAGAAAATATGTTTACCAAGCATGCAGACACAATGAAAGCATACTCAACATACACTTGTAGTCATCTGTATATAACCAATCCCTTGGAAACTCCATTCACTTATCCAAGCAAACATATTATTCAATGTGCCACAACGAAGAACTATTGCCATCCTACATCTATCTGTGTATCCTGAGTATTACAAAACCGGCTTAGTAAATGGTTTAAGTATATAATTTCATGTTATCAGAAAATCACTTATTGTACAAGCATAACTGTTTAACCACTTAAGGCCTTGAGCCTCTTTCTGAGATTTGTTGTTTACAAGTTAAAAACAGTTTTCTTTTTTATAGAAAATTACTTAGAACCCCCATACATTTTTTTTCTAACACCCTAGAGGATAAAATAAAACACCTTATTTGCGCAGCGGTCTTACAAGCGCACTTTTTTTGGGAAAAAATACATTTTTTAAATTAAAAAATAAGACAGCAGTAAAGTTAGCCCAATTTTTTTTTTATATTCTGAAAGATAATGTTACACCAAGTAAATTGATACCCAACATGTCATGCTTCAAAATTGCGCCCACTCGTGGAATGGCGACAAACTTTTACCCTTAAAAATCTCCATAGGCGACGTTTAAAAAATTCTACAGGTTGCACGTTTTGAGTTACAGAGGAGGTCTAGGGCTAGAATTATTGCTCTCGCTCTACCGATGGCGGCGATACCACACATGTGTGGTTTGAACACCATCATATGCGGGCGCTACTCACGTATGCGTTCGCTTCTGCATGCAAGCTTGGCGGGACGGGGCGCGTTTAAAAAAAAATGTTCTAATTTATTTTACCTTTTATTTTTTTATTTTTACACTGTTCTTTTTTTTTTTTTAAATGGTATCACTTTTCCCTTTCCCTTTTACACATCCCTTGTAATAGAAAAAAAGCATGACAGGACCTCTTAAATATGAGATCTGGGGTCAAATCAGATCTCATATTTACACTAAAATGCAATAAAAAAAATGGCCCTTTAAATGCTATGGGTGGAAGTGACGTTTTGACATCGCTTCCGCCCTGCAATGGTATGGAGAAGGGTGGGGGCCATCTTCCCCTCACTCGTCTCCATACCCAACCAGCAGAAGGACCCGATGGCTCCGGTAAGCGGCGGAAGTCACCAGAGCATGGCGGGAGGGGGGCCCCTCTTCTGCCGCCGATAAAAGTGATCTCACTGTGAATCCGCTGCAGAGACCACTATTATCGGAAATCGGACCGCCGGCCGAAGAAGAGGAGACCAGAGTTATGGCAGCTAGCTGCTGCCATAACAAAGATATCCCTCTTCAAAGTTAGGACGTATATCGGCGTGCGGCATTCTAGAAGTGGTTAATAAAATGTTGCAACCAGAGCCAATTAGATTTTTGTCTTAAAAGCATGTCATGGAAGGTGTTAAGAAACATTAAAGAGGGCAATAAATTGGGAAATATCTCATCCATGTGTGGGGTCTTTTAGGCTGTCCTTGAATGACCCATTTCATCACCAGAGCCATGATAATTAGCAGCTCATGCAGGGTACATCTGATCTTTTGCCATGCTACAAAGAAAAATGAAGGATTGAGATCAGCTCATAGATTTTCCCACTTTCTGGAGTTACGCTGTTTATTTTCTGTTTTAGAGTAACTATACACATTCCAATCTGATTGCACAATTTCTGTAAATCACCTTTAACCACTTACCGACTGCATAACTTAGTTATACAGCAGCAGAACGGCACTTTGATGCCAGATCACGAGTAGGGGGCGCTCGCACATGCCACGTATGTGCTGTGATTTGACACATCACAAGCCAATCAACGGGTGCCGGCTAATGGATGTCCGCCAGCAGCCGCTGATTGGTGAGGAGAGACACAGAACAGAGCTCTGCCTATGTAAACAAGGCAGAGCTCTGTTCTGTCAGCAGGGATGTGATGGAAAATTCATCACATCCCTTAGTAAAAAAACACTGGTTAGGCACACATTTAACTCTTTGATCGCCCTAGATGTTTAACCCCTTCCCAGCCAGTGTCATTAGTACAGTGACAGTGCATATTTTTAGCACTTATTACTGTATTAGGCTGGGTTCACACTTGTGCAAACACAGACATTGCATGTGATTCGCATCAAACCAAACAGCTGATTGGTTTCTATGGAGAGCTCCACCAGATTTTTGCAACTCCTCAGTTTTAGTGAATCAACCCCAATGTCTTTGGAATATTTAAAGTATAGTACTACCTACAGTGTACTTCCCACGGTTGCTGTATCTATTATTTTCAACAGTGCCACAATAGAGCTATATTAATATGTATAAAAACATTAATCGTAATATTAGTATCCTAAATGAATGTCCCTTATAACTACAAGTGAAAATAACTGTTTTTCTTCCTGTATGCATTTTGTAAAACAAATATTTTACAGAAAAATATGGAATTTATTAATCTATTTGTCAAATAAACAGTCTCAAAGTTTTTCTCTTAAATCAGAACATAAATTTATTAAACAAGAGACGTAAAGAAAAAAAGATAACTTTTTACGTATAATCAAAATAAAAATTTCCTGTCTTCATTTTAAGTTCTAAGCATCAAATTAAAAATTTCCTATTGTCATTATTTTTAGATTTAAGCTTTAAAATGTCAATGAAAAAAAAAAAAAACTGACATGAACATATCGCTTACAAATGAAGATCTATGAATCTGTTTTGATGCTAATACATAGCAGATACTTGTCTGCCTGTATCATCACTGCTAGTAAATATTTATGCGTAAAGCAATAATGTTTCTTGAACGCAAAAACTCAAATATTGTCATGAATTCTAAACTATGAAACATTTTTAACAAAATATTTTTAATGAACATGCACGTCAGAGAAAATATAGTAAAAATAAATATAACAAAAGCAAATAATAACAAAGTCCGATTTAAGTACTATAAATTTTTGTTTTGTACTCTAAGGGCTCATATGCCCAAGTGCTTTTTTTTTTTCTTGTAACCTGAAAAGTATATTAAAAATAGAAAACATTCACATTTGCATTAATACTTTAGTGGGCCCTGTGTTTTCCAAAGCCAGCTACTATTGGATTTAATCAGCACAAGTACCGTATTTTTGATTTGTTATAGTGAAGTTGATAATTAGTTAAAATAACCTGGGGATTTCTGTACTTTTTGCGTTTTTGGCTACAATAAACAATGACTTGGAGCATATTAAGAACCTAAAATACAGAATTGAATATATTCACGTGAGCCTAAACACTGTGCATCTAAAAATCGGTTCAGACTTTGTGCCAATACATACTAAAAAGGCATTAATGCAATAATTAATTACCAACACACAACAAGTAAATATTAATGTAAGAGCTTCTATAATTAATTACCAACAAAAAACAAGTAAATATTAATGTAAGAGCTTCTATTATTATAAAAATTTAAATGTAATTTTGAAGATCTCAATATCTTCTGTCTTGAATATTTATAAAATCAAAAAATTGGCCACATTATGACCTATTTGCATAGGTATTTAAGTAGGTTTTAATAACATGTATTTAAATTTCCATATTTTGTGGATGGGAGGCAGATTTTCTACGCAAATCTTTATTTTTTCAAATTTAGCGTGAAGGTGCCATAAGTGTTCTCTATGAATAAGTCATATTATATTTGTCCTTTCATAACTAAATGCCTAAAAAAAAAATCACACGTTTGTTTATTCATATGTAAGGCTGTCAACATATTAGTAAGATTCTTCTTATGATTTATGAATACCAATTGTATGACTTCCTTTTTTTCTTAATAAATGTTCAGATGGCAGTAAATACATTTTAGTAGGATCCAGCATTTGTTTAGCGCAAAGTGTGGCCATAGCAATGATGAAAGAGATTCTGTCACTGGTCACCAAGGCTTGAACACAATATTCCGAGACGATTTCTCAAACTCATGGATGTCTGAAGGAGAGCTAAGAAAGTCCTGTCCTAAATACAGACTATGACCTTGGAGTTGTTCTTGGATAGAGGCCTTGTAATCCAGCTTCACATCACTATAATCTTCCATGGAAGTGCATGGACTAGGGCAGGGCACCTTCACCTCTTCTGAGTCCATGTTGTAGGTCTTTGCCCCTTCCTCTGCAGGATGATCTCGGTTTTTGGCTTGCCTTTTCATTTTGTAGCGGTGGTTCTGGAACCAAATTTTCACCTGGTTGGGGGTAAGATGGATATGTTTTGCTAGCTGTTCTCGCTCTGGGGCTGTAAGATATTTCTGCTGCTCAAATCTTTTCTCTAGCTCATACACTTGGGCCTGGGAAAAAAGGACCCTCCTTTTTCTCTTGGATGTATGCTGAAGGTACAGAGAGGTTTTGGCTCCTTCGCTGATGTATCCCAAACAGCCAGAAGGGGGTACATTAAATCCCGATGGTGTAATTATCCTGGAAACTGAAGAGTAAACAATAATATGTTACAAAATGGTTATCAATTTCATATTTTCATTTGAGGATAGAACATACTCCTATACAATATGCAATAATCAAAAAACAAATATATACATAGTAAATTTCAGAACCAGGTCAGGAAAATAGTTTCAGAGGTTATTAGTAGAATTTAGGATTGTTTTAGGGGAAGAGGAGATATGAATCTATTCAATTTAACAGTAGTAACTCCTACGAATCAGGCACACAGGTTATTTTTTAGTTGTGATCTACTTGGTAATGCTTCTAGGGTATAATTAAAAAATGAACAAAATAGTGAATTCTGAAAACTGTATACAGCTACTTAATGGTAGTAATAATTAAATAGTATTTATTTAAATTTATTATGTACTATTTTTTTTATTTTACATGCCTTTAAAAAAAAAGTCCTCCACATTTAACTGTAGGCCAAGCTGCCCAGCAAAACTAACAGTGACTGGGGTACAGGATACTCAGAACACTGCCGGAGGAGCTTCTTTAGTTGCAGCAATAATAAAAACATGATGGACAGCATATTCTGCATGTAAAGCCAGCAAGTGCAACTAATAGCATTAAGAAATAAAATACAAAATGAAATAAAAAAAAATATTTTGAATACTAGTATTTCAAAATGTATACCTATACAGAATATAATATTTTGTTGCGATGGATTAATAAGTAACTACATTTTTATTACATACTTCATGCCAGCAAATATTAACTCGATTTTTAGGAATACAAATAAAATAGATGAAATAAACCCACAAAAACAACCCTATTCATGTGCACTATTAACTCTAATATAGTGTTATTTTTTTTAATCCCGCAATGATATCTATACAATTTCTTACCCTGCAGTAATCACTATTATTATCATAATTGCCATAGACATATCCTGCTGTTCTGTATACAATATTATATGTTATTATAGATAATTAACTTTATATGTATTGAAAAAAAATTGCTGCTTGTATTTTTTTTTTTTTGGCTTGGCTGTTTTTTAGTACAGCGATATAGACAGAGAATAGACCGTAGGATGGGAATCACTGAAATCTTCAGTCAAATATTGGAGTAAGGGCTGAGATAAGATAAGATCTTCAATAAGGTTATTTTGTTAAGTAAATATCTATTGGGCTGCTACAATTGAGTCTAAAAAATAGAAATCCACACAGAGATAAAGAAGCACTTGCCTCAAAAATAAATATGTTCTTGTCTATGTTTTCTTGGTTATCTTTATATAATATAATAGGTAAATATAAATACAATGGTGAAATGCTTTACTATTAAAGACGTTTAGATTAAAACCTGACTTTTAGACCCCATGGCAATCTCTTGACCACAATGCAGTGATTTCAGCGACCCTGACTGCCAACTCAGACAATATTCTAATTATCGCAGCTGTTACCGACCCAGGCTTATAAATAGTTGTCACTTTTTGGATCATTGAAAATGGTGTAGGCAAAAAATTTTCATAAATTAAAACGAAGCAGAAATGTCATGTTTTAAATCTTGGTGAATGGATATAATCAATCTGCTAGTGTCAATTACTTTTTTCATATTTTAAAAAACCCCAGGGAAATATTGTTATAGTTTTTGGTTGAGCATTATCATGTTATTTTTTAATTGATTGTTGTAACAGTCTGCTGCTTTGAGATATAATGAAAAAATAATGAGTGAAAATCTTCAAATGATTAAGTAGTTAATTAATTACTATTAAATTATCTACAAATTATTTATTCTACTCGTGTCAGTTAAATTTTCATATTTTAATAAAACCCAAAGAAATATTGTTATATTTTTTGGTTGAACATTATAATGTTGCTATTTTGTTTTTTGATTGTTATAATAGTCTGTTGCTTTGAGATATAATAAATAAATAATGAGTGAAAATCTTCAAATGATAAAGTAGTTAATTAATTATTATTATTCAATTATCTACAAATTATTAATAACTGTGTAAAATAATTGATTTACATAAATTATGTACTAAAATTATATAGACACTATGACTTACTTCCAGTTATTGTAAATATGAGGCATGTTATCTACTTACATGAAGAATAGTGCAAGTCCTGACTGTGTCCATACCATTCCGCACCCCTTATGTTTTCCTGATATGTTGGAAGATCTCCCGAACTGTTGTAACCCCCTGGGCAACAAGTTCTGATCGGGTTTTGAGTAAGACAGTGGGTCATGGTGAATCCGGGGGACCCCATGGATGGTTGAAGGCAAGACTGGTGAGACACCTGTACTAGAGGTCCATAACCTTCTAGACAAGAGTCTAGGGAAAAAGCTTTGAGGTCCTCCATGCAAGCCGCTGTTTTGGGTAAGCCCAAGAAAGAAGAAAATTTGCAACCGACGGACGTCTCTGTAAGGTTGGAGGTAACTTCAACTACAAGCACTGCTCCTGTGCATATATCTTATCAAGGGTATATGGGCCAGGGAACACCTGAAAGGAGAGGGACAAGTGGCAGAAAGGGAGGAGCCTCCTCCAGAACAATGGTGTTAATAGAATGTGAAGTGTCTCTTAATCACTCAGAGGGGGGATACAAAGGGGCTTAATGTGTTTCTAACAATGAGAGTAAAAGCAATAGATTATCAATGTCTAAATGGTACTGTTGTACAATAACTTTACCCAGAGTACACAATCTGATGCCCATGTATAACGACTTTACTTTAAAACAGCAAAATCCAGGTAGTCTTTTTATTGGCTTTACAAATGATGTAGTACATTATATAGTACTATGAATGGTTTGACTAATCTAGTATTGACTTTATTCATAAGAATCTATAACAAAGGAAGATCCCAAAATTTGAAAGAGCAAAATCTTATTAATGGTAAAAACACACAAATGCTGAAAAATAATGAACTGTATGTGATAGAAAGATTGATATTGAAATTAAACATTTGCATAAGAAGGCTGGTGAATAAGGCTCCATTCACACTTGTACGACTCCAAAGTTGCGTCGACTTTGAAGTGCAACTTTGGTGCCACTTTGATGCAACTTTGACGTGACTTTGGATGGGAACTTGGATACGACTTTGTCCAGTAATAATGGACAAGTTGCATTGTATAACATTCAGGTACGACTTTCATGCAACTTCTAAGGGTTAACACTGAAGTCTATGGCCCTCAAGTTGCATGAAATTGAGACCAAAGTAGTGCATGAACTACTTTGAAGTTGCTGCAACTTTAGGTGTTGCATATATAAATGATTATCATTGGAAAACATGGGGAATGACTTGTCATGCTACTTTGATGTCCAAAGGTGCATGACAAGTTGCACAAGTGTGAATGGAGCCTAAGACTGAGCCCCAGATGCCTCTTTTTTTACCTTCAGCCACCAGACAGATTGAAAAAAAAAATTAAACAAACAAGATGGATAGAGAAATATCCCCTGCTGTGCCATTGTATTTTGACAGTGAGACTCCACCACTGTCAGAATAAACTGATGACAAACGTTTTACAACAGTCCTGTTCGACAGAATTAGATTTTTAGATCGACTTCTGTTGAGTGGAAACGGCCATAGATGGATCAAAATTCGGCCGGTCTTTGCTGAACTGGCTGAATTTTGATCCATCTATGGGAAGCTTAAAAGTAGACATATATAAATATATTTATTGAAGATGATTCTAATTATTTCAGATGTCTATTTGTTTGTCTATGTGCATGTAATACTTGATAATATAAATCAATATAAATATTTTAAGTTTGCATGCAGTCATGCCAATAATTATGTAAAGAGCCCTGCCCTCCACACATATGAATGCAAATACCCATGTAGGGCACATTTGTGTACGTAAACTAAGACGAGTTAACCTAGAGCCATCATTAACCACCTCCCATCCGTGCTATAGTCGAAAGACGGCTACAGCGCGGACCTAATTTACCGGGAGGGCGTCCATAGATGTGCTCCCATGCTCGAGCGGCATATGCGCCCCCTGCAGGGCGTGCACTGTGATCAGCAAGTATATGAGACTCGGCTGATCACAGATCGGAGTAAGGGGTCGATCCCGACCCCTTACCGCGTAATCAGCTGTCAGGCAATGTCAGCTGATCATGTGATGTAAACAAAGCCGGTGCTGGTAGCGTGAGGAGAAAAAAAAGCAGATCAACGACGGCTGTGAGAGGCACATCAGTCCAGATCGTGGTGAGCCTCTGCAGAGGCTTCTATGCCACCCACCAGTGCCACCTACCGGTGTCCACCAGCGCCACCTACCAGTGCCCACCAGCGCCACCTACCAGTGCCCACAGTACCACCCATCAGTGCCCTTAGTTTCACCTATCAGTGCCCACAGTGCCACCTATAAATGTCACCAATCGGTGCCTCATCACCAGTGCTGCCTATCAATACCACCTACCAGTGCCCATCAGTGCCACCTACCAGTGCCCATCAGTGCCACCCATCAGTGCCACCCATCAGTGCCACTCATCAGTGCCGTCTTATCAGTGCCCATCAGTGCCACCTTATCTGTGCCTATCAGTGTCGCCTTATCTGTGCCCATCAGTGCAGCCCATCAGTGCCCATCAGTCCTCCCATCAGTGCCCATCAGTGCAGCCTCATTAGCGAATATCAATGAAGGAGAAAAATTACCCATATGCAAAATGTTATAACAAACTACGAACCGCGCAATTGTCATTCAAAGTATGACAGCGCTGAAAGCTAAAAATTGGTCTGGGCAGGAGGGGGGTTAAAGTGCCCAGTAAGCAAGAGGTTAAGGCATCATGCACACTGGACATTGTTAAAGCATCTCCTAGGATCGTCTAAAGTTTTTTTTTTAAATGCGCCTAAACGCTAGGCACGTTTGGCACTTCAGCATTTATTCAATTCAGTAGCCAGAATAAATTGAAAATTCTGGCCAATTAAATAAATAAACGCCTAAACGCTGCTAAATTCTGCCAAACTGGTTGGAAAAAACACAGCTTAGGTGAGTTTTTAACATTGATTTTCTCCTGTCAGGATAATAAGCCTTTACAATAAACCAGTGTGCATGAGGCCTTACTCTGAACTGATAAAAAGGTTTTCAATTTAACATCTATGAACAATTTTGGGTATCCTGGTTTGTTGGTGTTTCTTGGGTACTTGCAATCTATTTTTTACTTTATATTCCTACAAAAAAATTAGTTTTTAGTGTGTTTATGTGTGCTAAAATTTTAATTGAGTGTATTTTATCCACTTAGTTTATACACTCAAATTACTTTAAGAACTCAAATAAATTTTTGCACACAAACACAAATTTTAATTTGTAATCAGTTGCACTAATATCATGTGACATATTAGCACAGATGTTTATAATTTAATAAACTTGCACTGAAATGCAAATTTATAAAATGATAAATTTAAAGTGGAACTTTGCCCAAAACAGTTTGATAACAAATCAACCGGAACTTAATAATTTTTTCTACTTTCCATCCATTAAATCTTCTGCCGTTGTTTTAATTTTGGATAGTAAAACATTTTTTTCTGCTAGAAAATACCTTATACAGCCCACTTCCTATTTCTTGTCTGGTAGTAAGCCTAGGCTTATGACATTATGCACAGCTCTCTCTCTCTCTCACTCTCCTGAGAGTCTGCCAGGAAGGGGGGGGGGGGTGAGTCATGAGGGCCAATGAGAGCTGCAGGGCTGCAGAGCTGGAGGTGTGCCTCTATGTGTCTGTGTAAATCCAGTAAGTGAACAGGCAGCAGCTTCAGCTGCCCACAGTTAAAATGGTTGCAGCCAGACTCAGTGGAAGGAGATTTCTGCAGCATATTTGGCAAGTACAGAATCACAGTATATATAAAATAATATGCAAAGTAGTTGGAGGGAAGCTTCAGAATGGCAAAGATATTTTATTACAAATTATGTGAGCAGACTGCAGTTCCTCTTTAATGTTCTTTAAAGTGGAATTTTAGTCAGAAAATTAAGTCCTGCTAGATCATATCAGGCTGGCCCCTTCTGCAGGTTTAGCTATGTAAAGCATTAATAATAAGTGCCTACTGTTTAAAATCCAGTAATACACTGTCTCATCCTGCTCTGCACATGCTCAGTAGCTCTCCACTCTACTTTCTACTAGGCACTGTCAAATTTGTAGAGGCCGATCTCCTGACAGCCCCAAAGCGGAATTAACCACTTGCTGACTGCGCTATAGTCGAATGACAGCACTGTCGTCCAGTCCCAGGAGGGCATCTATTGACATCCTCTCAGAACTGTGCTGCACATCTGGTGCTTTCTGTGATCGCTGTGGCAAAGAGCCAATCACATCGGCTCTTTACCATGTGATCAGCTGTGTCCACTCACAGCCCATCATGATGTGAACACACTTGCCAGTTATCAGAATTCTTTTCCTCACGCTGTCACAGTGTGAGGGGAGGAGAGAGCTAGTAACCGGTAAGTGTGAAAGGGCAACATCTACACTGATAATCAGGGCACTGATCATGCCCATCAATGCTGCCTATCTGTGCCAATCAGTGCCCATCTGTGCTACCAATTAGTGCCCATCAATTTTGCCAATCAGTTTTGCCAATCAGTGCCTCCTCATCAGTAGAAAGGGTCCTAGTTCTGAAGTACCTAAAAAACAGGGTGACTCTGTAGGTACTTAGTGAAAAATTGTGCCAGCGTCCCCAAAATTGTGTCTGTAACCAGGGACGTAACTAGAAATCACAGGGCCCCATAGCAAAATGTTTTATGGGCCCCCCCCCCCTGCAAACCGCCCCCCCCTGCAAACCGCTTCCCCCCCCCTGCAAACCGCCCCCTCCACAAAAAAAGAACTAATGCCATTGAACAACAGATTACGGCACCCATGTGGCACAGTACCCAGGCAACAGCTTATAATAATTTTGAACAACAAAGTATGCAGTATACTGTATGCAGCCCCTAAAGGACAAACATTGCTGACCTCCAGCCTTCTAACCAATTTCTGTTCTGTTATATAAAATGAAATAGTTCAACTCACCATAATGCAGAATCAGTGGGAGCCCTGAGCATGTCACTTGCCACCGTTGCCTGCCACCAGATGCAACTTGTCACGGAATGTCACTTGCCACATCACCCGCCACACGTTGCGGATTGTCCACTTGCCACATCGCCTGCCACCAGATGCAGATTGTCACTTGTCACACATTGCAGAATGTCACCTGCCATATGTTGCCGATTGTCCACTTGCCACGTCCCGGATTGTCACTTGCCACATCACCTGCCACACGTTACTGATTGTCACTTGCCACGTCCCAGATTGTCACTTGCCACACATTAGATTGTTACTTGCCACGTCACCTGCCACACATTACAGATTGTCACTTGCCACGTCGCCTGCCACATGTTATGGATTGTCACTTGCCACGTCACCTGCCACACATTACGGATTGTCACTTGCCATGTCCCGGATTGTCACTTGCCACACATTACGGATTGTCACTTGCCACGTCTATAAAAAACCTGTAAACCATGCGCTTACTCAATAGAAGTTATAAATGTGAGCAGCTAACACAACAAATAGAAAATTTGTAATAAATCATATACAACCAGGTGTAGAGCTAAAAAATGAGAAAGAAAATATTGCTATACCACATAAAATAGCAAGATAAATTGTGAAAAAAAATGGTGTTTTGTATATTTTGTGAACATTCATACATAAAAGTCACTCATGTTATAAAGCCTTAGGGTCACCAAAAATGATGACAGGATGTAATAATGGCAATAAAGTCCAAAACTGAATATGCAGGTGCGGTGAACATACATGTTGCAATGGTGATGAATTCCAAAACATATACTCGTGAAAATTTCTGAATAAAATCCAACATGTGCTGACAGACACTTGTGCGAAACCACCACCCGAGATGACTGGAGGCTTACCAGAAAATTGGGACCCACCTAGCATACGCTATATGGGTCAAACAGGCTTAGGTTGCTCACTGGCAAAGGAGGTAGGATACCAAGGTAGATACCAAGGGCTGGTGAATGGTGAAGTTGTAACGTTGCTATCCCAAAGTAGTCTTCTCCATACGGAAGCTCGGACACCAACGGACATTACCCACATGTAATGAAGAAGGGGCGAAGATGGATCCGGATGGCTAGCGTAGAGCTTAGCAGCAGATGTACTTGCTTCATAGAAAGGAGAGGAAATCTTGCCACGTCGCCTGCCACATGTTACAGATTGTCACTTGCCACGTCACCTGCCATACATTACAGATTGTCACCTGCCACGTCACCTGCCACACATTACGGATAGTCACTTGCCATGTCACCTGCCACACATTACGGATTGTCACTTTTCACGTCCCGGATTGTCACTTAGCACACATTATGGATTGTCACTTGCCACGTCCCGGATTGTCACTTGCCACGTCACCTGCCACACATTACGGATTGTCACTTGCCACATCCTGGATTGTCACTTGCCACACATTACGGATCGTCACTTGCTGCCACGTCCCGGATTGTCACTTGCCACTTCACCTGTCACCCATTACGGATTGTCACTTGCTGTGTCACTTTCATGCTGTGTCCCAGAGTCAGGCAGCAGAGAGATAAGGTCATCTCTCTGCTTCCCGAGGCTGCCTGCACAGTGAGGGGGGAACTGCACTGCAGGGATGCAGGGAGGGCGCCGGGCGGTAAGAGATGATGTCATCTCTATGCACCCCCGGCTGCCAGCTCCCTGATTGGCCAGCCCGCTCACACACGAGCCGAGCCGCCCAGCTGACTCACCGCCTGACAGCCCTCGGAGCCGCTCGCGCTCTCACCGTGGACCCGCGGAGCCGCCTGCTCTCACCCGGGGGCCCTCAAAGCCGCCCGCTCTCACCCGCGGGCCCGCAAAGCCGTCCGCTCTCACCCGCTGTCACCCGCGGAGCCACCTGTCCTCACCGGGCCCCTAACGGCTGTGGGCCCCATAGCGGCCGCGTGTGTCGCTATGGCGGTAGTTCTGCAACTGTTTGTAACCATATAAAAACTAGACAAATGGGACTTTAAGGGCACAACGGTATTAAAACTACAGAAAAATAAGTATAGTTTTTGAAATTTTATTAACAAAGTACAAAAAAACAGACAACAAACATAGGAGTTTAAAAATAAGTCTAACTAGACATGGAACCTGATTGTATACACCATATGGAACCTAGCCTGCATAACTCTCATGATAACTCTTGTATCTAAATGTATACATTCCAATCATTCATTCCAAAAGGAAAAGAATAAACTTCCCCAAAAAAATGGTAATGGGAGAATGTGGAACTGTAATTGAAGGGAACTGCAGGTCTGGTAGTCCAAGGTGAGATGCTCTCTAACTGCTCGACATGTTTCACATTATCAAAACACTTCTTCAGGAGCTAGAGGTTCGATTATGTATAGTAGTTGTGAATGCTACCAGTGAAACAAGCGACCGATTGATCGCAAAACAATCAGAAGTAATTATATCTGAATTGTATCAGAAAGGCAGCGGCCAGAGCCAGGAACCTCCCAGGTAACATAGCATCAAGTAGCCGTGGGTAAGAGGAGTAGCTTTTGTAAGCTGTAGTTCCAAGGGCAGATGGAAGGAGGTTCGGGGGTACACCGCTCAATTAGACCAGCGCCTCATCCATACCGTTGTGCCCTTAAAGTCCCATTTGTCTAGTTTTTATATGGCCTCCTCATCAGTGCCACCTATCTGTGCCCATCAGTGTCATTTATCAGTGTCCTTCAGTGCTGCCTTTCAGTGTCACCTATCAGTGCCGCCTATCAGTGCCCATCAGGGCCGCAAATCAGTGCAGCCTCAGCAGTGCCTCCTCATCAGTGCCCACCAGTGCCACCTCATCAGTGCCCATCAGTGCAGCCTATCAGTGTCCATCAGTGCTGCCTATCAGTGCCCATCATTGCCACCCCATCAGTGCAGCCTATCAATGCCCATCAGTGCTGCCTATCAGTGCCCATCAGTGCCGCTTCATCAAAGCCCATCAGTGCAGCCTATCAGTGCCCATCAGTGCTTGGTATTAGTACCCATCAGTGCAGCTTCGTCAGTGCACATCAGTGAGGGAAAAAGATTAACTGTTTGCAAAAAATTTTAATAGAAACTGAAAAAAGCTTTTTTTTTCAAAATGTTTGGTCTTTTTTAGTTTGTTTAGCAAAGATAAAAAAAAAACCCAGTGGTGATTAAATACCACCAAAAGAAAGCACTATTTGTGTGAAAAAAAAAATACATAAATTTCATATGGGTACAGTGCTCCATGACCCATATTAACCCTCCTATCCTTTACAGCCACGGAAGCTGTTTCTGTTTGATCTGCAACTGCCATGGCGCTGCACATGTGATCAGTTATTATGAAATTGGATGGTTTTACAGTTTGGTTGAGGATACAAGCAAATGTGGCAGTTAGCAATCCCGGCATTCCAGGAATGTAACTGTTTTTTGAAACTAGTAAAGGTAAGGTAAGGGAGGCTTTGGGACTTCAAATATACCCCATATGTCACCTATGTATGATTCAACAGAACATATAAACTAATAAAAAAACACAATTTTATTAACCGCTTCAGCCCCGGAAGATTTTACCCCCTTTCTGACCAGAGCACTTTCTGCGATTCGGCACTGCGTCGTTTTAACTGACAATTGCGCAATTGTGCGACGTTGCACCCAAACAAAATTGACGTCCTTTTTACCCACAAATAGAGCTTTCTTTTGGTGGTATTTGATCACCTCTGTGGTTTTTATGTTTTACGCTATAAACAAAAAAAGAGCCACAATTTTGAAACACATTGAGTCCGCCTGACCCGAGGGCACGAGAGCACTGCACCTGCGCTGGCCTGACGTACACTGACGGCGATTCGCGCAGGGGAGCCTAACTGCGGTAGTACCACTCTATTCCCTGATCACTTATACAGAGGTGCCCATTACAGTACATTGGTTTTGCAATTGGTTGATTTGTGTGATACGCAAGATACAATGTATAATACATAATCAGTCTAAACATTGAAAAAGTCTCACACATGTGGTATCGCTGTGAGTGTGAGCAATATCTTATTAAATTACCAACTGTGTGTAAAAAATTTAATTTTAATTTTCTTTCCACATTTTTCGAAGACTTGTGGCAATAAAATGAAGTCTTCAAAAGACTCACCATGCCTCTTAAACAAATATCTTGGGGTGTTTACTCTACAAAATGGGGTTATTTTGTGGGTATTTCCACTGTCCTGGTGCTCCAGGGTCTCCAAAAATGTGATAGGTAGTATAGAACTTACTTGCGTAATTTATGCCCCTAGAGAACCTAAAGGTGCTACTTGGATTTTGGGCCCCTCGGTGTGGCTAGCCTGTGAAAAAGCCTTACACATGTGACATCGCCACACTCAGGAGTAGCAGAATGTGTTTTGAGGTGTATTTCTAAGTATGCCTATGATCTGTATTAGAAATATCTTATTTGACAATTTTGTGTTAAATAATTTTCATTTTCTTTCCTGCATTTTCCAAAAACTTGTGGCAAAAATGACATTTTCAAAAAACTCACTATGCCTTTTAGAGAATACCTTGGAGTGTTTGCTTTCCAAAATGGGGTAATTTTGTAGGTGTTTCTCCTGTCCTCTGCCTCCGAAATTGTGTTCCAGGGCCTCCAAAAATGTGATAGGATGTCAGGAAATTATATGCGTAATTTACTGTATGCCCCCAGAATACCTAAAGGTGCTTCTTGGGGTTTGGGCCCCTCTATGCATTCAGGCTGTGAAAAAGTCTCACACACGTGTTATCCCCATACTCAGGAGGAGTAGCAAAATGTGTTTTGGGGTGTAATTGTAAATATGCCTGTGCTGTGTGTCAGAAATAACTTGATAACATGACAACCTTGTGAAAAAACGCATTTTATTTAATTTCTTCATTTTCCCAAAAAATACAATTCATTGTTGGCGCTAAAATGCCAGCACAGTACAAATATCACCACTCCTTCTTGGAAAGTAGACAATCCAAGGTACCTCTTATTAAATACCTTGGACTGTCTACTTTCCAAGAAGGAGTGTGGGTAATTGTATTGCCCTGGCATTTTAGCGCCTCATGAAATTAGATATTCAGTCACTACGTCAGGACTGATCAATTTAAAAAGATATAGTATCTCACAAAAGTGAGTACACCCCTCACATTTTTGTAAATATTTTATTATATCTTTTCATGTGACAACACTGAAGAAATTACACTTTGCTAAAATGTAAAGTAGTGAGTGTACAGCTTGTATAGTGTACACTTGCTGTCCCCTCAAAATAACTCAACACACGGCCATTAATGTCTAAACCACTGGCAACAAAAGCACACCCCTAAGTGAAAATGTCCAAATTGGGCCCAATTAGCCACTTTCCCTCCCTGGTATCATGTGGCTTGTTAGTGTTATGAGATCTCAGGTGTAAATGGGGAGAAGGTGTCTTAAATTTGGTGTAATCGCTCTCACTCTCTCATACTGGTCACTGGAAGTTCAACATGGCACCTCATGGCAAAGAACTCTCTGAGAATCTGAAAAAAAGAATTGTTGCTCTACATAAAGATTGCCTAGGCTATAAAAAGATTGCCAAGAGCCTGAAACTGAGCTTCAGCACGGTGGCCAAGACCATACAGCGGTTTAACGGGACAGGTTCCAATCAGAACAGGCTTCGCCATGGTCGACCAAAGAAGTTGAGTGCACGTGCTCAGCGTCATACCCAGAGGTTGTCTTTGGGAAATAGATGTATAAGTGCTGCCAGCATTGCTGCAGAGCTTGGAGGGGGTCAGCCTGTCAGTGCTCAGACCATACGCCGCACACTGCATCAAATTGGTCTGCATGGCTGTTGTCCCAGAAGGAAGCCTCTTCTAAAGATGATGCACAAGAAAGCCTGCAAACAGTTTGCTGAAGACAAGTACACTAAGGACATGGATTACTGGAACCATGTCCTGTGGTCTGATGAGACCAAGAAAAACTTATTTGGTTCAGATGGTGTCAAGCGTGTGTGGCGGCAAGCAGGTGAGGAGTAGAAAGACAAGTGTGTCTTGCCTACAATCAAGCATAGTGGTGGAAGTGTCATGGTCTGGGGCTGCATGAGTGCTTCCGGCACTGGGGAGCTACAGTTCATTGAGGGAACCATGAATGCCAACATGTACTGTGACATACTGAAGCAGAGCATGATCCCCTCCCTTTGGAGACTGGGCCGCAGGGCAATATTCCAACATGATAACGACCCCAAATACACCTCAAAGATGACCACTGCCTTACTAAAGAAGCTGAGGGTAAAGGTGATGGACTGCCCAAGCATGTCTCCAGAGCTAAACCCTATTAAGCATCTGTGGGACATCCTCAAACAGAAGGTGGAGGAGCGCAAGGTCTCTAACATCCACCAGCTCTGTGATGTCGTCAAATAGGAGTGGAAGAGGACTCCACTGGCAACCTGTGAAGCTCTGGTAAACTCAATGCCCAAGTGGGTTAAAGCGGAGTTCCACACAAAAATGGAACTTCCGCTTTTCGGAACCCTCCCTCCCTCCGGTGTCACATTTGGCACCTTTCAGGGGGGAGGGGGGTGCAGATACCTGTCTAAGACAGGTATTTGCACCCACTTCCGGCATAGACTCCCATGGGAGTCTATGCCTCTTCCCGTCCCTTCGCGCTGTCTCCTGGGAAACACACAGCTCCCAGGAGAGAGCGGGGACCACTTACGATGCGCAGCGCGACTCGCGCATGCGCAGTAGGGAACCGGGAAGTGAAGCCGAAACGCTTTACTTCCTGATTCCCTCACCTAGGATGGCGGCGGCAGCTGCCGAGAACCGAGCGGGTTCTCGGCGTCGCCTGCCGTCATCGCTGGACCCTGGGACATGTAAGTGGCCATGTATTAAAAGTCAGCAGCTGCTGGCTTTTAATATTTATTTTTTTTGGGCGGTGTGGGTGGACCCCTGCTTTAAGGCAGTGCTGGAAAATAATTGTGGCTACACAAAATATTGACACTTTGGGCCCAATTTAGACATTTTTACTTAGAGATAAAAAAAAGTGGTTTAATTATAACCGTTTGACAACCCTGAATTATCTTTTCATTTGAAATCTCTGTTTAAGCAATGCAAGTAGTATAGTTGTCATCACAACAACCCAGTTTCAATGATACTACACTTTACTGAGATTTTATACTTAGCTCAGCAGCACCATTCAGTGGTCATCACAGCAAAATACATTACTGTAAAAGTTAAATAGAAAATATAATGGTCATGTTGAATTCTGTTTTTTTTTTGTTGTTGTTTTTTTTCAGTTCTCCAGATGGGCATCGTTTTATTACTTATTTGTATAAGATCATAATTTTTAAAAATGATGGTTTATTTGCAGGACTTCCATGACACATTGTATGCTTTTGTGTTACAATATTTTTTATTAAAAAGAATAAAATATAATACATAAGCAAGTATATATAGATATGTTTTATAAAATAAAATCAATGAATATACAATTAAATATATTGGGAATAGTCAACAACAATACAAAAAAATACAAAAAATGACAAAAGAAAAAGAAGGAGAAAGGGAGGAAAAAAGAGAATAAATAAAGAAGAGTAGAAGAAAATGTGGAATAAGATATGCTGGATTAGTGTAAATATAAATGAAACTCCGCGCCAAACTATACAAAAACTGAAATAATTATTAAATAAAAAACTGCTGCTCCCCTGAAAGAAGTGATGTACTCCTAACGATTGTGAAAAGAGAATGGGGGTAGGGGGCGCTATGATCATTGTCTGGTAAATATACTAAACCAAACAGTGTAGTGAGAAGTTCTAAACTAAAATACAGTCATTGTGACACAAATAAAGTGTAGTTGCAAATTGTCCACCTGGACATAAAAATCAATAAAGTCCATCCATGTGACAAAAAATGATAAAAAAAATTGTGAATCAGTGAAAAATCATTCATAGAAATCCACAGACAGCAAAGAACAAATCTTCTAAATGTAGTGATGTCTTCCGACAAAAGCTAAATAGTCCTTCACCAGAAAATTAGACAAATCGACACCCAATGTGAATGGATAAGTGATCTGCTTACAAGATCTATTTGACCTCTTTCCTAGAAAAGATAGTCAAATAGTGCTTTTGCATGATTGTGTCTGCTCACGTATGTCGGACTGGTGGTGATAAGAACCTTCCTCCTCATGGGTACAGGCAGGATATATAGAGAGAGCAAAAGACTTCCATAGCATAATACCGTTTATTAAATAAAATCAGATAATAAAAATTGGCCAAATGGCTCCTTACATTTAAAAGTGCCTATCCCAGCACTGGGGCTGCTGTCTTCTCATAGAGAGTGGTATATGGATTCACCTCTGCGTCCACCTCCGTGGATGGCGTGCGTTCCACCAGTTCGCACTGACAACCAGCTGCACCGGAAGTGGCGTAGGCAAGAAAGAAAAACGTGACCAGGTACCGCCTCGACGTACGTTTTGTTGTTTACGTCCTCAGGAAGAGTGTCTACCCCCACAAGATATGCTGGATGTTATATGAATGGTGGATGTAACCTTATAATTTTAGAGAGAAAGCAAAGAATTACCAATTGTTATGCCCCGTACACACCATCGGACATTGATCGGACATTCCGACAACAAAATCCATGGATTTTTTCCGACGGATGTTGGCTCAAACTTGTTTTGCGTACACACGGTCGCACAAAGTTGTTGGAATTTCCGCTCGCTAAGAACGCGGTGACGTACACCACGTATGACGAGACTATAAAAGGCCATTTCAGAACCAAGCGCGGCACCCTTTGGGCTCCTTTTGCTAATCTCGTGTTAGTAAAAGGTTGGTGAGAGACGATTCACGCTTTTTCAGACTCGTGGTTTTCAGATCGTTTTCTGCTGTTCAGTTTGTGCTTGTGGGTTTGTATCTGCTCTTCAGTGCGTGCAGCAAGCTACGCGGGACTCTGTCATTGTGTTCTTGTTCGTTCGTTACTGTTTTTCAGGTCGCTCTTCACAGGCCTTGCTGTTCTTCAGTGCGTTCTGTTACTTCGTTCTGAGCAGCCGACCGTTTTCTAGCCATGTTGCGTATACATACTCCTCGTAGAGTTCGTGCTGTGCGGGGGCTTGGTGTTGGGGTCCTGACCTTGACACAAGTCCAGTCCATGAACAGGGTGGGGAGGAGTTCATGGACCAAGAATTGGTTGCTTCAGCGTGACCAGTTCTCTCATATGCCTTTGCTCCGTGAGATCCGTGAGAATAATCCTGATGATTTCAGGAACTTTCTCCGGATGACGGACCCCTTATTTCACCTTTTGTTGGCGTTGCTGACCCCCTATATCAGCAGACAGGATACCTGCATGAGGCAAGCCATCACTCCGGAGCAGAGGCTCGTCGCTACCCTGCGGTACTTGGCGACGGGGAGAAGCCTGCAAGACTTGAAGTTCTCGACAGGCATCTCCCCCCAGGCTCTGGGGATCATTATCCCAGAGACCTGTTCTGCCATCATCCAGGTCCTGCAGAAGGAGTATATGAAGGTAAGATTTTTATCCTTTAATATCACACTTTATTGTATATAATGTTTGCTAATATATTGTATTTCTTTCCTCATTCCCTAATTACCATGATTGTAATATGCTGTGAATGTCCCCTTTCTCCTCATGCATGCTGGATTTTTATGTCATTATTTTTGTTGTCCTTCATACATATTTGCCTTCACTTACCTCCCCAGCATGGTCTCCTGCCCTATATTCACCTCATGTAGTCACTTAGCAATGTATTTTATCAGCTCCATAGTAGTGCTTTACCCCAAACACCCCTAAAATGTTTTGAAATGTGATTGGTGCTTCAAATTCAGGCAGAGTGCCAGAGGCTTTTTTTGGGGGGTCCCCAAATCATTTTGAACCCTCCCTCCCTACAACTGCTAAGTCAGCTGATACCAATTCTCTATCTATCCTCAATCATCTATCTGCTGACTTTGCCAAACCCATACACACTATACCCATCTCTTCTGTGCTCAGATTTATGGATGAATTCCCCAAAGCATGTAGTGCAAGGGCCTGCCTGTATACTTTCAAACGGTACTGTTTAAAGTTTGGGTATCCTATTATTATCTTGATAGGTAATAGCAGAATGTCCAAATGTGCTAAAATGTGTACAGTGTGTATTTATATCTTTGTATTATGACACTTCTTACCTGTCCAGTGGGCTGTCAATAGTGCAACTAAGGAGGGTCTGTTCAAAGTAATACACATTATATAGGCATTCATCTCTCAATGAAGTGGAGAGGGTTACCTGTCCAAGAGTCCCCCCCTATAATGTTAGAAATGGCCCATGGGGGGGGGGAGGGGGATCTGATAGGTGTACCTTATACTTTGGTCTTTAAAAATTCCCATAAATAAATGGTATCTTGATGTTGGCCAAGAATGTTTGTGTCTAATCTGCTTTCCATGTTTATGTGCAAAAAGACAAATTTTTTTTTTGTTTTACTCCACAGTTTCCTTCCACGCCACAGGAATGGCAGACTGTGGCCTCCCACTTTGCCCAGCGGTGGGACTTTCCTAACTGCGGAGGGGCAATTAATGGGAAACACGTCCACATCATCCCACCACCCAACACCCACCACCCAACTCGTAATATTATAATTATAAGGGGTTCAATAGTATTGTGATGTTGGCGGTGGTGTCGGCTACTTATGAATTTCTGTATGTGGACGTGGGGAAGAATGGCCGGATGTCCGATGGTGGAGTAATCGCCCAGACGGAGTTCTACAGGCATCTCCAGAATGGCAGCTTGGACTTGCCACCTCCAGAAGACAATGTGGAAGGACTCTCACCCCGGACCAGAGGGTTTTTAATTCCTGGCTGGCCAGAGCCAGAAGAGTGGTGGAGAACAGGTTTGGAATCATGGCCAGCCGGTTCCCCCTATTTCTTACACCCATACATATGGCAGAGTACAAACTGAATCACATTATCCTGGCGTGCTGTGCTCTACACAACTTTTTACAGCAACATTCTGCCAACTATGCTGGCTCAGTTGGGCCTGAGGCCAGAAATTCAAAATGAACCAACCCTGACGGCGCCTGAAAGTGGCTGTCCTGGCTTGCCCCCCCCTGGGTGCCCATGATGTCCGGCTAAGATACCTTGGATTCTTTGCGGGCAGGGGGGCTATCAATATGCCAGACAATGTGTAAAACCTTTTTCAAATAAAAAAAAATAAGCAAATCTTTGGTGACATTTACTGCTTGTGTATGTTTTAGCTGATCCTGACAGAAATGTGGTGAGTCCTGAAAATGGCGTGATTGTGTAACCTTACAAAGCACTGTTGGGTGTTATTTACTAAAGGCAAAGACACTTTGCACTACAAGTGCACTTGAAACTGCACTTGTAGTGCAAAGTGGATTTGCCCTTAGGAAATAGCACCCATTGTCACAGAAAACAGCAGTTAGAGCACCACAAAAGTGTTGTAGCGTTGAGACAATAATCCACACATTCTTGATTAACAATCTTTTTAATACCTGCACAATCACATGTGCATTTAGAAAAGGTTTTTAAAACAAACCAACATGTTTGTTGTATAACAATTTTTGGGGTCACATTAGAAAAAGTAGAAATGTCCATTTAAGATAAAACAGGCATGTTTAAAACCAACAAGAAAGACACAAATCTTGAACTTACAAAGTTCACATTTGGTATAACTTGAAGGCAATATCAGACATGAGTATTTACAAACTGTGTTTGATATTGCGTTCAGATGGGGTGAAGTCACCCCTGGAAAAGCCAAATTTTGAAGATGCACACAAATAGCCGAATGTCAACATGTGCTACCTGCCATCACGGGGGATCAAGGGACGTGTTTTGGGGGTGCAACCCCTTCCTCTCAGCTACTTTATTATTGAGGAAGGGGTTGCACCCCCAAAACGCGTCCCGTGATGGCAGATAGCACATGTTGACACACTGTGTGCCTCTTCAAAATTTGGCTTTTCTCCAATTTGACAAAAAATGTTACAAAATTGTAGCACACCAAAAAACAAAGGGATTTGGAGGGGTTTTAAACTCTCCCCAAAACATCAATGATGTTCTTTATTTTTTTGAAGAACATCATTGATGTTTTTCTTGATGTTTTCCAAGTCCCTATTACACCCCATGATCTCCCCGATCAGGATCTGTGCACTTTCCGAGGTGAAAGGATCTGGATCCACAACATTACGATCACCTAAAAAGATAGAAACCAAAAAACACCTGTGGTTGCAGACACTCACCTGTTGTGGTGCCAATTTCCACCACGTCTTCCTCCTCCTGCTCTTTTTGTCTTGGGTGGATTTCCCCTTCTTCCAGAGGTGGGGGGTCTCTGGTCTCCTCGGATGAGGGGTGTCCTCCGAGTCTTTTCTCCCCTATATAAAAAAAAAAAATGGTATAATTAGCACACAGATATTTGATGGCAGAACTATAAATATGAAACATTGCTTGGAAGTGGGGTACAATTGTCTGTTTTGGCAGAGTTCCAAGATGTAGAATTTTTAGTGTCCTTTGTCAAGCTTCAATACTTTACCTGTTTTGTACAAGCTTCACAGATGGAGACACCCCTATAGTATCCACTGGAGCACCTGTGTGGGACCCCTAACAAAAAGGGTGTTCTTGTGTCCCACACTAGTGCTCCAGCTTCCAGATGTGTAACCAGCTGCTGAGTGTCCTCTCCTTACACAGAATCTAGTTTGCATTTCATTCTAGTAACAAACACATCTACACAACCAAATTAGTTTCAGACAAGTAGGCCCTAAAAAATGTGGGCAAATGCATATGGCCAAAACAATTGGGTTTTCTAGGCCGCGCGAAAAATGTTTGATACGAACGAATAATGTGCCCATGAACATGAAAGTTCACATTTAGAAATGGATAACAGTTAAGAAAAGCACATGGAGCAGCACGAACGTAATAAACATGAAAAGAATAGGAACACAGCACAACTACTTACCTTTTTGCAGCACTCTCCGGATCTTTCTGTACTGCTCATGCTCTCTTAATTTGAGGTCCGACCACCGTTTCCTGAGCTGATCTTTCGAAATTCCATTGCAGGCTCTTGACCACTTTCGCCATGATCTTGGCCTTTCTGACATTGGGGTTGGGGTAAGGTCCATACTTCCCGTCATAGTTGGCCTTCTTCAGGATGTCCACCATCTCCAACATCTCCCAAAAGGACATATTTGATGCCTTAAATCTTCTCTTTCTGGATCCAGACGTTTCAGGCTCCGGGCTTTCCTCCTCCTCCTCCTCGTTGCTATAATTAGCACGCACCTGCTGTGTCTCCACCATGTGCTCTTCCCCCACTGCGCCGAACGAAAAGGGGCGGGGAATAGACTAGAAAGAACGTCAGGGGCAGGCGGAGTTACACGCATGCGCAGTGTGTATAAAGCGTAACACGCATGCGTAGTACGTACGATCTGTGAGCGGAGAAAGGAGTATCGGAGGCGCCGATCGTGATAACGAAGGTAAGATCTAAACTTGGGCCTATACTGCTTCTAGATTGAGGCCTATATTGTAACAAGATTAGGAGAGTTTTGCCTGACATTAGGGTTTGTCTCGTGTTGTGTCTTGCAGATAAAATGGATAGCTTCAATGACCACAACTTCCTCCCCCTGTTCATAGATAAATACAGGGAGCTGCCCTGTCTGTGGCAGGTAAAACATCCTCATTATAATCATAAACAAAAGAGGCAGGCAGCGCTGGAGAAACTGCTGGAGTTGGTGAAGCCGGTGGTCCCCATGGCAAACATCCCCTATTTAAAAACCAAAATTGGTGGCCTGAGGAGCACTTATCTTAGGGAGCGCAAGAAGGTCACGGATTCCCAGAGATCCGGAGCTGGAGCAGATGACATTTATGTCCCCAGGCTGTGGTACTATGAGAGACTGCGGTTTCTGTCAGACCAAACTGGAGTCAGGGAATCCCTCTCAACCCTTCCTTCCACTCTTCCTTCCACCCCAGCTGAGGCTTCCGATGTCCAACCTGGGACTTCCAGCCAGGAAGAAGTGGAGGAGCCCAGATGGAGTCAGGTATAGCATTGTTCTACAGATTCCTGGACAATAAATAAATGATGTTTACTAGATGTTATTATTGATCACTAATTGCTGTGTGAGGACCTTCTGTATAAAGTCCTAAGTAAGGGGGTGAGTGGCAAAATCACACCCAATACCCACCTGAGTGAGTTGGCCCATCCCCCTCCTCCTCCTCCTGCTGCCACAACTCCACCACCACAGCCACAGTGTGGAAGGAAGCGTGGAAGGAAGACCAGAGAGTGATGGCCCTGGGTTCAGTCTGGTCTGACAAAAGATGCAGTCTCTTGTATGACCATAGCCTGGGGACACAGATGTCATCTGCTGCTTTCCGGATCTCTGAGACTTCTGGACCAGACTGCCCTCCCTTAGATACGGACTCCTCAGGCCACCAATTTTGCTGTAAAAGAATTGATGTGTGCCCTGGGGGCCAAAGGCTTCACCAATCTCTGCTGTTTCTCCAGCGTTGCCTCCCTCTTTGTTTGGTTGTGAGCCCTTAATAAAGGAAATTTTGTTTCAATTATACTCGCCTATGTGTGTTTTCCTTAAAAAAAAAACAGTTTGTTGGTGAGGAGGCAGGTACATTTGAAAATACAATGTGAAATTAACAAGGGGCACCAACACCAAACAATCTCATTGAAATTAAATAATACAAGATATCAATGGTGTTGTGGTAACTTGACACACAAAACACACAAAAATACTCTGGAGTAAAAAGAAAAAAAAAACAGCCTTGAAAAAAATACAAACCCCCCCCAAAAAAATTAAACAGCCTTGAAATTTTTTTTTACAAAATTAAAAACAACCAAAAAAAAAATTGGTCAGATGTGACAAATCAAAATATATTGAAGGAATCCCAATAAAGAAAGAAGTTTGTGATTGTGAGAAGTCTGTGTGAATATGAGCAGCAAAACTACTTCATTCTTCTCACATTATAAAGATGAACAGAGTGCGCTGTATTAAACTAATTAAAACATTGCAGCGTGACGAAAGTGCTGTATCCATTCCGAACGCTCATTTTACCAGACCGAGCTGTTCCGTCTCAGAGTTTCTTCTAAGCATGCGTGGCACTTTGTGCGTCGGAACTGGCTACACACGATCGGAATTGACGCGATCGGATTTTGTTGTCGGAAAATTTTATAGCCTGCTCTCAAACTTTGTGTTGGAAAATCCAATGGAAAATGTCCGTTGGAGCCCACACACGGTCGGAATGTCCGACAACACGCTCCGATCGCACATTTTCCGTCGGAAAATCTGACCGTGTGTACGGGGCATAAGTGTGTTGGTAAAATTAAGCCATGGAGACCATATTTGTAAAAATTTAGAATGGTTATTAAGTAGGATAATTTTTCATGAACCATGGTGCCCATAATTCTTTGCTTCAATTCTCTAACATTCAGAGATGGAGTTCTCCAGGCTTTAGCAATAGTTGCAACCAGGGCAGTCTTTAATATTGATTGGACCAATGGGCAAACATTTTCTTGGGCCCCCCATGCAACTTCGCTCTCCATCTGCTCTGAGACATACAATAAATAGCAGCTAGACTCAAAATCAGTTTACTGAATCAGAACAGACAGCAATTGCGATTGGTTGCCAGAGGTTACAGTGTATCATTACCGCTCAACGTCTGGCTGCTAGAGGTTACAGCACGCATTATGGCTCACTGATTATTTTCTAAAGGTTACAGCACATGACTTCTGCTTGTTGATTGGTTGCTAGAGATTACTGTACATCAATACTGCTCACTGATTGGATGCTAGAAGTTATTGGACATCCTTACCACTCACTAATTGGTTGCTAGAGGTCACTGCACCTTATTACTGCTCACTGATTGGTTGCTAGAAGTTACTGCATATACTTAGTGCTCACTGATTGGTTGCTGGAAGTTACTGCATATACTTACTGCTCACTGATTGGTTGCTATAGGTTATAGCACATTATCTCCTCACTGCCTGCACACCATTGACTGAGGGGACCCATCAATAGACAGAAAACGCTGAGGGATCCTAGGACTCCTGGGATCAGTGACAATGCTTGGGAGTTGATGGGATTAGTGGCAGTGGTGGGGGGATGGGATTAGTTAGGAGGCAGTACACTGTGGCAAATTTTGAATCTTGTAGAGCAAAGCTGGAAATCTTTGGCAAGTATATAGTGGGGGGATTCTACACTGACCACCAATGTGAGGGGGGATTTACACTGACCACCAATGTGAGGGGGGATTTGCACTGATCACCATGTAATGGGGGATTTTACACCACCCTCCAATATAAAGAGGGATTTCTGCACTGACACTAATGTAATAGGAGCATGTACACCAACCACTAGTGTAAGGAGGAGTATACAATGACCCCCATGTAAGGTGACACTTATGCACTGACCACCAATGTCAGGCGGGACTTACATTGACCACCAATATAAAGGGGGATTAACACTAACCACCAACGTAAGGGTAATTCTGCACTTGCCACCAATGTGAAGGGAAATGTACACTGATCACCAATGTAATGAAGAATTTACACTGACAACCAATGTTATAGGGAATTTTACATCAATAACCAATAAAGGGGATTTCTACACTGGCCACCAATGTAAGGGGGGATTTACACTCACCACCAATTTAAAGGGGGCTTCTACATGGACCACCAATATAAGGGAGGATTCGAAACTGACTACAAATGCAAGTTTGGATTTTTTTTATCAATTACCAATATAAAAGGAGTTTCTACACTAGCCACCGATGTAATGGGGATATACACTGACCACTAATGTAATGGGGATTTACACTGACCACTAATGTAATGGGGATTTACACTGACCACTAATGTAATGGGGATTTACACTGACCACTAATGTAACTGAGACATATAGCCTGCGTTCACATTTGTGTGTGTCGGGAACGCATGCAAAATTGCTTTCCTGTCACCACAGAAACATGTTCCCCTTTAGCAGATACACAGCAGTGGCATTAATTGTTAATGACACCCTCATGCATCTGCTGAGATGTGCGTATTCACATGCACCAAAATTTAGGGTGCTGTGGTACCATGTTATTTGGATTCCACCTCCAATTTGCTTACTTTTGCAGAACAGGCCAATGTTAGGCTTAATGACCACAGTTGTAGGCAGGACTTTCAAGCAAGCCCCTTTACCTCCCCAGTGGGCAGCATGGTGAATATGAGGTGATGGTGAATATGACCTTGGGGGGGGGGGGGCATGATGTACGTATTAATGCCGCCTCTATTTACATATCAATGCTGCTGGTCCATGGCTATTTACATATTAATGTAACTGCTATTTACATATCAATGCCAGTTATTTACATGTAAACACAGGGTCTGCGAGTGAGGCATCTGTACACGGCAATAAGGCAGCATTAGTAACAGAACTTCACACTGAGATATCGGGACACAGTACGGGACTAAAACTTCAAGGGACAAGGGAATTTCAACTGGGTTAGTTGGCAAGTATGAAGCAGCTGCTTTGGGCACCACAACAATGATGGGGCCCAAGGCAGCTGCCCTCTTTGCCCTGCCTTAAAGATGGCCCTGGTTGCAACTATTAAAGTTTTATTATAGTATTGTTAATAGTTGCAACAATTATTGCTAAACACTGCATGCTTTTGGTCTCCTAGATCAACTGACAAGTTAAAGCTGAACTTCCGACATACAGCAGGGAATTCTTTTCCCCCAGCTAATTGGTGGCTTGCTATCATGTGAGAGCTTCCTGTGGGTTTGGGCCAAACTGCGTCTGGCCCAAACCATATTTCATTATTACTGCAGACTGAATGATGAGCTCATCTCTTTGTCACTCTCCTCTCTCCTCTCAGCATGCCCCATGTTAGTACAAGCTGCAGCAGAGCTGACTGGCTGCTTGTGCTGATTCTCAAATTTAGAAACCTAAACTGCTTGCACACCTCCTAAGGATCCGCAAGTGTAAAGGGATTCCCCACCCTGCACAGCCAGGCACACCGCATCTTCACAACACACTTGAGTCAGAAGAACAGTCCAGTGCTTTGTTTTTATGTTTTATTGAGGGGAATAAACTTGGATAGGGATAGGAATATTGTGTAATGCCCACTTGACTTTCAGCAAAGAACTCTTCAGGGACACAACTATGTAGAGTCCGTATATACACTTCTCCTCTGCCTGCTGCACAAATCTTGATAGCAGCACTATACTCCTAGGACCAGCTGGCACACTATTAGAAGATAAGACTATAGGGCTCAGTCAGATTGATAGCAAATGCCCTTTTCAGGCAGGGACCACGGGCCCCTTGTTTGTGTAGCAAAGTCCTAGTGCCCAGTTGTCCTCCTGTGGCTACTGATCCCAGCACCACTTCTTCAGGCACTGCCAGCCCACCTGACTGCAGCTGCCCCTTTCACTAGCCCTCCTGACTACTCTTCCACAGTCCTCCCAGACTGACTCTGCATCTATCCCAGACTGCTCTCCTCAATCTCTTAAGGCATGCCTCTCAGTCCTCCCTGACTGTAACACTCACCAGCCCACCTGGCTGTCTTTCTTCCTGGAGATTTGCCCGGCAGTGTTCTCCTGCTGTCCTCCTGCTCCTGTGCCTGCGGTCAGGACAACTGCAAGTCGCAATGAGGGTCCCTTCCACACCGGACTAGGGGGCACCCTCAAGGGCCATTGACAGCCTAACACTCCATCTCCAACTTCCACCAGAACTCCACTGCCCCAGCTGGGCTGACCCATGTTATATTAATTAATACATTACATGAAAGAACAAAAGAGGGCACATGTGCCTTGTGCATGAACCGGTGCCACTGGCGATGGCCTAGGACCTGGCAATGGCAAACACTCATGGAACTGGTGACATAAGCACCGACTCAGGGCCTGGCATTGGCAATCTCTCATAGAACCAAAGACACCCCTTTCATTCAGTCCACTGGGTCTCTTTACCCTCCGTGCATATATGGCTTCCCAATCTCTCCCTGACTCACACGGCAGGTGATCCTCCAACTTAGCAGCCCAGTCTCTGGCCACCTCTTATATCTTACGTTAGACTGTGCCATGCCCTGGATTCTCTTTCCTTTTCCTCCTTCTGCATCTCGGACTTGTAGTCCCTTTTAGTACTTAGTTTGATAGAGGCTGTCTCCTGGGAACTACATCTCCCATAGTTTCCAAGCAGCTTCCAACAGTCTTTTCCAAGCTGCATAAAAACCAATCACAGTGTCCTCTGCAACCTGGGGTGGTTGGCAGGCCTAAGAATAGCCAGGAACCAAAAAAAATCCTCCTGGCTGGTTGCTAGTAGTGGGTCTTTCCCCTCCGCCTGCACAACCAATCAGTGCACTGCAACTCAAGCAGGATGGAGAGAAAAAAACAAAATGCCCTGTTGCTGGTTATTCTCAGCACTGATGGGCAGGATTCAAAGAGCCCATCCCAATTCTACAGTTAATTAACTTTGCAGCAGGAAAATAAGAATGTGCATCTGTGTATGCTTCTAGATCTCAGGTCTGCTGTCAATCAAAAAAATTAGTCATGGGGTTATTGCCAAGTTAACAGAGTCATACCAATGTCTGGTCTGGGAGTGTAAACTTTGAAAAATTCTGGTCACAAACAGTGCTGGATTTAGAGGGGGGGGGGGGGGGGCAAAAGGGGAAGTTGCCCCGTTCCCACCTAACAGAGGCAGCTTTATTACATGATGAAGGGCTTGCTGATACCTTTCCAGGTGTTAATGTAGCTCTTAGAATATATTCGAGCATGATGGTTACTAGTTGTTCGGGACAGCAAATCGGCACTGATAAAAAATTATCTGAGAACTACGATTACCCATGAAAGGCTAAATGCTCTGTGCCTACTGGCTGAGAATCTCCTCAATATGATACAGTTTGATAAGTTAGAAAGCAAAGGAAAAGGATGAACCTGTGTTTTTATTCAACCTCAGCAACTATGTAGTTCTTTAACTTACACCATCTCATTAGACATTGTGGGACCCTAGGTGCACTCGGCCCCTTCTCCTGGTGGGTTCTTGTTACAGTAAATCATATAAAAGAACTTTTGGCATATCAAATGCCCCAGTCTAGAATGGGAGAACCTGACTAGAATTTACTATTCCAAGTGAAACGTGTATAAATAGTCAACGATTCTCACATTGTTCTGGGCCAAACACAAGATATTTATATATTTCTTTCAATGTTCTATTATGGTGGAATTATGGCTGAGCACTGCACACATCTATGCAGATAACACAACTTCAAATATCCTAGTTCATCTGGTAGAAACTAAAGATGCCGAGTTGACAGTGCCTATCAACAGAGATTTGGTTTGGTAATTATGGCATGTATTAAATAGATACAGCCAAAGAAGCATTTTGTGTGAGGAACACTAGGGGGCTCATTTATATTTACCAAAGCAATCTAGAGCAGCTTTTGTCAACCAGGATTCTATGGAACCCCTGGATTCCTTCAGCGGTTCTTAGGATTCCCTTGAGCAATGAGTAACTTCTGCCTTCCAGATGAGGAACCACTGCTAACAATATTTTTAGCTATTGGTAAGGGGGGATTCTTCCCAATGGCCACAAATGTAAGGAGCATTCTTCCCACACTAATGTCCCACGAGCTGTAGTAATAGTAAATATTAGCAGGGTTTCCTGAGCCCGGAAAGTTACAGTACCACAAGGCTGATCTAGAATCTTTAGACCACAGACTGACCCCACAGATTTCATCCAAGACTTTAGCTTAGTTATACATTCTTCCATTTCTAACGTGATTATTCACCTTACCATAAGAAGAGTTGACCCGTACACCAGTTACTATCCATTTTCTGTCTTATTGCTTTGCGCTATTTTTCAGCTCTCTGCTACAAGTTCAATTAAAGCAGATGAGCTGTGGTCATGGCAGCACTAAGTGGTTTACTTGATGCTTGTCAAAACACGGTGAGGTTCTCATAGCACTAGCCTGTTAAGTTAATTAGAAGGCTTAAAGCATGAAGAGTGTTTCATAAGAAGACATCAAGCTTCTTTAGTATGAAAAACAGTTGTGGCCAAAGTACAGCTTAGAGCAATTTTAGAAATCATATTGCATTCATTTAATTCCAGTGGACCAAAATCTACTTGGTTTTTGTTGAAATTTGCATGGTGTCCTTGCTCTTTGTCCTTCCTTGATCTTTTTGTGGCCAGTGCCGGATTTAGACCTTGGGGGGCCTTCCCTTCTTTCACGGTCCCCAATCCATCTCCTGATATTAAAGAGCCTTGGGGGCACTCTGCTCAGCTTGGTGTGTATTGCTTGAGAGTTTTTTGGGGGGGAATGTGCATGTGATCTGCACAGGGCCAATCAGCACTGTCCAGACAGAGGGTCAAAAGTCATGCAGCCTCACAGGACATTCAGAGGAGAATGAAAACTACAAGCTTTAACCAGTGCTCAGCCTGACACTGATAAAAGTCACAAGACTGCTATATACTGCTGATGAGAAAAGGTATTTAGCAGTTTATATTTACTAAAATAATTGCATTTCCATATTTGGTGTACCATGGGAGACCAGATATAGTAAATGCAGGGTCCTGGGTTTAGTAATTCTTTAAGTGCCTCTTTGCAGAAAGAATAAGTTATATGTATATTTTCCTCATACAGGTTCTCCATTCCCTTACCAGTTTTGTTGACCCTTCTCAGAACCTTCTCTAGTTCAAGTAAGTCCTTCCTGAGGATTGGTGTCTAAAGCTGAACTGCATACTCAAAATGTAGCTGAACCAGAGTTTTGAAAAGTGGTAGACATATAGTTTTATCTCTTGAGTAAACACCTTTTTTTATTGCACGATAGTAGTTAGATGGCTTTTCCAGCTGCAACCTGACATCGCATGCTATTATAGAGTCTATGGTCTATGAGGATCCCTAAATCTTTTTTTGGCCCTGATTCCCCCCAGGGCAGCATTTCCTAATGAGTAGCTTGCATACATAATTTGAACTCCCAAGTGCATAACTTTACATTTTTTATTATAGCTATCCACGCCTCAATTTGATCTAATTCTTCTTGTAGAGATTCTTTTTTTTTTTTTTATAATTGACAATTTTTATTAAGCTTCCAAGTATACAATACAATTGTTGAAAGTAACATTGCAAAACAACAAAAAAAAAGAGAGGCAATAAAAGCATAGTATTTATAAATTTCTCTAGAAAAAAAGAAGAGCGGACCGTAGGAAACTAGACTGACTTATGAAAACTGTTTGGTCCATTCTTCTCAAAGAGGAAATAAGAGAGAAGAGAGAGAAGAAAAGAAAGAAGGGAAGTGAAAGAGGTAAACAGAAAAAAAAAGAAAAAGGGGTCCATACAGTAGGGCTCATCTCTCCAGGGCTCCAGGTGTGTACAATTGTTCAAGGCAGGGAGAGTCTCATGGAATTACGGGGGGGGGGGGGGGGAGGGTTCCAGTCTCCTGTGCCATGGCTCCCATGTGGATGTATGTCTGTCTGCTTTATCTGTGAGTCTGGCTGTCATGGATTCCATAATCTCTATGTCTTTAATTCTGGTATACAGATCAGATAATGACGGAGGGTTTTGGCGGTTCCAGTGTAAGGATATTAGACATCTGGCTGCTGTAAGTATTTGCGTTGATAGCTTTTTGGCTAGTCGGGGTAGTATGACAGGAGGGAGGCCCAGTAAGAAAAATTTAGGAGAGAGAGGGATATCAACCTCGAATAGCCGCTGGAGGAGGTCCCGAACTGCCCGCCAGTAGGGTTGGAGGGAGGAACAGCTCCAATAGATGTGATATAGCGTGCCCCGGTCTCGACGACACCTCCAGCAGCGATCCAAGGCCGACGGGTATATGGCCTGCAGATGTGAAGGGGTAAGGTACCAATGAAGAAGCACCTTGTATGAGTTTTCTTTATAAAGTGTGCATATAGAGCTCCTGGCTGTCCATCTCCATACAATGGCCCATTGTTCAGGTGTTAGTTCCTCCCCAAGTTGTTCCTCCCATCTACACATGTATTTATGTTTCCCCCTAATGAGCATGTCATATGAGTTTATGATTTTATATATGTCTGAAGTCAGACCTTTCTGCGTGGGGCCTGAAAGAGCTAAACATTCAAATGGGGATGGCTTGGAAAATTGGAGGGTAGGGGAGATGGTGAGTGCATAATGCCGTATCTGGAGGTAGCCAAAAAAGGCACTGAGGGGGAGCTCATATTTGGCTCTGAGTTTGTCAAAGGGTAGCAAGATCCTAGACACTGGGTCCACAAAATGTCCATAATGAAAGAGTTGTCTCTGCAGCCATGGGGAGATCATCTGAGAGGTTAGGCTGTCAGGTAATTTAGGATTATAGAGGAAGGCCGTTACCAAAGAGGCCTCAGATTGTAGGGGGGTACCATGGTTTAGCCGCCTCCAGATAGTGCGTAGGAGATGCATAGTGTGCAATAGGGCAGAGAAGGGAATATTGGCATTGGCGTTCCACAATAAATTGTTCAGGTGGATGGGCGCTAGCCATATCTTGTAGAGATTCTATGTCCTGTTGTGAAATTTTTGCTCGGCATAGCTTGGAATCATCAGCACTGATGGACTTGTGTCTTTTTTCAACTTTACCAACTATGTAACTATGTAGCAAACACTGAGATCAAGCTATTTATTCCCATCTCTGTATCATGTATAAAGAAGATAAATAGAATTGATCCCAGGGCCAAACCCTGGGGCATTTTGCTCACTACTCTAGACAATTTAGTCAAATGAGCCATTTTTCACTATCAAACTTTTTCCTGTAACCAGGGCTGGACTGGGACAAAAATTTGGCCTTGGACTTCAACCAGACCGGCCCACTTTACTCCAAACACCTGGTGCTGGCGCTTCAATTATCATGGCACCATGGTTGATATGGTGTCAGGATGATTGAAGCGCAATATTTCTATTATTACATTGTAATATTAAATGAAACAGTTCAACTTACCAGTGGGAGCCCTGAGAGTGTCACTTGCCACTGTCGCCTGCCACCAGATGCAGCGTGTCACTTGCCACATCACCTGCCACCAGATGCAGTGTGTCACTTGCCACCGTCACCTGCCACCAGATGCTGCATGTGACTTGCCACCGTCGCCTGTCACCAGTTGCAGCATTTCACTTGCCACTGTCGCCTGTCACCAGATGAAGCGTGTCACTTGCCACGTCACTTGTCAGCAGATGGAGCATGTCACTTGCCACGTCACTTGTCAGCAGATGCAGGGTGTCACTTGCCACCGTCGCCTGCCACCAGATGCAGCGTGTCACTTGCCATGTCACTTGTCAGCAGATGCAGCTTGTCATTTGCCACGTCACCTGCCACCATATGTGTATTGTCACTTGCCACGTCGTCTGCCATGGAGATGATGCCCACTGTAGTGGCTGCCATGTCAGGAGCAAGAAGCAACTCTGTGGACAGGGGAGGAGAGAGAGATACACAGCGCCAACTAAGTGTAGCATTAATGCAACTTTTATTCCACTAAAAGAACATTACTGACAAAGGGAGTAGGGTGAAAGGCATTAAGACACTGTGCAAGAGTCCAGGCTTATCATCAATCTGAATTAGGAGCCGCCAGCGGGAACCGATCGGGCCAGTAGATGCAGCGTACCGGTGTGTACTTCTACTTCCTGGTGGCGGTGGAACGCCCGATGGGGCGGACGTGATATCAAATAATGCAAGATCCAGAGATAATTCCGAAAATCATTATTTCATATTATTCTCCTGGAGCTCCTGCAGCAAAGGCATATGACATAATTGGCCCCAATAATAAAGCAACCAATTTTTAGTCCAAGAAATCCTCCTCCTCCTGTTCCTGGACTGGACTTGGGTCAAAGCAATAACTCCAAGGCCAATAATAAATAACACGTTATCTCCTCCGATTCCATGGCTAGTTGACGAAACGGCCGTTCAGAAATGAACTGAAAAACGCAAAATGAAAAACGCAAAATGAAAAGCGTGAATCAAAACTCACCAAACTTTTACTAACACGAAATTAGCAGAAGGAGCCCAAAGGTGGCGCTAAAGAGCTGAAAAACCACATAGTACGTCACTACGTTCGTGTTTGTTGCCGACAATTCCTTACTGTTTGTATGCAAGGCAAGTTCCTGGCCAACGCCCTTTGACATTTTGGACAAAAGTCCAAGGTTTTGTCTGCGGAAAATCTGATCGTGTGTATGAGGCTTTAATGTAAAGTTGTTGTTTTTTAATAATAAAGATGTTACATTTATCTGTTCTGTGCAATGGTCTTTTTTTCACAGGGTAGCCCTGAACCTCCACTACTGGGGTCCGCCGCCAGCGCTCTCAGCACCTCCTCACTTCTGAGTGCCCCTATAACAAGTCACTTGATATGGGGGCACAAGTGTAGATGCGCTCCAGAGCCGAACTGTGTGTGTGACACATACAACATGGCTTGGCCCCGCCCCCCGCTCCCTCCTAACAGAATTTGACTGACAGCAGCAGGGACCAATGGTTCCCACTGCTGTCTCTGAGCCTGTAAAGTGAGTGCCCAAGAGCAGAGCTGCTACTCTCGGGCACAGTGCTGGATTGAGATTGGGCTCAGGTAAGTATTTGGAAGGGGCCGGGGGGAGGGGGAGCTGAACATGAAATGTTTTTTACCTTAAAGCAGAGAATGCATTAAGATAAAAAGCCATTAGCCTTTACAACCACCTTAAGTATCCTGTTATTAACTTATTGTTCCGATTATGAAACCTGTCTTTTTCTTCTTTATAAACCAAAGAGAAGAATGTATTTAATACTTCTGCCTTCTCCCTGTTACTTGAAACCAACTTCCCCTGTTCATCTTTAATGAAGCCTATGTTTTCGGTTCTTACCTTTTTACTACTGATATGTTTGAAGATGTCAGGTTCTTCTTTTTCTAGAAATGTAATGTTCATAATCTATTTTAGCTTCCATGAATGTGCTCTTGCATTTTTTGTTGCATACCTTGTAGTTTTGAAATGCTGATGATGACCCTTCTGTCTCATATTTTATGAAGGACAGTTTTTTTCTCATTTATATGTCTTTTTACCCTATATTTTTGCTTGTTTTAATTTTTTCTCTTTAATATTTGTTCTTTAATAGAATGCACTGGAGAATGTCTTCGTTTTTTTGTTATATATGAATCAGAAGTGTTATTATGGTCTTGTTAGGTGATGCAATGGACGTCTAATGTGAATGCACTGAGAAGCAGGTACAGAAAGTCCATTTGCCAAATGATAAATTCCAACACACTGCTACTCCAGCAGGGTTATAAGGTCACCAGGGGGCAAGTATAAATTTTGCTTAAAGCACTCTGTTCATGTATTGGTAATAGGTTTCTGTTGGTCCTTGTGAGGTCTCTAATATACAGTTCTCATAAGTTTGACTATTATTCTGGTTACAACCAAACCCTAGCTTTTTCTCTGACGTCTGTTGTTCATCTGTTTAACACCTGCTTTACCCTTTTGTCTCTGTTTGTCTTGCCTGAACCCATGATATACAGTATGTAGAAGTTGAACCAGCAATGTAAATCAATTTAAAGATTTCTAGTGTCTCTTGTACACCAACTGAAATTTCAAATCAGGCTGCTGTAATGAGACGGGAAAAGCAGGGTAAATGAGAATGACACATCATATGTTTTCCCAGTTTGGTGGTTATAGTATTTACTTACAGGTATTGGATTGTGTGGTTGCTTAAATAAGCATTCTGCCTATCCATTATTAGGCATGTGCTTCTACTATGGAAGCTCTCAGAAACTGATAGAGTTAGGACTGCAGATAATACTGGGGTGCCTTGGAGTGGCTCAGCAGATTAATGTCAGGAAGGCTGTCAGAAGACAGAATAATAGCCGCAGAAGATAATGCGCAAATGCATATGCACGGAAATACGACCATGCATACGCATGTGCGCATGCGCGAATGTGCGCGGCGCATTCCGTAACAAATAAGGGCGGCAAATGGGCTATTTAAGCTGGATCAGCACCCAGGATCAGTGCTGTCTCGTCTACGGCGTCTACTGTCCAGCTACCTTTGGGACCTGCTCTTCAGCTAAGTACCAGCCTGTTTCTGCCCACGGAGACCCACTGCCATCTGGCATACTACTGGATCAGCAGCCCAACAGCAAGCACGTTTAGCTGGCACTCGTGTGACTCTGCACTCCTGCGCTACCTGTATACACTACCAGGGGCCCCAAGTCAGGGGTGCAAGAGAGGCCTTCCTCTGCATTAACAGGCTTTACCCACCAGGTACATGACAATACGAGACAGCCATGTCTGAGCCTGAGCGAGGAACCTCTCCCATGGAGGAACTGTGCCAACATCTAGCCGCCTCACACAAGCTGTCAAAAACTTGTAAGAAGGTTATGTTCGGCTAGAGGAATGTGTACAGTCTTTATCAGAAGCCTCTGCTACCCCCAGTGCTGCTCCCTCATCTTCCGCTGAAAGCTCTGCTGCACCTACAGTGCCCGAGTGCCTACTCCTGAAAGGTTCTCCGATGACCGCAGCAAATTCAGGGCTTTCTGCACGGTCTGTGAGCTATACTTTGCCCTACAGCCCCGCACCTTCTCCCTGGAAACCAACAAGGTTGGATTTGTCATCTCTTTGCTACAGGGTGAGCCACAGTCATGGGCTCACCGCCTACTGGAACAGAAGGCCACTTCCATAGATACCCTGACCACATTCTTCAATGACATGGCTCAGATTTATGATGACCCTCAGCGAACCGCCACTGCAGGAGCCGTACTCCACACACTCCATCAGGGCCGCAAAATGGCCGAGGATTACGTTTCCGATTTCAGGCGCTGGAGCACCGACACATATTGGAACGATGCGGCTCTCTGTTTCCAGTTCCGCATGGGTCTTTTAGAAGCCTTGAAGGATGAGCTAGCCCGAGTTGGGGTCCCACATTCTCTGGATGATCTCATAAAACCATCCAGATTGACTGGAGATGTAGAGAGTGCAGATCTGAATGATCCACCGGACCTTTTTGCCCTGTATGGATGTTACCACAGGTGACCAGTTCACCAGGCCCAGCTCCCTTTGAACGCACAGCACCTGCTCCTGACACTTCTGAACCCATGCAGCTTGGCCTACTTCACCCTTCACTTACCAATGAGGAACACCAATGTCGTCGCCAGAATAATCTGTGCTTGTACTGCAGAGAACCAGGCCACTATGTGAAAACCTGTCCAGCCAAACTCTGTAAGTGCCTGTCTATTTCTTCTTCCAAGTCTCCAGCTTTGTCAAGCAACTCTTCTCACCTGGCTATCTGTATTCTGTTACAGCTTCCAGGAAGAACTATTCAAGCACCATCTATAATTGATTCCGGGGCCTGCAGTTGCTTCACTGATCTATCCTTTGACACTGAACACCAGATACCTCTGCAGCCCAAGGCCCAGAGACTCTCCGTTCATCTTGCAGATGGGACCACCATCAAGTCTGGATTAGTCTCTCAAGATACCATCCCTTTACCTGCCACCATTGCTACTGGTCACCAAGAACTATTACTCCTAGATGCCATTACGCCTCAACCTTGTTCCCCATTATACTAGGCATGCCTTGGCTGCAGGCACACATCCCGCACATCAATTGGGTTACACAGGAGATCCAGTTTCATTTAGCCTACTGCCATCAACATTGCCTACCGGAATTGCCATATCCCACACCATCCTTGCTATGTATGGACTCTGAAGCAGGCACATCTGTTCCCGCTACATATTGGGATTTTCTGGAGGTTTTTACTAAGAAAGGGGCAGAGACTCTTCCTTCTCATAGATCTTACGATTGCCCAATTGAGCTACTCACGGGGGCCGAGGTGCCTTTTGGAAGAATTTTTCCCTTATCTCAACTAGAACTCACAGTTCTGAAAGACTACATTGATGAGAGTTTGAAGAAGGAGTTCATTCGTCCATCTACCTTTCCATCTGGGGCAGGCATTTTCCTTGTGGAGAAAAAGGACCATTCTCTTCGACCCTGTGTTGACTACCGTGAGCTCAATAAGGTCACAGTCAAGAACCAGTACCCCCTACCTCTGGTACCTGAACTGTTCCAAAGGCTTAGGTCAGCAACGGTCTTAACAAGCTAGATCTCCAAGGGGCATACAATCTGGTCTGCATACAGGCTGGGGATGAATGAAAGACAGCATTCAGTACTAGATTTGGGCATTTCGAATACCTGGTGATGCCCTTTGGCCTATGCAACACCCCTGCTACATTCCAACATTTTGTCAATGACATTTTTGGAGATTTTTTGGACCTTTTTGTTATCATCTACTTGGACAATATTCAGATTTTTTCCCCTTCATTAGAAATTCATCATGGACATGTGAAAAAGGTGCTGACCCAACTTAGACAACATGGCTTATATGCCAAACTGGAAAAATGTGAGTTTGAACATCAGAGCATTCATTTCCTGGGATTAATAATCTCTACAGAGGGCATAAAGATGGATCCCCAAAAAGTCACTGCCATTTTGGATTGGCCAGCTCCCACGGATAAAAAAGGAATACAGCGTTTTGTGGGATTCGCAAACTTCTATCGGAAGTTCATCAAGGGATTCTCAGCCATCATTTCTCCCATCACCCAACTGACCAAGCACAGCAACCAGTTTTCCTGGGCTCCCGAAGCCCAGTCTGCTTTTAAAACTTTAAAAGAGTTGTTCATTTCTGCATCTATTCTAAGGCACCCTGACCCAGCTCTACCATATGTGTTGGAGGTTGACGCATCAGAATCAGCAGTAGGGGAGGTGCCAAGGCCCTTCTACACCCAGTTGCGTTCTTCTCTCGTAAACTTTCACCGGCAGAGAGGCATTACGATGTGGGAGATCGGGAACTTCTTGCAATAAAGGCTGCACTAGAAGAGTGGAGATATCTCCTGGAAGGGGCAGCTCACCCAATACTCATTTTCACTGACCATTAGAACCTCGAATACTTGAGGACAGCAAAATGTTTAAGGTCACGTCAAGCCAGGTGGGCATTGTTCTTTTCAAGGTTCTTATTCCACATAACATACAGGCCGGGGTCAAAAAATACTAAACCTGATGCTCTTTCCCACATGTTTGGTGAGCCTGAGGAATCTGGGCTCCCTGACACCATTCTATCCTCTGAAAAACTTCCCCTGTTGCAAGAAGATTTATTCTCTCAAATCAAATAAGCCTCTGTGGGAGTTCTCTCACCTCCCGAGACATCCTTACAAATGAAGGATGGACTATTATGGCACCAAGATAACATTTTTGTACTAGAAGAAATACATGTTTTTGTTTTGAGCGTGTGCCACGACCATGCATTAGCAGGACACTTTGGAGCCAGTAAAACAACTGAGTTATTTCTACGTACATTTTGGTAGCCCCAGCTGGAGAAAGACTGCAGGAAATATGTGGAGACATGTACCACATGTATCCGAAATAAAAGTAACAGGTCCAAAGCATTGGGTCTGCTTAAACAGTTACCAATCCCAGACAGGCCATGGAAGATGATTTCAATAGATTTCATTGTGGAACTTCCCTCTTTAGAAGGCTTTACGGCCATCTATGTAGTAGTTGATCGGCTGTCAAAAATGGCACACTTTCTACCCATGAAAGGCACACCATCTGCTCTGGAAACATCACAAATTCTCATTAAGGAAATAGTGAGGCTGCATGGGATCCCAGATAACATTATATCTGACCGGGGGGGGCATCACCTCAAGATTTTGGAAATCTCTCTCAGAGACCCTAAAAATCAAATTATCCTTCTCTTCAGCCTACCACCCCCAAACTAACGGTCAAACGGAAAGAAACAACTAGACCCTGGAGCAATGCTTATGTTGTTTTTCTTCTTTTTCTCAGAATGACTGGGTATCATTACTTCCACTAGCTGAATTTGAATACAACAATTCCAAACACTCCGCCACTAAGCCATCTCCATTTTTTTCCAACTACGGCTTTCATCCATCATTTCTACCAAATACAATTTCTGAATGCTCCCTTCCAGCTGTGGTAGAAACAGTAAACTTCTTGGAATCTAACAACAAAATGTTGCAGAAGGCAATCACCAAGGCACAGGAATACAATAAAAGAGCTTTTGATAGGAAAAGACGTGGGGAATTAATTCTGGAATCCGGTGATCAGGTATGGCTATCCACAAGTAACCGGAAATTACCCTGTCCTTCAAGGAAACTAAAGCTGAAGTTGTGGGGCCATTCCCAGTGAAAAGGAAGATCAATGATGTGGCTTATTAATTGGAATTACCAGCCTCCTTTAAAACCCACCCGGTTTTTCATGTGACCCTACTATAACCTGCCATTCCTGATCTTTTTCCTGGGCAGAATACAGGCCCACCCGAGCCAATATTGGTGGATGAGGAAGAGGAGTATGAGGTTGAGGCGATTCTGGATTGCAGAAAAAGGAGGAATCAGGCCCAGTACCTAATCAATTGGAAAGGGTACAGTCCTGAAGAAAATTCTTGGGAACCTGAAAACAACATCCACGCCAGAAGACTTATCAAGCATTTAACCATTGGGAGGGGGCAATGTCAGGAAGGCTCTGTCAGAAGACAGAATAATAGCCACAGAAGAATCCCTGTTCCAGGAATGCCTGGAAGAAGAGGAGCGTTACCGCATGCTAATGCGTATGCACAGAAATGCGACCATGCGTACACATATGAGCATGCGCGAATGTGCGCAGCGCATTCCGTGACAGATAAGGGCAGCAAATGGGCTATTTAAACTGGATCAGCACCCAGGATCAGTGGGTTTCCTGTTACCTGTATCTGCTTTTGAAGTATTGACCCGGCTTGTTTCTGACTATTCCTGTTTTCCACCTGCATCGACCCGGCTTGTTCTTTGACCATTCTCCTGCCTCCGCAACTGTACTTGATCTGATCATTTTGTGTATGACCCGGCTTGTCTGACTCTGCTTAAGTTCCAGCCCCTCCAGAGCTTCCAAGTTGCTAGCACCTGTCCAGCTACCTTTGGGACCTGCTCTTCAGCTAAGTACCAGCCTGTTCCTGCCCACGGAGACCCGCTGCCATCTGGCGAACTACTGGATCAGCAGCCCAATAGCAAGCACGTTTAACCGGCACTCATGCGACTCTGCACTCCTGCGCTACCTGTATACACTATCAGGGGCCCAGAGTCAGAGGTGCAAAAGAGAGGCCTTCCGTTGCATAACCAGGCTCTACACACCAGGTATGTGGCACTTAAGCATGTATTTTCAAATGTGTGCAAACTAAACCCCTCTATTTAATGCAAACTGTTAGACAGGATAATTCGGTTGGTTGCAGGCTGGCTGGTAAGCTGAGCTGCAGGGGCGGCGTCAGGTGGGTGCTTGGGTGTGCTGAAGCTCCCCCAAAAAATCTCCAAGCACCCTCATAGCACCCCCAAAATTTCCACAGCGGTATTGCCTTACAGTCACACGTTTGTTTTTTAAATAACCTGGTACCTAGTGTGAATCTTTTCTGCAAATGGCTAGGGACTCTTTTCTGAAGTGGAGGGATACAGCCGAATAAGCCGCTAATGATCACTTAGAGCCAGTGTTCTGCCGAGAACGTTCCCCTCAGTAGATAAGGACCCCCTCTACTGTGCAGGCGCAACGCTTGCGCTGTAGGAACAACAAGGGAGCCGCCGAAAAGAGACGAAGCTTACCCCTGAGTCAGCTGTACACGGCGCCTGCGTGCCAAGACTATTTTAATAAAAAAGAATTTGTAACAGGCCCCTGGCAGGCTCACTACGCTTGGCACGCTTTGGGCACAGCCTCACTGCGCTCGGCATATTATTATTCTACCTCTATGTCCACTTGGATGGTGGGGCTTTAACGTGGACATAAGGTAGAATGTAGCTGACGATCAGCTGTTCATCTTCGTCTATTTTCGGCAGCTCTGTAGTCATTCGTACTGCGCAAGCGCAGCGCATGGGGGGCCTTATCCCCAGGGGGAACTTTCTCGGCAAGACACCGCCAGGGGCTGGGTGGTGAGGCCGCATCACTGGTGGATTGATCCAGTGCTGGTGCTACCTTATAAAAGCACTGGCGGTGACACCTGATGCCTCCTGCATTTGCCGCCAAAAGACGAATGGGATTGAAGCAGCTGAGAAAGCTCAGCCCTGTGCACTGCCCTAGGAGCCTGGAGGAACCTAAGAAGAGAGAGGAGGAGAGCAGCTGTGTTTCCTTATCTGGTGGAGGAGGGAGCAAAATGAAGTTGCTGCACTCAGAGAATTACAGTCTGCAGGGCTGACTGAGCCTGTCAGTCTCAGAGGACAAGAGCAGTGTACGTGTGGGATGTCCTGTTGTGCAGGTGCTGTGGTCACATAGTGTGGTCCGAGGAGGAAGGCTAAGGAGGAGCCAGGATGGTTCATCATTGCTGCAGGCATTGTTCTGTATTTAATGGAGCTGCTGAGCCCGTAAAGGGGGAGGGTGCAGCTTTCCAGTCCTCTGATCTGATCTATGTGTAGCGCTGGTAGATTTTCATCTACCGCTTATAGGCAAATTTAGTGGGTTATCTGTTTCATACATAGTCAGATTTAGCCTCTGTTCCAGTTTGGCTGTGTTGCATGTAGTTTCACACTGTGGCTGTGGGTGTCGTTGTCGCCATAGGTCGTTGTTGGAAAGGCAATGCGCTGAAGCGAATGGGTGCTCTTCTGTCCCGGAGATAACTCGGTGGAGGTGGTCCTCCGAGTTGCATTCTGGGGGAGGGTATTTATGGGACAGACACCATGTTTAACGGGTCTTTCGTTCCACCTGCTGGCCCTCCTGGCCGACAGGTATGTGTTAGGAGTACTACCGTGTGGTCCTCCGACCGGGAGGACCACGTTGCTGCAGCGTGTGGGTGGGCCCAGAAGCCTGTCTGGGGCCTACCACAGCAGCGAGGGAATGGTCCTGTGCTGTCTGACCTACGGGAAGAAGCTGGACAACTGAGAAGATCCCAGGGGAGGACCCGTCATGCAGAGTGCTGGTCTGGAGAGGGGCCTGGTGACTCAGTTGGAGGACGCATCCTAAAAGTCCATAGTACTGCCGGGTCGGCTTAAAGGTTCTAGTGCTGCGTTTGCAATCCATCATAAACCATTGCATCCTGTGGCGGAGGATCGTAGGGGTTTCTATTTCATTCAAGTCTGTGGCAGAGACTTTTGTTCGTGCTGCGTTCCGGTTGCTAGGTTAGTGAGAGAAACCTATCCGGGCGGGCAAAGATTCAACTCTAAAAGGAGAGTACATTCACCTACAAGATTCCAATTCCTAAAATTACATCAAGAAAAGGTATTTGAACTTCCCTGCAACTTTCCTTCTACCTCTTTCCTGCTACTTCCTTCAGTTAACCTTCATTAAAGCATTGGAAAATATACTCAAGTGTCTGGTGTCTACACTGTCTGGCAATAAACTCAACGGGACCCTAGACCCGGTTCCGGTGAAATTGAGGTAACAAAGGTGACGGTAACAGCCCGCTTTAAACCAGCAGCTCTACCGTGAGTTGGTGCTACATATGACAGCATGCTGTTGCACACAGGCACTGACTGAAGGGACATGCCTGATCTGCTCTGGGCACTGTGTATGGGTCATTGTCCTGCTCTAGGCACTGTGTATGGGGTCACTGTCCTGCGCTGGGCACTGTGTATGGGGTCACTGTCCTGCTCTGGGCACTGTGTATGGGGTCACGGATCTGCTCTGGGCCCTGTGTATGGGGTCACTGTCCTGCTCTGGGCACTGTGTATGGGGTCACTGTCCTGCTCTGGGCACTGTGTATGGGGTCACAGATCTGCTCTGGGCCCTGTGTATGGGGTCACTGTCCTGCTCTGGGCACTGTGTATGGGGTCACTGATCGGCTCTGGGCACTGTGTATGGGGTCACTGGTCTGCTCTGGGCACTGTGTGTGGGGTCACTGATCTGCTCTGGGCACTGTGTATGGGGTAACTGTCCTGCTCTGTGCACTGTGTATGGGTTCACTGATCTGCTCTGGGCACTGTGTATGGGGTCACTGTCCTGCTCTGGGCACTGTCTGGGGTCACTGATCTGCTCTGGGCACTGTGTATGGGGTCACTGTCCTGCTCTGGGCACTGTGTATGGGGTCACTGTCCTGCTCTGGGCACTGTGTATGGGGTCACTGTCCTGCTCTGGGCACTGTGTATGGGGTCACTGATCTGCTCTGGGCACTGTGTATGGGGTCACTGATCTGCTCTGGGCCCTGTGTCTGGGGTCACTGTCCTGCTCTGGGCCCTGTGTCTGGGATCACTGTCCTGCTCTGGGCCCTGTGTCTGGGGTCACTGTCCTGCTCTGGGCCCTGTGTCTGGGGTCACTGTCCTGCTCTGGGCCCTGTGTCTGGGGTCACTGTCCTGCTCTGGGCCCTGTGTCAAGGGTCACTGTCCTGCTCTGGGCCCTGTGTCTGGGGTCACTGTCCTGCTCTGGGCCCTGTGTCTGGGGTCACTGTCCTGCTCTGGGCACTGTGTCTGGGGTCACACTTTTTCTTTGGACACTCTAAGGGGTCACTCCTCTGCACTGTGTACTGCTCACTGTCCCTCACTGTTATGCCGTGCAGGGTGTTCTGGTTGGCCCTAACATGTTCTAGGGGTTATCATTACTGGCTCTTATACTTGCTGGGGTTTATCATCGCTGGTTGCATTTGGGCTTGTTTTACTCCAACAATCAATTCTGTGTGCCTGAAGGCCCCATTGTCTATGCAATGGAAAAGACAATGAAAAAAACACCCACTTATTTGGCCACGACCGCACCCACTTTTTTGGCGACACAAGGGGCAGCACGCTATGCGCCGCCTTAGCACCACCACTAATGCTTTCATTAAAAAAAATTGTCTGGAGCTGCCCCTGCTAAGCCCCGATAGGCTCCTATGACCAATCCAATGTTGGCACCTGCAGGGGACACTGACTGACACAGGGGAGCTGGAGCCTGTGACTGGACTGGTCTGAAAATAGGTAAGTACGCAGATCTTTCTTACACAGGTTAGTCGGAATAGGTGTTAGGAGTGGGAAGGTAGAAATGTGAAGAGTTGTTAGGTTTTACTGGAATTCAACTTTAAATTCTGCCTCCTGGTATGTTGGAACTCTGCCTAATCTTTCAGTGTATTTTAACCAGTTCCAAACCGCCCATTGCAGATATACTGCCGCAGCGTGGCCGCTGTTCATCGGATCACGTCCCTTGTACGTGATGCAATGCTTCCGAGTCTGATCATTAGGCGGAGAGCCAGAACGGTGGTCTGCCTGTGTAAACAAAACAGATCGCCATTCTGTCAGTGGGGAAGGCATTGATTCTGTGTTCCTGCAAAGCAGTGTAGTTACCACTAGTAATAAACCTCCACCAATTCACCCCGCTGCCAGACCCCCAAACATCACTTGCAGAGACAATGAACAGTCTTTTGCTGGTTTTATTTTTGTTTATTGGGGGGTGCAACTTAGTTACATAGTTAGTCAGGTTGAAAAAAGACACAAGTCCATCCAGTTCAACCTTAAAAACAATAAATAAATAAATAAAATAAAAAATATCGTACAATCCAATATACCCAATTTTATACCCTCAGTTGATCCAGAGGAAGGCAAAAAACCGCAGCAGAGCATGCTCCAATTTGCTACAGAAGGGAAAAAAATTCCTTCCTGATCCCCCAAGAGGCAAGCGGATTTTCCCTGGATCAACTTTACCTATAAATGTTAGTACCCAGTTATATTATGTACATTTAGGAAAGTATCCAGGCCTTTCTTAAAGCAATCTACTGAGCTGGCTAGAACCACCTCTGGAGGGAGTCTATTCCACATTTTCACAGCTCTTACTGTGAAGAAACCTTTGCGTATTTGGAGAAATCTCTTTTCCTCTAGACGTAAGGAGTGCCCCCGTGTCCTCTGTGTTGACCGTAAAGAGAATAACTCAACACCAAGTTCACTATATGGACCCCTTATATATTTGAACATGTTGATCATATCCCCCCTTATTCTCCTCTTCTCAAGAGTGAATATATTCAGTTCCTCTAATCTTTCCTCATAGCTGAGCTCCTCCATGCCTCTTATCAGTTTGGTTGCCCTTCTCTGCACTTTCTCCAGTTCCCCGATATCCTTTTTGAGAACTGGTGCCCAAAACTGAACTGCATATTCCAGATGAGGTCTTACTAATGATTTGAACAGGGGCAAAATTATCTCTCTCTCTCTAGAGTCCATACCTCTACCTCTCTTAATACAAGAAAGGACTTTGCTCACTTTGGAAACCACAGCTTGGCATTGCATGCTATTATTGAGCTTATGATCAACCAAAACCCCCAGATCCTTCTCCACTACGGATCCCCCCAGTTGTACTCCCCCTAGTATGTATGATGCATGCATATTCTTAGCCCCCAAGTGCATAACTTTACATTTCTCAACAACTTGGTTGCACATAGTAAGAGCCAGAAGAGATGATGTGCATTTATTAATTGCTATGATCTTCCTCCTGCATCACCATGCAGACTGTTGCTCCTCCTCTGCTTAACTCCCACAGACTATTACATGCAAATCCTGTGCCCTCAGGCCACATCGATTTGACACATATCCCCACAGTCTCTCCTCTGATCCAGGACTCCCCATCATTGACCGTGTAATGATGAAGACTTTGCTGATGACCGTGTAAAAGCAAAGTTCCCTCACAGACTTCCTGGCACATCCAGCCCTCCACTGTGGTACACTCACTGACCTTCCTCTGCCCTGAGTCCTTGACAGCTTCACCTGCCCCTCTGCTCCAGGAGTTCTTTACCAATGACCGTGTAAGGTAAAGAAATTGCCAATGACCGTGTAATGGCAAAGTTCCTTCACAGCTTTCCCTGGGCCTCCTCCTGAGATCAACGCACCCCCCCCCCAGATGGGATGTTACCTCAGCTCATATAGAAGGTCCGCCCCCTGCCAATACCAGTTGGGGATTGGTCAGGGCTCCCACATGAGCTGCCTGCCACTCCAGTCCCAGGCCCTGCTCCTCTTCCAGAACATTCTCCCTGGAAGCAGGGGAGGTGCCTTAGAACCAGAGCACAGGTGGTCACACCCACTGCTACACTAACCACTCCCAGCCCCCAGATCAAAACAGACAGGCCTAGCTTACAGCATAGGCCTGCCTAAATTTGCCTGTGCTGACAGTCTCCTAGTAAAAATCCTATTACTAGCACCTATCTAATGGTAGAGGGTGCTACAGCAGGAACATGGATCAATGCCTTCTCCTAGTCAAAGCACCTCCCACACCGTGAGAAAACACTGGTTAGGAGCACAGTTAACCCTGTGATCGCCCCTGATGTTTAACCCTTTCCCAGCCAGTGTCATTAGTACAGTGACAGTGCATATTTTTAGCACTGGTCACTGTATTCGTGTCACTGGTCCCCAAACAGTGTCAGTTAGTGTCCAGAATTGCTGCCGCAATATAGCAGTTACGCTAATGGTCACTGATCGCCACCATTACTTGTAAAAAAATAAATAAAACCACCCCATCCGTTAGTAAGGTTTAGGTTGGTTTTTACCTAAAATGTTTTTTTTTTAGGGTAAAAAAGCAGCCACATTACACTGGGCCTAATAAGAGCTTACAGTGCTAAACTGTGAATTAGTCAATGATGGGCATTTTGAGGTACTGCCAGAAATACTGTATGTGAGCTGCTTTTCTTCCTGAGCAGAAAATGCTAGTTCCCCGGCTATTATACTGACCCAGTAGCTTGAGTACTTTCTGAGTCACTGACCAGAAAAAAGTGTTCAGATCAGGATTTTTGAGTCCTGGGTCAATACATAAGAAAAAACCAGTGAACTATAAATTTTACAAGGAAGTCAGCTATGGCAGACTATGTATTTTTCTCTGTACAGGTTTTTTTGAGTCAGATTTCTGTTCTCGAAACAGAGGGTCTGAAATTGATTTCCAAGGCTCACACATATGACATTTTGTTATGTGCCATTAATGGAACATGAACATAAAGGTCTCATTTGTTTAGATATCTGTGCAGAAAGGTAGTGATCTAGGACACAAGGCAGCCAGCAGTGGTGTGATCCAATTAGGCAATGTCCCAGACACCAAGTAACTATACTGTGTAACTAAGTAATGAGTTTAACTACAGAGATTCTCCGTGACTTCTTCATGAATTACTGATTTCAAGTACCTAGAAGTCTAAGCTGAGTTCACATTCCCAGTACCTTCCATCAATGCTATCAATGCTGAACGTTGTATAATATGCTATGGGAGAGGCATGGGTAAGTGCATAGGTTTATCAGGGGTATTAAAAGGAAAAGGTACAATAAACCATAGTTCCATTTAACCTTAGGGACATCATAATGACATAAATTATCTCTTTAGTTGTCTGGAGTTAAGGGACACTTCGGGGGCGGTAAGTTACGGAGGCTGTTTGATATCATTTAAGTATGAAGGGTAAACATTATGGAAAGTTACTTTAAAGAGACGGGAGTACGGTGTGATGGACGTTAGTGGGGGGGGGGGGGGGAGATATAGGCAACAATAGCTGCTGCAAATGGAACATAAGGTATAAATACATAAGATTTGTTTTCCCATGCTTATGGATATAAAAAAGGATAAAGGGTTTTTTTTTTTTTTCTTTTCTTCTGTTGGTCTGTTGGTTTGGAATGCATGTTCAATAGGTAACCTAAGAGGTCGGCATTAGGTTAAATGAACGCGAGAGTTATTCATGTTAACAAGATTTGGGCGACCCCCATTTTTTTTTGGTGCCGCTCTCTAGCTCCTCTACATAGGAACTTTACCTCCCAGTGCTAACCCATCCCGGATCATTCTGGGAGGAGTCTGCAGGGGTGCGCAGGCTCAATTAGAGCCTTATTAGTAGTTTGCTGCATATATATTATTTTTTTTTTTTTTTGTTCTTTTCTTTTTTTTCTTTTTTATATTTTCTCTCTCGCTCTCTCTTCGTCCCCACATGTTCCTGCACTTACTCTGATAATACATAGGAGACAAAACCCAGGTTTCACTATGACCAATGTGCGCTGTCTTTCCTTGAACGCCAATGGATTGAATATAACGGAAAAGCGCACAACGATCCTACGTGAACTCTGGCGTATGCGCACATAAGTGGCTTTCATACAAGAAACTCATTTTCAATCCGGTAAGACACCTAAATTTAAAGATGAGAGATACCCACAGGTTTTCCATAGTACAGCCCCAGACTCTAATGCCCCGTACACACGGTCGGACTTTGTTCGGACATTCCGACAACAAAATCCTCTGATTTTTTCCGACGGATGTTGGCTCAAACTTGTTTTGCCTACACACGGTCGCACAAAGTTGTCGGAATTTCCGATCGCCAAGAACGCGGTGACGTCAAGCACGTACGACGAGACTAGAAAAGGCCAGTTCAGAACCAAGCGAGGCACCCTTTGGGCTCCTTTTGCTAATCTCGTGTTAGTAAAAGTTTGGTGAGAGACGATTCGCGCTTTTTCAGACTCGTGGCTTTCAGATCGTTTTCTGCCGTTCAGTTTGTACTTGTGGGTTTGTATCTGCTCTTCAGTGCGTGCAGTCAGTTCGTATTGGAGTTTTCTGTGTGATCTTGTCCGCTCGTTGCTGTTTTTCAGGTCGCTCTTCACAGGCCTTGCTGTTCTTCAGTGCGTTCTGTTACTTCGTTCTGAGCAGCCGACCGTTTTCTAGCCATGCTGCGTATGCGTACTCCTCGTAGAGTTCGTGCTGTGCGGGGGCTTGGTGTTGGGGTCCTGACCTTGACACAAGTCCAGTCCATGAACAGGGTGGGGAGGAGTTCATGGACCAAGAATTGGTTGCTTCAGCGTGACCAGTTCTGTCATATGCCTTTGCTCCGTGAGATCCGTGAGAATAATCCTGATGATTTCAGGAACTTTCTCAGGATGACGGACCCCGTATTTCACCGTTTGTTGGCTTCGCTGACCCCCTATATCAGCAGGCAGGATACCTGCATGAGGCAAGCCATCACTCCGGAGCAGAGGTTGGTCGCTACCTTGCGGTATTTGGCCACAGGGAGAAGCCTGCAGGACCTCAAGTTCTCGACAGGCATCTCCCCCCAGGCTCTGGGGATCATTATCCCAGAGATCTGTTCTGCCATCATACAGGTCCTACAGAAGGAGTATATGAAGGTAAGATTTTTATCCTTTTATATCACATTTTATTGTATTGAATGTTTGATAATATATTGTATTTCTTTCCTCATTCCTTAATTACCATGATTGGAATATGCTGTGAATGTCCCCTTTGTTCTCATGCATGCTGGATTTTTATGTAATTATTATTTTAGGTCCTTCATACATATTTGCCCTTCAATAACCTCCCCAGCATGGTGTCTCCTGCCCTATATTCACCTCATGTAGTCACTTAACAATGTATTTTATCAGCTCCATAGTAGTGCTTTACCCCAAACACCCCCTAAAATGTTTGGAAATGTTATTTTTGATTTAAATTCAGGCAGAGGGCCAGAGGCTTTTTTTTGTGGTGTCCCCAAATTTTTTGTAACCCTCCCTCCCCCAACTGCTAAGTCAGCTGATCCCAATTCTCTATCCTCAATCATCTATCTGCTGACTTTGCCAAACCCATACACACTATACCCATCGCTTTAGTGCTCAGATTTATGGATGAATTCCCCAAAGCATGTAGTGCAAGGGCCTGCCTGTATACTTTCCAATGGTACTGTTTAAAGTTCTTGTATCCTATTATGATCTTGATAGGTAATAGCAGAATGTCCAAATGTGCTCAAATGTGTACAGTGTGTATTTATATCTTTGATTATGACACTTCTTACCTGTCCAGTGGGCTGCCAATAGTGTAACTAAGGAGGGGCTGTTCCAAGTAATACCCTGTATTTAGGCATTCATCTCTCAATGAAGTGAAGAGGGTTACCTGTCCAAGAGTTCCCCCCCCCTATAATGTTAGAAATGGCCCATGAGAGGGGGGGGGGGGAATATGATAGGTGTACCTTATACTTTGTTGTTGTTAAATTCCCCTTAATAAATGCTATCTGGAGGTTGACCCATAATGTTTGTGTCTAATCTGCTTGCCAGGTTTCTGTGAAAAAATAGTAATGTTTATTGTTTTTTCCTCAACAGTTTCCTTCCACGCCACAGGAATGGCAGACTGTGGCCTCCCACTTTGCCCAGCGGTGGGACTTTCCTAACTGCGGAGGGGCAATTGATGGGAAACACGTCCACATCGTCCCACCACCCAACTCGGGGTCGTACTATTATAATTACAAGGGGTTTAATAGTATAGTGATGTTGGCGGTGGTGTCGGCTAATTACGACTTCTTGTATGTGGACGTGGGGAAGAATGGCCGGATGTCCGATGGTGGAGTGATCGCCCAGACGGAGTTCTACAGGCGTCTCCAGAATGGCAGCTTGGACTTGCCACCTCCAGAGGACAATGTTGAAGGTCTCCCATTTGTGTTCGTTGCTGATGAAGCATTTGCGCTGGGGGACCGCCTGATGCGGCCATTCCCGATGAGGACCCTCACCCCGGAAGAGAGGGTTTTTAATTACCGGCTGGCCAGAGCCCGAAGAGTGGTGGAGAACACATTTGGAATCCTGGCCAGCCGGTTTCGATTATTTATGACACCCATCCATATGGCGGAGTATAAACTGAACCATATAATACTTGCCTGCTGTGTTCTCCATAATTTTCTATGAAAACATTCAGCCAACTATGCTGGCTCAGTTGGGCCTGAGGCCGGAATCCCAAATACATCAACAATGATGGCACTTGAAAGCGGCCGTCCTGGCTTGCCCTCCCTGAGTGCCCGTGATGTCCGGTTACGATACCTGGAGTTCTTTGCCGGTAGGGGGGCTATCAATATGCCAGACAATCTGTGACACCTTTTTCAAATAAAAAACAACCAAAAGCAATTCTTGGTGGACATTTACTGCTTGTGTTTGTTTGAGCTGACCCTGACAGAAATGTGTTGAGTGCAGAAAATGTCGTGATTGGGTAACCTTATAAAGAATAGTGTTGGCTGGTACTTCCTAAATGCAAAAACACATTTCACTCCAAGTGCACTTGCAACTGCACTGAACCTGCACTTGTAGTGCAAAGTGTATTTGCCCTTAGGAAATAACCCCCATTTTTGCATAAAACAGCATTACATCACTCCAAAAGTGTTGTAGCGTTGAGACAATAATCCACACATTCTTGAGTAAGGCACTTTTTTATACCTGCACAATCACATGTGCATTTACCAAAGGTTTTTATAACAAAACAACATGTTTGTTGTATAACAATTTTTTGGGGGGGGCATTATCAAAAATCGAAATATCCATTTCAGATAAAACAGGCCTGTGTAAAACCAACAAGAAAGCCAAAAAACTTGAACTTACAAAGTTCACATTAGGTAAAACCTGAAGGCTATATCAGACATCAGTATTTAGGAACTGGGTTTGATATAGCGTTCAGATGGGGGGAAATCACCCCTGGAAAAGCCAAATTTGGAAGATGCACACCAATTTACGAATGTCAACATGTGCTATCTGCCATCAGGGGGGGATCAAGGGACGTGTTTTGGGGGAGCAAGCCCTTCCTCAACGCTACTTTATAATTGAGGAAGGGGTTGCACCCCCAAAACGCGTCCATTGATCTCCTGTGATGGCAGATAGCACATGTTGGCACACTGTGTGCATCCTCCAAATTTGGCTTTTCTAAACATTGTTAAAATTTTAGTAAGATAAAACAGGTGATTTTGTGGGGTTTAAATTCGCCCCAAAACATCAATGATGTTATTATTTTTTTTAATAACATCACTGATTTGTTGCTGGATGTTTTGCAATTGGAGATTACATCCCATGATCTCCCCAATCAGTATCTGGGCACTTTCAGATGTAAAGCGTTCTGGATCCCGATCACCTAAAAAGAGATAAAGAACAAAAAAAACAGGTCTCAAAAATCTGCCAACATCCATCTCTTTTACCTGAGCCTGTGGTCGCAGACACTCACCTGTTGTGGTGCCAATCTCCACCACATCTTCTTCTTCCTCCTGCTCAGCTTCTTGGGTTGGTATTTCCCCTTCTTCCAGAGGTGGGGGGTCTCTGGTCTCCTCATGTGAGGGGTGTCCTCCGAGTCTTTTCTCCCCTATGTAAAACAAAAATGGTATAATTAGCACACAGATATTTGATGACAGAACTATAGAAATAGGAAACATTGCTTGGAAGTGGGGTACAATTTTCTATGTTAGCCGAGTTCAAAGATGTATATTTTTTATTGCCCTTTGTCAAGCTGCAATACTTTACCTGTTTGGTACAAGCTTCACAGATGGAGACCCCCCCTATAGTATACACTGGAGCATCAGTGTGCCCACCCTAATAAAAATGGTGTTCTTGTGTCCCACACTAGTGCTCCAGTGTCCAGATGTGAAAACAGCTGCTCAGTGTCCTCTCCTTACACACAATCTAGTTTGCATTTCATTCTAGTAACAAACCCATCTACACAAACAAATATTTGGCATCCAAGTAGGCCCAAAAAAAATGCATATGGCCTAAACAATGGTGTTCTAGAGGCCGAAAGAAAAAATGTTTGATACGAACGAATAATGGGCCCATGAACATTAAAGTTGCCCTTTTAAACGTTACAATTACTAAAAGCATATGGAGCAGAACGAACGGAATAAAGACAGAAAGAATATGAACACAGCACAACTACTTACTTTTTTGCAGCACTCTCTGGATCTTTCGGTACTGCTCTGGCTCTCTCAACTTCAGGTCCGACCACCGCTTCCTGAGCTGATCTTTAGACCTTCGTACCCCGAAATTCCGCTCAAGACTCCTGACCACTTTACCAATGATTTTGGCCTTTCTGATGTTGGGGTGTGGGTAAGGCCCATATTTTCCGTCATAGTCGGACTTCTTCATGATGTCGACCATCTCCAACATCTCCCCAAACGACATATTTGTGGCCTTAAAACGTCTCCTTCTGGATCGGGACGTGCTTGGATCCGGGCTTTCCTCCTCCTCCTCCTCGTTGTTAGAATTAGCACGCACCTGTTGTAACTCCGCCATCATGCTCTTCCCCCATTGCGCCGAACGAAAAGGGGCGGGGAATAGACTAGAAAGAACATCAGGGGCGGGCGGAGTTACACACATGCGCAGTGTGTATAAAGCGTAACACGCGTGCGTATTACGTACGATCTGTGAGCGGAGGAAGGAGCATTGGACGCGCCGATCGTAAGAACAAAGGTAAGAGACAAACTTGGGCCTATACTGCTTCTAGATTGAGGCCTATATTGAAACAAGATTAGGAGAGTTTGGTCTGACATTAGGCTTTGTCTTGTGTTGTGTCTTGCAGTGAACATGGATATCTTAATGAGAGATACTGACTTCATGTCACTATTCATTGATATGCTAAGTGAGCTGCCCTGTCTGTGGGAGATTACCCACCCCCATTTCAAAAACCAAGCAAAGAGAAAGGCAGCACTGGAGCAATTGTGTGAAATTGTGAAGCAGGTGATCCCCACGGCAGACATCACTTATTTAAAGATATTAATTGGTTGCCTGAGGAGCACATATCTGAGGGAGCGCAAGAAAGTCCTGGATTCACAGAGATCCGGAGCAGCAGATGACATCTATGTCCCCAGGATGTTGTACTACGACAGGCTGCACTTTCTGGCAGGCCAGACTGAACCCAGGTCATCACTCTCCAGTCTTCCTTCCACGCTTCCTTCCCCCCCGGCTGAGGCTTCTGACGCCCAACCTGGGCCTTCCAGGCCACATGTGGAGGAGCCCAGATTGAGCCAGGTATAGCATTCCTCTAAATATTTCTGCTTGTCCAATCAATGATGTTAACTAGATGTTAGTTGGGAGTCCTAATTTAGGATTGTGATTGATGATGCAAAAACTAAAACCATGTCCCTTTTTCATACACAGGGAAGTCTCAGCCAGGAGGTGGCCGGGCCGAGCCGGCTGGCTGATCTGCAGGTCCCTCCACTCCCCCTGGAAACAGAAAGTGGCAGTAGGAGGAGTACCCTAGAGGAGGCGGCTATCAGATTTTTTTGGAGGGCTACAGAGGTCCTGGGAGCACCACACACCAGGCAGGAGAACATTGCTGCATTCATAGCCTATAAAATGCAGAGGATGGAGGAGGGCCAACAAGCCATGTGTCAGGCCCTCATATCAGAGGCTCTGGCGAAAGGTGTGAGGGGCCAAATTACACCTCACACACAGCTTTGGGATGGTCCTCCTCCTCCTCCTGCAGGTCCTCCTCCTCCTCCTCCTCCCTCTCCTCCAGGTCCTCCCAGTCCTCCTCCAGGTCCTCCCAGTCCTCCTCCAGGTCCTACTCCTCCTCCTGCCACATCTCCAACTGCACAGCCACAGCCCGGAAGGAAGTGTGAAAGGAAGACCAGAGAGTGATTGCCCTGGATCCAGTCTGGTCGGCCAAAAGATGCAGCCTCTTGTGGTACCACAGCCTGGGGACACTGATGTCATCTGCTGCTATCCGGATCTCTGTGAATCCTGGACCAGACTGCCCTCCCTTACATATGGACTCCTCAGACCACCAATTTTGAGGTTTAAGAATTGATGTCTGCCGTGGGGGTCCCAGGCTTCACTAATTTCTCCTGTTGATCCAGTGTTGCCTTCCTCTTTGTTTGGTTCTGATACCTTAATAAAGGATTTTTGTTTTGAATTATACTCTCCTATGTGTTTTACTTCAAAAATGACACTTTGTTTGTGAGGATTCAGGTACATTTCAAATATACATTGTGAAATGAACAAGGGACACCAACAACAAAAAATCTCCTGGAGATTAAATAATAAAAGATATCAATGGTGTTGGGGTAACTTGACACACAAAACACACACAAAAATATTCTGGAGTAAAAATAAAAATAACATTGAACAAAGATCAGCCTTGGAAAAAATCCAAACATTAAAGAAAAAAAAAGGCTTAAAAACAAAAAAAAAAAACCTAAAAAATATAAAACTGTCAGATGTGACAACTAATAACAATATTTTGAGGGAATCCCACTAAAAAAACACAAATAAAACTTTGTGAGAAGTGTGTGTGAATATGAGCAGCAAAACTACCTAATTCTTGTCACATTATAAAGAAGAAGAGAGTGCGCTGTATTAAACCATTTTTTACATTGCAGCGTGACGAAAGTGCTGTATCCATTGCGAACGCTAAGTTTACCAGAACGAGCTGTCCCGTGTCGGAATTTCTTCTGAGCATGCGTGGCACTTTGTGCGTCGGAACAGGCCACACACGGTCGGAATTGACGCGATCGGATTTTGTTGTCGGAAAATTTTATCTCCTGCTGTCCAACTTTGTGTGTCGTAAAATCCGATGGAAAATGTCTGATGGCGCCCACACACGGTCGGAATTTCCGACAACACGCTCCGATCGGACAATGTCCATCGGAAAATCCGACCGTGTGTACGGGGCATTAGACGAGGGGGGTGAGTATCTTGCTTTCGAGGACGGTTCCATGGTCTTACGTCGATCAGTTGAGCGACCTGGAAGGACGTTATCTTTTCCTTAAGGGCGACCTAGCTGGCCGCTGCGTTACTCTGGCGTCTATCTACTTACCTAATCAGGCTCAGCTGAGCTGTTTGAATGAAATTCTTAATAATCTACAGGTCTTTATGGAGGGCTGATTAATACTGGGTGGGGATCTCAGCGTGGCTCTTGATCCCCTCCTTGACGTTTCTAAATCCACTACACATTTATTTTATCAATATATAAGACGAATAAAAAAAGCTATACAATCTATGCGACTTGTAGATGTCTGGAGAGTCCAGCACCCAGCTGAGCGCGACTATACTTTTTACTCGGCGCCACACAATAGTTATTCTAGAATTGACTATCTATTAGTATCGCAATCGCTAATACCAGCGGTGATCAACTCGACTATAGGGACACAAACGCTGTCAGACCACTCTCCGGTGTCTTTAGATCTTCAGTTGACTAAGACGGTTAACAGACCTTGGACATGGAAACTTAATGACTCACTGCTACAAGAAGGTCAACCTCGAAGTGATCTTACTAACGAATTGATCAGAATCTTTAATGAAAACGACTCAGAAGAAATCTCTCCATTTACCATGTGGGAAACGCATGAATGTGTTATGCGAGGCACACTGATTAAAAAGGCGACGGAAGCACACAAAAGAAACCAAATACTGTTTCAGGATCAACTAAAATCGGTTGCGGATTTAGAGACTAAACATAAAAAATCACTTTCACAAACTGTAGCAGTGGACCTCAGGCTACAGCGGGAAAAATTACCCTCCTTGATGAGACAAGAGACCAGTATACAGATACTGAGAGCCAGAAATGTATATTGCAAACAAGGGAACAAATCAGGCAAACTCATGGCCCATTCACTTAGGGAAAATTCACGGAGAAACTATGTCCCACACATAGACTCTGATGGAGGGAACCAAATTTTTGAATCCAGCAAAATCGCGGAGGTCTTCCGAGAATACTATCAGTCACTATATAATCTACAGATAAATACCTCGCCAGACCAGTTAGCACAAAAGCAACAACTAATTTGAGAATATCTAATCTCTTCAGGCCTACCGTCCTTTTCCGATGCTGAGTCTGAGGCACTAAACATTCCGATATCAATCGATGAATATACGCGTGCAATCAGTACACGAAAGTCACATAAGGCTCCTGGCCCTGATGGATATACAGTAGCTTACTATAAGGCATTCACATCCACACTGGGCCCGAGATTTATTAAAGCATTTAATTCCCTCCTAGAAGACCGACCTTTACCGATCGATACTCTTAGGGCACATATTGTGGTTATTCCCAAGGAGGGCAAGGATCTTGCCCAATGTAAGAACTATAGACCAATTTCATTACTCAACGTTGATCTAAAAATTTTTGCAAGGATATTGGCTACAAGGTTACAACCTCTCCTTCAGAATTCCATCCACCCTGATCAGGTAGGCTTCATGCCTACCAAAGAAGCGAAAGACAATACTATCAGAGCCTTAGATATTATCCATCTGGCTCATTCTCGTAAAATACCGTTATGTCTCTTATCTTCTGATGCTGAAAAAGCTTTTGACAGGGTGGATTGGATATTTCTGAAGGAGACGTTGTTCCATATTGGAGTCGCGAAAACATTTGGCAAATGGATAGAGGCTATATATTCTGCTCCATCTGCAGCAGTAAGAATTAACGAGGTGACCTCCCCATACTTTATCATGAGTAACAGAACTAGGCAGGGATGCCCTCTGTCCCCAATGATTTTTATACTAACTCTCAAACCTTTTTTGCGACATGTTCGGCAAAATACTGACATTCAAGGCTGTTTGATCGATAAAATGGAGCATAAAACTGCAGCTTATGCAGACGACATACTGTTTTTCATTTCCCCACCAGAAATTACGTTACCAAATCTTATAAATGAATTTGACCGCTATAGTTTAATTTCAAACTTTAAAATTAACACTCAAAAATCGAAAATATTAAATATCACGCTGTCAAAAGTACGCGTAAAGGCTCTTCAATCGTCATTCTCCTTTCCATGGGTCCCTTCATTCTTGACATACCTAGGAGTCAAACTGACCTCCCCAATAGACAAAGTTTTTCAAGTGAAGCAATTGTATACCTCAATGTGGGATTCTTAGGGCAATGTAGTAAGAAAAAAATTGTATTTAAATAAAAAGATAATTTACTGATACATAGAAAAATAGAAAATATATAACATACAAAAAATACTTTGAATATTCGTGCGATTAAAAAATCGTCAGATGACATGAAATAAACAAGGAGTTAGGCTCCTACATCGTGATACATCCTGCTACCAGAAACAATCACCACCTATATTGATGCGATGGCGTCAAGTAGCGAAATCCAACGCGTTTCAACTTTATAACATCAAACAAAGTCTTCCTCAGGGAAAGATTGCATCACGTTCTAAAGTTTTAAAAATAACAATGTTACAAAATGTATATACATATGGCATATATCTCATTAGTCGCATATATCGGATAAACATACCTTACATTTTTCATGTAACTGCAAGAAAAACGCATTCCCAGTGCTGACAAAGGTCTCCATTACCTGTTGACCGTACTGTCTAATATCCTCTACAGAACGACCAGGTATGTTTTTTAAAAAAACCCAATGTTTAGGCAGCCAATAAATGGAGTTGCTAGAAAACAGAAGGCAATGTTTTGAGTGGAGAATAATGGTAGAGATAAAGTTTTTTCAGAGATACATTTTCCCAGAGGCTTAGTGATTAAAGTTTGTGCAGGATTACCTTCTGTTGATGAAGTGGAGTAAAATTAACGGAAGGTAATCAGTAATTATGCTGTCTAGCGACATGTCTTCCCAAGAAAAGATCCTTGCAAAACATGATGTACTTACCCATGTGGATCTTGTGCTCAGTGCAAGGTTATTGGTAGGAGGACCACACTGGCGCTGCCTAATGGGGAGAGCTTCTCCCTGCGTCACTTTGCCAACTGCAGGACGCAGGGTGTGGTTTACCTCATGCAGTGCCAGTGTGGTGCCTTCTACGTAGGAAAAACCCGACAAGAACTCGGGAAACGAGTCGACAAACACATGCAAAGCATGCGTATTGGCAACTTATATCTACCCCTGGGAAGACATGTTGCTAGACAGCATAATTACCGATTACCTTCTGTTAATTTTACAGTCCTAGATAGGATTCACCTACCGATTATGGGGGGTGACTGGAACAGGGTTCTTCTCCAGCGGGAAATGCGCTGGATAAGATACCTTAGGGCCACCACCCCCCCGGGCCTAAATGAAACTGAAAGCTTCAGACCTTTTCTGGAGGGTTTCAGTTCCGGGAAAACCGACTAAAAAATTGCATATATATACTGCACTCGTTTTCCGCATGTCTTTGACCCACTTTTTAGGTATTACACTCTTGGGTCACCCATATATTTGAAACAGCTATCCTAAGGGCCAATATTGTTGGCTACACTTGGATAGCATGGTTCCTCTTGTGAGACCCACAGTGGGATACCACATGTTCCAAACCCCCAAGATATTGGGTTTATATTCTGTCCAACAAAAATTCTTTAGGAGAGTTTCTTTTAACTTAATTTATTCTATAGTATGACTCCTTATGTGTAGTCCATTAAGTTTCATTTACCCATATGATTGTTGTTTAATTGCTGTTATCATTTACGCATTTGAGGATAACAATTTTCTATTTCAGCCTCCCAGTGCTGAGATTTTGGGTCTTGATGTATGATTGCCCTTTCTGTTCTTTTATCCCTACCCGGCACAGGGGGGCCACGGTTTTCTTATCGTGGCCCATATACCTCAGGACCCCGATCATCATTCGGGGCCGGGGGGCTTTTCTTACTGTGTCGGTGGTTATTAGTCCTAATAGGTTTTTACCCCTGAACCTCCATGTCGGAGAAAAAGGGATACATACACCGTCTCAAAGGGTTTAGGCATTTTCCATATGAAATTAAATATCAATCACCAGGGGTGCTGTCTCTAGTTCACTAAAATGCAATACAGCTACTCCCATAATTTTATATATTTTGACGGTGCACCAATATTTGGCTGTCAAGCATAAACTTAAAATAATGAACTAACCTCAATTTACAAAGGTTGCTTATTTAATTACAAGTGATTTGTTCCTTTGTTTTCACGTCTCACTTAGGCTGACCTTTGCCCGTCCGTGAAACAACTTTCATTTATTTATTTATTTTTCCCAGGCAACGGCGTCCTTGCAGCGTCGGTGTCACATGACTTCGACGCTGCACGTATCGCCCACAGGCAAGGTAAAAGCACCATGCTGCCCAGGTAACGCAGCGCCTCCTTCTTCCGTCTTGGCCAGCGTCTGAGTCATGTGACTCCGACGCTGTATGCACCACTGGCAGACCATGGGAGAGTGTTGCACTGCCTGGGTTACGCGACGCCTCCCTCCCCCGTCTCGGCAAACCACGCCCACACCCCATAGGATATGGGGAGGTGAGGCGTGGCGCCTTGACTAGGGGATGGAACGGCATCTTGCGTCTTTCACCTAGCAACAGGCAGACATGGGGCGTCTCTTCAGGCCCTTTGACATGTTGACATTTATGTAGGGGGCGGGACGACGCTATGTCGGGACCGCGCCCCATAGACATCAGCACCAATTGGTAATAGAGCGTCGCCATAGTGACGCGATGCCCTGAGCTTTTGTCATGCCCACATCCCTTTATTAGGACGCCAGGGACGGCTGATGACAGCATTTCCCACTCGGCTCCTAACCGAGAGGTACTCCAGGACCAGGGCTCACCGTTGCTGGCTACTTTGAATTCTAATATCTATACTCCACTTCATCAACAGAAGGTAATCCTGCACAAGCTTTAATCACTAATCCTCAGAGAATATGTATCTCTGAAAAAACTTTATCTCTACCATTATTCTCCACTCAAAACATTGCCTTCTGTTTTCTAGCAACTCCATTTATTGGCTGCCTAAACATTGGGTTTTTTTAAAAAACATACCTGGTTGTTCTGTAGAGGATATTAGACAGTATGGGCAACAGGTAATGGAGACCTTTGTCAGCACTGGGAATGCGTTTTTCTTGCAGTTACATGAAAAATGTAAGTTATGTTTATCCAATATATGCGACTAATGAGATATATGCCATATGTATATACATTTTGTAACATTGTTATTTTTGAAACTTTAGAACGTGATGCAATCTTTCCCTGAGGAAGACTTTGTTTGATGTTATAAAGTTGAAACGCATTGGAATTTCGCTACTTGACGCCATCGCATCAATATAGGTGGTGATTGTATCTGGTAGCAGGATGTATCACGATGTAGGAGCCTAACTCCTTGTTTATTTCATGTCATCTGACAATTTTTTAATTGCACGAATATTCAAAGTATTTTTTGTATGTTATATATTTTCTATTTTTCTATGTATCAGTAAATGATCTTTCTTTTTAAATACAATTTTTTCCTTACTACATTGCCCTAAAAAGCCCACATTGAGGTATATAATTGCTTTTTAATCTTCAAGGGATGATGGCAATGACACATCCAAACCTCTGAGTCACCCATTTCTAAGTTTTTCAAGTGAATTTCCCACCATTATTACAAGAATTTTCATCTGACCTGGAAAGATGGAATAAAGGTCCTTATACATGGATGGGTAGGAACGCCATACTTAAAATGAATATCCTACCAAGATTACTATACCTCTTTCAGACCATGCCAATATTTATTCCAGAGTCCTTTCTGAAGTCTTTACGAAGCTCTTTTATTACATTTATCTGGGCAAAAAAGCATCCTCGTCTATTGTTCAACTTTTTGGCTATGCCAAAGGCCAGAGGGGGCATGGCCTTTCCAGATCTGATTAGATACTATAAAGCAGCACATCTTGCTAGGGTACTCGCCTGGTGCAGAGATGAGGGACACAAAATCTGGGTAACGATCGAACAATCATGTATGGAGATCCCACTCCGTTGTTTGCCATGGCTGCGGCCAAAAACTTTGGGAACGTTAAGATCTCACCCTCTGATAGGGGAAACCTTAAAAGTAATCCAACAGAGCCACCTTTTCTCAAAATTTGATGGAGAAATCACTCGGCTCCATCCAGTTCTGGGAAACCCATTATTCCCCCCCGGTTATACAGATAGCCGTTTTAAGTAAATCATGCGCCAGGGTAAATTCCGTTTAGGGGATTTTCTTGAGGCATCTAGGCTGAAGAGTAGGCTGGAAATGCAATGTTCCGTCCGCCACTGGATCCATGGCGGATGCAGCAGCTTACACTTTTCCTAACTTCCCTTAATAGGGGGGAGAGATCAGATCGTTCAAATACACCATTGGAAAATCTATGTCTTCTAGAAGAGCCCACTGCCCATGGGGTATCGGAGATATATAAGATACTAATACATCCCCCGAAGACTTTGTGCCAGGATTCCTTCTGAAATGGGAAAGAGATCTAGACATTACACTTTCTAAGGAGCAACGGAGTTATATTTTACATTTTGCCCATTACTCCTCAACAGCCAGCCATTACCAAGAGGTATGCTACAAAATTCTTACAAGGTGGTACAAAGTTCCATCACTGTTACAAAAAATGTACCCAGAGAGGACGAATAAATGCTGGCGGTGTGGAGAGTCAGTGGGTAACATGCTCCATATCTTCTGGTCATGTAAGAGATAGTAGATTTCTGGTCTAAAGTGCGGGACACCGTAAGACAGTTAACAGAGTATGACTTGGGGCTCGATCCAGGAAGATATCTTCTCCACCTTTCGGATCTTCCTAAGCGTAAATATCGGAACTCCTTGGTGGTTCACCTTCTGAATGCAGAAAAGGCTTGTATCACGGCCGTTTGGAAGCAGGAATCACCTCCCCCGATTTCACAATGGTTTAAAAAAAAAGCTGGGATATATGCTATGGAAAAAGGTATTGCAACTATACAGGGTAAGGTGGATAAATTCAATAAAAAATGGAACTCCTGGTCCCTTCTGGTTTGCACTAGGGAATACGGATGTGCGATCGGAGAACAGATGGAGTCCTATGGGGTAGGGAGAGAGAGCGGGAGCATTTTGGGAAGGGTTTTTTTTTTCTTTTTTCTTTTTTTTTTCCCCCTTCTCTTCTCTCCCTGATAAAAAGCATTTGTGAAATGCTGGGGGGGAAGAGGACGGGGAAACTATATATATATGCATAAACCAAAAATCGCACTACTGGTAAATTTGCGCTTACTCTGAAACAAATCTAAAAGGTATAAGCAGCTAACACAACAACTAGAATCGTTGCCCAACAGATAAATAATTATACAAAAAATGTGTAGCGCTAAAATGGCAAGATGCCTTAAAACTGGTGGGTAAAAAAAGCCTATACTTGAAGTATAGTGTATATATAAACATACATGCAGAGTATAACTTAAATAAAAAAATCAAAAAATCAAAAAATCAGAATAAAACAGTCTCTACGTTGGAACTGAGAGGGTTAATACCCCAAACGTGAAGTGAGGAGCGCCTTCACCAACATATAGCAGTTTCAAAAGTTAACGTTCTCTAGTAAATTGAAAAGTTTCATCAATACATGGAATAATCCCACTGGAAACCAAACTCCAATCTAACACCACTGTGTCTTCAAAACATGCAGTGCACTTGAATATTTTAAGATGGAGGCTTACCGGAGGGTTTGAACCCAAGACAGTATATACTGTGAGGGTCAAACCAGCTATTATTGCACCCTGGCAATGGTGGGAAGATCTTTGTAGCCTGAGGATAGTGAGAAGGTCTTTTCTAAAGATGTATCTTCTCCGCACGTAATGCTGGATCTCTCCAACCAGGGTTCATAGAGGGCACAAAAAGGGACTACATAGCGTGATACCGTAGACACCGTAATTTATTAAATAAAGAAATACACTTACATGATAAAGGTTGATAAAAAGCGCTTGTACATAAAAAGGGGGCGACAGTGGGGTCCTCCCGACGCGTTTCGTCTGAGTAGACTTCGTCCTGGGGTCCCAGGACGAAGTCTACTCAGACGAAACGCGTCGGGAGGACCCCACTGTCGCCCCCTTTTTATGTACAAGCGCTTTTTATCAACCTTTATCATGTAAGTGTATTTCTTTATTTAATAAATTACGGTGTCTACGGTATCACGCTATGTAGTCCCTTTTTGTGCCCTCTATGAACCCTGGTTGGAGAGATCCAGCATTACGTGCGGAGAAGATACATCTTTAGAAAAGACCTTCTCACTATCCTCAGGCTACAAAGATCTTCCCACCATTGCCAGGGTGCAATAATAGCTGGTTTGACCCTCACAGTATATACTGTCTTGGGTTCAAACCCTCCGGTAAGCCTCCATCTTCAAATATTCAAGTGCACTGCATGTTTTGAAGACACAGTGGTGTTAGATTGGAGTTTGGTTTCCAGAGGGATTATTCCATGTATTGATGAAACTTTTCAATTTACTAGAGAACGTTAACTTTTGAAACTGCTATATGTTGGTGAAGGCGCTCCTCACTTCACGTTTGGGGTATTAACCCTCTCAGTTCCAACGTAGAGACTGTTTTATTCTGATTTTTTGATTTTTTGATTTTTTTATTTCAGTTATACTCTGCATGTATGTTTATATATACACTATACTTCAAGTATAGGCTTTTTTTACCCACCAGTTTTAAGGCATCTTGCCATTTTAGCGCTACACATTTTTTGTATAATTATATATATATGCATGTATGTGTGTGTGCATAAGGTGCGTATACGGACAAATGCGCAGATGTATGTATGTAGAATGGATATAGTAGAAATAGGGGAAGAATCTGTGTGTGGGTTGTTCTTTTTTTTTTTTTTTTTTTTTCTTTGTATACATTGTGTTATTTTTGGTTCTGCTGTGGTTGACAATAAGTCATATATATGTAAAGAAAACTGAATTATAATAAGCTAAACTATACTCTGTGATACGCAAACAGCAATAATGTTATTTGTTTATTTGTCAATATGTATAAAAAATGTACTTCTTGTTGTTGTAAAAATAAAATATAGAATTAAAAAAAAAAAAAGGGACACTGCTCTACCTGATCTTCCACTGACCACTGATATAAAGAGATTCCATTGAACACCTATGTAAGAAGGCACTTTTACACTGATCATCGATGTAAGGGAGCAATACAATTTATTGTCTGTTTCAGTGGCGGCTGGTGAAGTTTTGAGATGGGGGGGACCAGACCCCGCTCTTCCTTTTTGACCCCTCCCACTTCTCATAAGCCCCACCCCTTATAGAATCCACCCACTCTGTCCCCTGTAGTACATCATATACCAGGCTGTACATTATACACAGGTCTCTGTACATCATATACCAGGCTCTACATTATACACAGGGCTCTGTATATCATATACCAGGCTTTACATTATACACAGGTCTCTGTACATCATATACCAGGCTGTAAATTATACACAGGTCTCTGTACATCATATACCAGGCTGTACATTATACACAGGTCTCTGTACATCATATACCAGGCTGTACATTATACACAGGTCTCTGTACATCATATACCAGGATGTACATTATACACAGGTCTCTGTAAATTATATACCAGGCTGTACATTATACACAGGGCTCTGTACATTATATACCAGGCTGTACATTATACACAGGGCTCTGTACATCATTTACCAGGCTGTAAATTATAAACAGGGCGCTGTACATCATATACCAGGCTGTACATTATACACAGGGCTCTGTACATTATATACCAGGCTGTACATTATACACAGGGCTCTGTACATCATATACCAGGCTGTAAATTATACACAGGGCGCTGTACATCATATACCAGGCTGTACATTATAAACAGGTCTCTGTACATCATATACCAGGCTCTACATTATACACAGGGCTCTGTACATCATATACCAGACTCTACATTATACACAGGGCTCTGTACATTATATACCAGGCTGTACATTATACACAGGTCTCTGTGCATCATATACCAGGCTCTACATTATACACCGGGCTCTGTACATCATATACCAGGCTCTACATTATACACAGGGCTCTGTGCAACATATACCAGGCTCTACATTATACACCAGGCTCTGTACACCATATACCAGGCTCTACATTATACACCGTGCTCTATACATCATATACCAGGCTGTACATTATACACATGGCTCTGTATATCATATACCAGGCTGTATATTATACACAGAGCTCTGTACATCATATACCAGGCTGTACATTATACACAGGGCTCTGTACATCATATACTAGGCTGTATATTATACACAGGGCTCTGTGCATTATATACCAGGCTGTACATTATACACAGGGCTCTGTACATCATGTACCAGACTCTACATTATACACCGGGCTTTGTATATCATATACCAGGCTCTACATTATACACAGGGCTCTGTACATCATATATCAGGCTCTACATTATACACAGGGCTCTGTACATCATATACTAGGCTCTACATTATACACAGGGCTCTGTACATCATATACCAGGCTCTACATTATACACAGGGCACTGTACATCATATACCAGGCTGTACATTATACACAGGGCTCTGAACATCATATACCAGGCTCTACATTATACACAGGGCTCTGTACATCATATACCAGGCTCTACATTATACATAGGGCACTGTACATCATAAACCAGGCTGTACATTATACACAGGGCTCTGTACATCATATACCAGGCTCTACATTATACACAGGGCTCTGTACATCATAGACCAGGCTCTACATAATACACAGGGCTCTGTACATCATATACCAGGCAAGGACACAGCAGTCGCAGAGCGCACACAATGACGCTATTCATTGCTGCCTGTGTCACTGCTAGAGAGATTAATCTTCTGTATTTGTCCTAGTGACCACCGACATTGGGGGATGTAAAATCCAAAATTTGGCAGTTGTCACTGGAACTGATTGTAAGTTTCAAAAGCAGCATCCAGACATTTGGCTGCAGAACCAAAGATAGGGTCACGAGGTAGTGAAGCCATCAGAAGAGCCAACACTCTGTCAGGCCAGTAAGCGCTCTGTATGGGTGCAAAACGCGTTAGCTGCTAAGCTGTATCACTCCAGCTGTGTCATATGTACTTCATAATCCTATTTATTAAATAAAGAAGAATTTTTATCTGCCTATCCCGGTGTGCGGCTGTCCAGATCTTTCTACACGAACAACTCTGTCAGGCCAGCTAGGAGCAAGGTCTTTAACTGCTATTTCTTTAGCTGTCTGTCCTTCGTTGCACCTTAAAGAGTTGTAAACCCTCAGGGTTTTTCACCTTAATGCATTCCATGCATTAAGGTGAAAAATCTTCTGTGCTGCAGCAGCCCCCCCAGAGCCCCCCTTTTTCTTACCCAAACGCTGATCGTTCCAGCGATGAGAACAAACCCAGCAGATTCAGCCACTGCCTCAGGTCCTCATTGGACAAATTGATAGAAGCTGGAGCGACTGGTTCCCGCTGCTGTCAATCAAATCCAGTGACACAGGAGTTGGGGGGGCTGGTTCCGAGTCCTGCTGTCTGTGTCAATGGACGCAGGAGCAGGACTCATGAGCGCGCTCGCACGAGTGCCCCAATGGAAAGCGGCTCCTGGTGAGGGCAATCGATGAGGAGTAAGAGCCAGGAGCACCGCTGGGGGACCCCAGAAAAGTGGGATCGGGGCCGCTCCGTGCAAAACCTTTACACAGGGCAGGTAAGTATGACATTAATAAACTGAGACTCTATCAGAGCAAAAATTAAAATTGGTGACAACAAATATTGATAAACCTGTAAAAAAATTTTGCAAAATGACAACATATGTGCAAATTTGCGAAATCCCGATCTGGCTGCTGCTAACACAGAAAACAAGTCCACTTCACATTAATTGAATAAATATCAAAACAGTGCTGCGCTGCCAATCATATAAGTGTGCAAATAATAAAATTAATACTGAACTTATTTCACCTGAAAAAAAATGTGCAAAATACAATTTCAGCACAAAATAGGATGTAAAATTACACCTCCACCAAATTGCTGCTAGTACCGATCAAATAAATAGAACGGTTCTGCACTAATGACACATAAAATTATATCAATTCAATTGCATATAAACGTGAAAGTCCAAAGTGATGAAAAAAAAAGTTTTCAGTTCCTTCCAAATTGAAGACTTCACCAAATAGTGAACAACAAATTGAAAGTGCTGATGCTCTCCTCCACCTCGATATCCTAGCCGCTCGCCTTAAAATCTGACCCCTGTTTTACCAGCAGGTCAGATAAAGCAGGAACAACATATGGTATACTCACAAAAAAGCACTTCAGCAGTGCAGGCTAAGGATGCAATGAACAACACGATACTCGTGGGATGACGTCACCTCCCCCCTATAAGCGTTACGTCAAATGGGTGTGACTTCATCAGTAAGGGGCCTTTTTTCATCACTTTCGACTTTCACGTTTATCATTTATATGCAATTGAATTGATATAATTTTATGTGTCATTAGCGCAGCATCATTCTATTTATTTGATTGGTACTAGCAGCAATTTAGTGGAGGTAAGTATGACATGTTTGTTATTTAAAAAACAAGAAAAAACAAACCTTTACAATCACTTTAATACCCATGCTTTCAAATATGTATTGTTGATTGGCTAACATCTCTAAATATTTATATACTTTATGAAAATTGACAGGTTTGTCAGCTTATACAGTATGGTTATGAGGAGTGCTGATCACGAATAAGCATCCTAGCTTTTGCAGGTCATTCAAGGCCCCATGGTCACCCATGGATGAGGATGAGCTGCTTCTGTGCTATGTAACAGTTGTGGGATAATCATTTCCATGTGCTCCTAATTCTTCTGAAAAACTGTTTAAAATACTTCAAGATAATCAGCAACATTGTATTTCCTTTACACAGCTTTCTTTTATTAAATCTTCAGAAGTGGGCAGAGGAGTCATGAGGCTCTTGATGGAGATCATACAGTATTAGTGATTCTTTTGACGCTAGTCAAATGTACAGTATTCAAACACATTTAACAAGCATCATTTTGACCCCCAGTGCTCCCCTTTTTCTCAGAGGTCCCCAGGCAGAATATTATGCTATATATATTTTTTTTTTCTTTTAGGCTATGTTCACACTTATGTGAAATGGATGCGGATCGCATGACAGGAGATTGTGAGATTGTGACTGGCTCTCAATGGAGCTGGTTCAAACAGCTCCAGGGCAGCCACGGTCCGCACTAGAAAAGGGACCTGTGCGTCTTTGGCTCCGTTTCAGGTCTGAATTCAAGCAAATATTTAGACCTGATTCGCACCAGAAATGGAGAACAAGGATGCACCGGACCGCCTGCTGTGACCCTAGCTTTAATTCTGTAATTTATATTCCATACCATGCAATACAACAAGGATGAAAAAGATTTAAAAAGTATGAGGAATATACACAGGGCTTTTTTTCTCAGATAATAGGTGCAGGGACTCAACCATGCCCCCATCACACCACCGCTTAATGGTGGGAGAGTCCTAATGGGGCATTGTTAAATACCAGTAGTGCATTCTGCACAGAGTGCAGAGCTCAGGAGTGCACTGCTTAGAGTGAAGAGTTTAGGCGTGCACTGCGTGCAGAGCTCAGGAGTGCAGTGCATATAGAGTTTAGGGTTCGGGAGTGTGCTACGTACAGAGTACATGGTTCAGAGATGCACTGCGTACAGAGTGTAGGGTTCAGGAGTGTGCTACTGTACATACAGAGTGCAGTGTTCAGTAGTGCACTGTGTACAGAGTGCAGTGTTCAGGATTGAGTTATATACAGAGTGCAGGATTCAGAAATGCATATTTCACAGTCCAGTTTACAACCCCCTTCCAGTACAGAGCACTCCTTCCACCCTCAAATCCTCTTTCCCCCACCTACAGAGTATCAGAGAGAGGGGCTGCTGCAGAAGAGCAGCTAGAACTTACAGTAAAAGTGCAATGCTAAGTGGGGAGAGGGGGGCATTAGTGCTAAGAGGGGGGAAAAGAGATAAAATTGGTGCAAAGTTAGTGGGGCATTGGTGCTAAATGTGGGGGGATGTGCTAATTTGGGGGATTTGAGGGCAAGGAGGAACATTGATGATAAGTGGGGGGAGAGGGGAGAGATTGGTACTAAGTGCGGGAAGGGGGCATTGAGAATAAGTAGGGGGGGTGATTGGTGATAAATGGAAGAGTGGGGGGCATTGGGTATACATGGGGGAGGGGAGGACACGGGTGCTAAGCGGTGGGAGAGGGGGGTCATTGGTGCTAAATGATGAGAGAGGGAAGCCATTGGTGCTAAGTAGGGGAAGAGGGAGGACTTTGGTGCTAAGTGGGGGGGGGGAGCCATTGGTGCTAAGTGGAAGGGTGAGAGGGGTCATTGGTGCTAAGTGGAAGGGAGAGAGGAGTCATTGGTGCTAATTGGGGGAGAGGGGGGACATTTAGGCTAAATGATAGAAGAGGGGAGCTATTGGTGCTAAGTGAGGGGAGAGGGGAGGACATTGGTGCTAAGTGGAGGGGGGAGCCATTGGTGCTCAGTGGAAGGGAGAGAGGGGTCATTGGTGCTAAGAGGAAGGGAGAGAGGGGTCATTGGTGCTAAATAGGGGAAGAGGGGGACATTGGGTATACATGGGGGAGGGGAGAACATTGGTGCTAAGTGGTAGGAGAGGGGGACATTGGTGCTTAATGATGAGAGAGGGGAGCCATTGGTGCTAAGTGAGGGGAGAGGAAGGACATTGGTGCTAAATGGGGGACATTAGGGATAAGTGTTGAGGGGGGGGCATTGGTGCTAAGTCGGGGGAGAGAGGGGACATTGTGGATCAGTGTGGAGAGAGGGGGGACATGGGGACATTGGTGCCAAGTGGTGGTGGGGGGGGTGATGCTCTGTGTATGTGTGAGTGTAGTGTGTTCTCTGTAACTGTATTGTGCATGCTGGGTGTCACATACCACAGTGCACTTGATGTACTTGGCGTACTGGGTCACGTGTGGAACATTTCCGGATATGTCCATTACAGTTGGGGTACAGCAGCAGAGTTCTGATTAGTATGATGCACGTACTGGAGTCAGCACAGTGTCCTGGGACTGACAGCCAATAGGAAGCCAGGGGGGGGTGTGCATTACTTGTGGGAAGAGAGGCTAAGCTCACATTGCAGAGGATGACTAGTGGCAGTAGATCATGGGGCTAGGGCTGACTGTAATAGGATGTATTAGGAGATAAAAAGGGGATGTTTGATCATAGGAGACGGGAGTCGGTGTACTAGCTCAGAGTGGCAAACAGACTGAAGGATACGTGCTACCCCTCTCTCTCCTATGTTGTCATGTGCAGAGTAGGGAGGGCTTTGTGCCACGGGAGAGCATTGCTGTCCCTTGTAAACAGAGAAGTGGGGCTCCTCTGTTTATAAGTGACAGCAGTGACCAGCAGAGCGAGGGCCAGCGCTGGAGGTGGCAGAACAGCGTTCCACCAAGTTCTGGCTGAAAAAAAGCCCTGGACATACAACAACTGAAGGCGTACATAGGACTGCAATATATTAATCAGAGGTTGTGGTGGAGGTGTGCGCAATCTTATACAGTCCAGATTAGTTTATTGTCTAACTTTGGAGTATGGCTTTGGATTAATTCCCATCTCAACCTGCTGTGGAGGTGATATTTATGTTGAAGAGAAAGAAGAAGATAATAATCTAAGGAGGAAATGTTTAGAAGCAAGAAAGCAAGGAAAAATAGGTGCAAGTGTAGGTGGAAATAGGGTTGGCTGTAGCCGGCCTAAAGAGAGGGGGTTGGATTTTGCTGCTTGGAGATTCCCTGCATTCATAGAAATTAATATTCAGGGAGGGGCCTACCTCGTGTTACCCCTATTAAGTGTTTTATGCGTGGGAGTTTGAGTTGACGTTCTGCAGAGGAGTTGTGTAATCCACAAAGAATTTGTATTGCATCCAATAAAACCACAATTTCCCAAACTCTTATGTCTAGCTTTTGAAGGAGGCAGCCATTTCCTTGTTGTTAGTCTTAGAATACCATTAAGCTTCAGACAGGGGCCGAGGTTGTTTCCAAATACAGGGAGTACAGGCTTATGCTGTATTGAGGAGGTGGAACAGTAAAGTTTTTTCCATATCTAGATTTTGGGATTGGAGTGAAGTTTAGTAAGCAATTTATGGGGTTGTTTGCAAAGTTAATGTCTTTAAATTGAAAGATAACTGTCAGGATCATCTATCACTCCCTCTCCTCATTCCATCCTGGATTTGGCTGTGGCATTCTCCTTGTCTGTCAGTCTACGTGCAAAGTTATTGATGTGGCTAGACTCTGGGTGGAGTCTAAACCAGATTTAAGCAAGCCAAACCTGCAGTGTCATGCTTGTAATATTGCATTTGTTACACGTGTTCAAGTTGCCTGTTTGTCTGTCCTGCTCTGCTGTTTGGATTCCCATGTTGACGACCTCAGATCGGATATCGACTATTCTCTGAACTCTGTGAGATGTGAGAGTTACATAGGTATCCAGAAGCCCAGATAAAGAATTTCTGAATCTGAAGTAGGTGGACCAGGGATCTGCCATCTTGTTTAAGAGAAAAAGTTGTTTGCTTAGAACTTATCATTTAGTATATATGTCAAATCAGTGCAGTGCTGCTTTCCTAGACTAAAAATCATACAATATTAAAAATACATTTTATAATTACCACCACCAAACATTTTTTTTATACATATACTGTAGAAAAAAAATTAAATAATAAGTAGGCTTGAAACAATGTATTCATTCAAAGTCCTCTAATTGTGCTTTCCACAAATAGCCACTATGTTACACTGCAAATCAATTCCTGTGCTCCACCACGTGTTCAAACTCAATTTTATACCTCTGGTATGTGAACTCTTTGTTGTAAAGGTCAATAGCAGTTTTTTCCCTTATTAGGTGTAGTAGCAGTGGTTTCCACCTCTTTTCCTTTCCTATTCCAAATGCATTAAGATAAAAAGCCTTCTGTGTGCAGCAGCCCCCTAATACCTACCTGAGCCCCATCCCTATCCAGTGATGTCCACGAGTCCCTTGGCCATCTGGGACTCTCCCTCCTAATTGGCTGAGCCATTGGCTCCCTCTGCTGTCAATCAAACTCAGTTAGCCAATCAGGAGAGGGCGCGGGGGCCGAACCGCAGCTCCGTGTCTGCAGCTCGACTCGGGTGCCCCCATAGCAAACTTCTTGCTGTAGGGGCGCTCGACAGGCAGGAGGGGCTAAGAGCAGCTAAGAGGGACTTGAGAAGAGGAGGATCCACTGCACAGAGCAGGTAAGAATAACATGTCTGTTAATTAAAAAAAGAAGAGACTTTACAAATACTTTAGGTAGCTCTCTTTTGAACTTTTCCATGGGTGGACAATTCACAATAATCCATAATAATAATGGATCACAACTATTGTTCTCTGCCTTATTATATTGTGAGTGCACGGTGCCATAGTGATGTCCCCTTAGGAGGCAGGTCCATGACACCCTGCGCTCACAGTATGCCCTCAGTTCTCTGAGTTGAATGATCCTGTGGCAGATAACAGGTACTAACAGGGTACAGCAAAACGTCAATTACCTCGATCAGAGTTGTATTCAGTCTACTGCTTCCAGACTCCAGGCCTTTCTTACATATCTGGTGAATGGATCTCTTTCTTAAATCTGTTCATTGTAGTTTCCTGTCTGCTTCACGTATCACCAAGCAGATTTTAAAGCTAATGCCCTGTGCACACGATCGGACTTTCCGACAACAAAGCCGTGGAATTTTGTTCGAAGGTTGTTTGCTCCAACTTGTCTTGCATACACACGGCCACACAAATGTTGGCCAACAATTTTGAACGTAGTGACGTACAAGATGTACGGCGAGCTAATAAAAAGGAAGTTCAATAGTCATGCGCCACCGTTTGGGCTCCTTCTGCTAATGTTGTGCTTGGTGAGCATTGATTCCGCGAATGCGTGGACTTTTGTACACACGATCGGAAAGTCCGACGACAAAAATTTGTTGGCGGAAAATTTGAGAACCTGCTAGCCAACATTTGGTGGCGGAAAGTCTGATAACAAATGTTCGATGGAGCATACACATGGTCGGACTTTCTGCCAACAAGCTCACATCCAACATTTGTTGTCGGAAAATCTCACTATGTGTACGGGGCATTAGTCTACCTTTTCCAAAAAAATAAAAAAATTTCTGTGATCAATGTGCAATTACCGTACTAATTTTTTGAATTGATGCCTGCAGAGTATTGCACACACGACTGGTACATTGTGGGTGTAATGCATAGGCTTCATCAGTGTCCAACCCACCCATCCCAGAGCCATAATTCATGTTTAACTCAAATTATCACGTGATATAAACTGCTAAAGCATTGAAAGTTTCACCTCAAGTTTTAGGTACCTTACTTTGTCCCCATTTTCATTGGTGCACTTAGTTTTGTGTTTTGAAATGTTTTATATCCATTTACTCAACACAACCTCCTATTTTATATTTTACCAAAAATGGGTATATTATTGCGTATTGTATGTATATATAATGTGTATTATACATCCCTGGGGAAGGGGTTTGGAATTACTTTATGGTATATATCTGATTATACAGTAAACACAATTCACACACCAAGGACAAGCACTACACAGGCAGAAGATATACCTAAAGTTGTTTTTTCAAACAAGTTTGAAACAACAGACCAACATTCAATCATTAGAGCATGACTACCTAATCTAATGATTCTGAAATGAGACATGGTCTAGGGGTCATGTGACAGCCGCTAAAGAGGATATGTGATATTAGATATGTGTAACAGAGATGGGAAGCTACATGTTCATTATTGTTATTTGTATCCCATAATGCAGATAAACAGATTTATTCATTTTTGTAACTTTAGCACATCCTTTAAATATAAATGATGTCAATGTAAAGACAAAGATATGAATTATACTCTCTGAATTATATGTGTCTACAGACAGACAGAAAACAATATCCAGAACTACACTATATTACCAAAAGCATTGGGACGCCTCCCTTTACATGCACATAACATTAATGGCATCCCAGTCTTGGTCCATAGGGATCAATATTGAGTTGGCCCACTTTTTGCAGCTATAACAGCTTCAACTCTTCTGGGAAGGCTGTCCACAAAGTTTAGGAGTGTGTCTATGGGAATGTTTGACCATTCTTCCAGAAGTGCATTTGTGAGGTCAGGCACTGATGTGGACGAGAAGGCCTGGCTTACAGTCTCTGCTCTAATTCATAACAAAAGGTGTTCTATCAGGTTGAGGTCAGGACAAGGTCAAGGCAAGTCAAGTTTCTCCACCCCAACCTCGCTTATCATTATTACTATTATACAGGATTTATATAGCGCCAAGAGTTTACGCAGCGCTTTACAACTTGAGGGTAGACAGTACAAATACAATACACTTTAAGGAATCAGAGGGCCCTGCTTGTTAGAGCTTACAATCTAAGAGGGAAGGTCAAGTGATACAAGAGGTAATCATTTTGGGGGATGTGCTGATGGAGAAAATAAATGTACAGTTGTTAGGTGGGGGGCAGATAGGCTTCTCTGAAGAGATGAGTTTTCAGGGATCGTCTGAAAGTGGACAAAGTAGGATAAAGTCGGACAGATTGGGGTAGAGCATTCTGTGACGGAACCGCTTTCCACACTATGCTTGAGTGCGCTCTGTCAGTATGTCGCTTCCTAAGCTCTGGAACACGAAATCAGTGAATCTGGCTATAGTTACCCCAAGAACTAGGCAGTACCAGTTTTAGAGTAAACCAGAAAAAGAACTGTTTCAAAACTATCAGGCTTGTTCACTAATGCCAGGAGTCTGGCGGACAAGATGGGAGAACTAGAGCTGCTGTTGTATGAGGAGGATTTCGATTTTGTGGGAATTTCAGAGACTTTGTTCAACAGCAGTCATGATTGGCTGGCAACCATTTAAGGGTATTCCCTATATTGCAGAGATAGGGAGGGTAAAAAGGGGGGAGGACTATGCCTGTATATCTAGAATGATGTACAAGTGAGTGTGAGGGACGACATCACTAATGGAGCAAGGGAGGTGGTTAAATCCTTATGGGTGGAGCTTCAAAGGGAGGAAACCAATGAGAGAGTAATATTGGGAGTATGCTTAAGGCCCCCTAGCCAGAGGGAGGAGGGGGAGGCAGACCTCCTATCACAGTTTGGAATGGTGGAAAGGATGGAAAGTGTCATTATAATGGGGGATTTTAATTATCCAGACATAGACTTGGCGGAAGGAACCGCACATTCGTCTAAGGCTTTACTAAACATTTTACATGTTACTAAATGTCTTGCAGAACAATTTCATGGGTCAGATAGTAAACACACCAACAAGAAAGAATGCGTTGTTAGACCTACTGATTACTAACAATACAGACATGATAGTAGATGTGGAAATACGGGGCAATTTAGGAAACAGCGATCACAGGTCAATTAGTTTTAGCATAAATCACTCAAATAGGAAACACAAGGATAATAGAAAACATAAGGGTAATACAAAGACCCTGAATTTCAAAAATGAGGGTGCTTTAAGAGCATATTAAATAAAGGTATTGGACAGTGCTTCCCAATGGGAAATACATTTAAAAGAGCTAACAAAAGTCCTGGGTAGCTTAACTCCAACGTAAAAATGCACATACCTGTACAAGCAAAGGAAAAGGCATTCAAACAATACAAGGCTGAGGGGTCATCGTCAGAATTCCTACTTTACAAAGAATGTAATAAGAAATATAAGGGTTCAATTAGGGCAGCTAAGATAGAACATGAAAGGCACATAGCGGAGGAGAGTAAAAAAAAAAAGAAATAGTAAGAAAGGGACGTCAGAACATATTGGCCCCATAAAAATGATGAAGGGAATCTGGTTACAAAAGATGGAGAGATAGCGAAGGTTTTAAATGTATTCTTCTCCCCAGTCTCCACGAGGGAAATGGGGGGGGGTATGCCGAGTCCGGCATTCGTGTCTATAGATGCCGAACATTCAATCATTAGAGCATGACTGTCTAATCTAATGATTCTAATGATCTAATGATTCTGAAATGAGACAGGTCTAGGGATCATGTGACAGCCGCTAAAGAGGATATGTGACATTAGATATGTGTAACGGAGATGGGAAGCTACAAGTTCATTATTGTTATTTGTATCCCATAATGCAGATAAACAGATTTATTTGTTTTTGTAACTTTAGCACATCCTTTAAATATAAATTCTGTCAATGTAAAGACAAAGATATGAACTATAATCTGTGAATTATATGTGATAGTCTACAGACAGACAGAAAACAATATCCAGAACTACACTATATTAGCAAAAGTATTGGGACACCTGCCTTTACACACACATGAACTTCAATGGCATCCCAGTCTTAGTCCATAGGGATCAATATTGAGTTGGCCCACCCTCTGCAGCTATAACAGCTTCAACTCTTCTGGGAAGGCTGTTACCCCAAGAACTAGGCAGTAACAGTTTTAGAGTAAACCAGAATAAGACCTGTTTAAAACTACGAGGCTTGTTCACTAATGCCAGGAGTCTGGCGGACAAGATGGGAGAACTGGAGCTGCTGTTGTATGAGGAGGATTTCGATTTTGTGGGAATTTCAGAGACTTTGTTTAACAGCACCTATGATCGGCTGGCAACCGTTTAAGGGTATTCCCTATATTGCAGAGATAGGGAGGGTAAAAAGGGGGAGGGCTATGCCTGTATATGATGTACAAGTGAGTGTGACAGACGACATCACTAATGGAGCAAGGGAGGGGGTTGAATCCTTATGGGTAGAGCTTCAAATGGAGGAAACCAATGGGAAAGTAATACTGGGAGTATGCTTTAGGCCCCCTAGCCAGAAGGAGGAGGGGGAGGCAGACCGCCTATCACAGTTTGGAATGGTGGAAAGGATGGAAAGTGTCATTATAATGGGGGATTTTAATTATCCAGACATAGACTGGGCGGAAGGAACCGCACATTCGTCTAAGGCTTTACTAAACATTTTGCATGTTACTAAATGTCTTGCAGAACAATGTCATGGGTCAGATGGTAAACGCACCAACAAGAAACAAAGCACTGTTATGCCCTGTACACACGGTCGGATTTTCCGACGGAAAAAGTGCGATCGGATTGTGTTGTAAAAATAAATAAATAAAATTTTCTGATAACAAAATCCAATCTGTTAAATTCTGATCGTGTGTACACAAATCCGAAGCACAAAGTGCCACACATGCTCAGAATAAATTAAGAGACGAAAGCTATTGGCTACTGGCCCGTTTATAGTCCCGACGTACGTGTTTTACATCACCGTGTTCAGAACGATCAGATTTTCCGACAACTTTGTGCGACCGTATGTATGCAAGACAAGTTTGAGCCAACATCCGTCGGAAAATATCCATGGATTTTGTTGTCGGAATGTCCGATCAATGTCCGATTGTGTGTACAGGGCATTAGACCTACTGATTACTAACAATACAGACCTGATTGTGGATGTGAAAATACAGGGCAATTTAAGAAACAGCGATCACAGGTCAATTAGTTTTAGCATAAATCACTCAAATAGGAAACACAAGGATAATAGGAAACACAAGCGTAATACAAAGACCCTGAATTTCAAAAGAGCCAACTTCCCTAAACTGCACTTCTTGCTAGAAGATATTAAATGGGATAAGATCCTAGGAACAAAGAACACGGAGGAAAATGGGAGTGCTTTAAGAGCATATTAAATAAAGGTATTGGCCAGTGCTTCCCAATGGGAAATACATTAAAACAGCTAACAAAAGTCCTGGGTGGCTTAACTCCAACGTAAAAATGCGCATACAAGCAAAGGAAAGGGTCTTCAAACAATAGGAGGCTGAGGGGTCATCCTCAGAATTCCTACATTACGAAGAATGTAATAAGAAATATAAGGGTGCAATTAGGGCAGCTAAGATAGAACACCAAAGGCACATAGCGGAGGAGAGTAAAAAAAAAAAGAAATTCTTTAAGTATATAAATAGTAAGAAAGGGAGGTCAGAACATATTGGCCCATAAAGAATAATGATGGGAATCTGGTTACAAAAGATGGAGAGATAGCGAAGGTTTTGAATTTATTCTTCTCCTCAGTCTTCACAAGGGAAATGGGGGGATTCAGGAGCTAAGACTGCAATGTTTATCCTCATGACACACGTCACAGGAAGCACCCTCATGACTAACAGAGGATAGAATTAGAAATAGACTTGAAAAACTTTACCTTAATAAGTCACTGGGACCAGATGGCTTACACCTGATTGTCCTTAACCACAAGGACGTCCTGGGCTTTGTGGTGGTATATCTGAATGATGCCTGAAGCTACAGGCATCATTCAGATATCAGCGTTTTCAACCGGCGTTTTCCTACACTATAAGAATGACCATAGCGGCTGGTCAGCCGCTAGATCATTCTTATGGGCGGCGAGAGGGGACGACCCCGCCCCTCCTGCCGCCCTCCGGTGCTTCTACCGACTCACCTCTGTGATCGGCAAATCGGAAAACAGATTCGCCGACCACAAATGTCCACCATAGAGATTTCTGGCGGACCAGATGGTCGCCGGAGTCTTTATGATCCTCGGAGGCCGGGTGCGATGTTATGATGTCACGCCCAGCCTCTGCATTCAAAAAAACGGCGCCGCTTAGGCTGGGAAGCCTTGATGGTTTTTTTTTTTTATTATTATTTCAGGCTTCCGAGTCTAGAGGTGAGATGTGGGGTCTTATTGACTCCATATCTCACTGTAAAGAGGTCCTGTCATGCCATATTCCTATTACAAGGGAGATTTACATTCCTTGTAATAGGACTAAAAGTGATCAAAACATTTTTTTTTTTTAAAGTGTCAAATTAGAAAATCTTAAGTAAAATTAACAATAATAAAAAAAAATGTAAAGTGCCCCTGTCCCCGTGTGCTCGCACGCAGAATCGAACACATACGTAAGTCCCGCCCACATATGAAAACGTTCTGCAGGGACAGGCCAAGAGGTAGTTCACACCATGCCAGCTGGAGCCAGGAATGGTGGTGTGCGATAATGGCTCAAACCTCCTGTCCGCCCTTAGACAGGGAGAGTTGACACATGTGCCATGCCTGGCACATGTCCTCAATTTGGTGGTGCAGCTTTTCCTAAATACGTATCCAGGGTTGCAAGATGTACTAAAGCTGTCCAGAAGAGTCTGTAGCCATTTCAGGCGGTCATACACAGCCAGTGCTCAGTTGGTTGAAATTGAGCAGGAAATCCACCTGCCCATAAACCGCCTGATTTGTGACATGCCCACCAGGTGGAACTCGACTTTGTCAATGCTGCAGCGGCTATTTATGCAGCAGAGGGCCGTCAACGAGTACCTGTGTGAATACGGAACAACAACAGGCTCAGGTTGCCTCTGCTTTTTTTCATTAGGGATGCATGCACTGTATTGTCACCATTTGAGGAGGCCACAATGATGGCGAGCAGTGACAGTGCATGCATCAGTGACACAATCCCTGTTGTGTTCCTGCTGGAGCAGACTGCATGGCATTATGGACAGGGCACTGGAGGCAGAGCAGCAGGAGGAAGAGTAGGACTTCCTTTCCACTTAAGGCCCACTTTATCCAGACACCATCATTCCTATGTCACATAACACACAGCAGGAAAGAGGGGAGGAGGATGAGGATTCTGGCACATTCATAGGCTAGGAAGAAGAGGAAGACATGCGTCAATCTGTAAGCGATGGCTTTCCAACTAGAGGATTCTTGGGAGTAGTACGTGGCTGGGAGGAGGAAGTTCCAGATGCTGTTATCCTGAGGGACCCATAGAAGTCTGCTTCCCAAGCCTCTGCAAATTTGAGGTGCATGGGCAACCTCATGCTTCAAAGCCTGCGAAAGGACCCAAGAATACGTGGCATAAAGGAGAAGAATGATTACTGGTTGGCAACCCTCCTTGACCACCGTTATAAGGGGAAGGTCTCAGAACTCATCCCGTCCCCACGGAGAATGCAGGAGATAAAATCTCTTGAGGACACGTTAAAAATAATTTTATTGAACATTTTTCCTGGCTCCAGTAGGTTACAGTGTTGTGGAAAACGTCGTTTTGAGTCTTCTGTTGGTCAAGAGAGGAGCGTTGGAGAAGTGAGGCATTTTGGAATTTTTTTAGTTCTCATCACCCAGGGCTGTCCACATCCCATCGGCAGCGTCAGCATTACTTGGTGGACGATTACCTCGGGGCCAAAACAGAGATGGAGAGCTTTCCTGCTGACGATCCACTGACTTACTGGGTCATGAGAATAGACCACTTGCCAGCCAGAACTTGCCCAGTATGCTATTGAGTTGTTGGGATGTCCTGCATCCAGCATGCTTTCAGAACGGACATTTAGTGCTGCAGGAGGTTTTGTTACTGATCTGTCTGTCCACAGACTCTGTGGACCGTTTGACTTTTATAAAAATTAATCAGTCCTGGATTACCAGCTATGAAGCCCCTGATGCCAATGTCACTGATTACGTCTTTTTGGCATGTGGAATCTCTGCAGGACTTCGAGGCTGCCAAACTTTGAGGGTGTTCAATCATTTCATCTGGAAGAATGTTTTTGGTATAGGTTTCATGGGCATAATTAACACCCAAAGACCAATTTTTCAGCACCTATTTGACAGGTGCATATCATTGCAATTTTTTTTGCCTTCATCAAGAGCACCTCTATAGGGTTACGGTGGGAAGATGCCATGACACCCAAAGACCAATTTTTCTGCACCTGTTTGACAGGTGCATATCAATACAATTTTAACAGCAAGGCCAATTCTTGCTTACATCAAGAGTACCTCTATAGGGTTACGGTGGGAAGGTCTGTTGAAGACCCTCTTGGTCAAAACGTGTCGGGCGATCTCCCCTTCCTTACGCTGCTTAGATTTTATTTCAATTGTGATCACTTTTATCCATTTTTTGTATGGTATTTTTAGAAATAAAAATCCCTGGTTTACCTGCACTATGCAGAAGCTTTTTATTTTTTATTTGCATATTATCCCGATGCAAGAAACTGCCTTCCAGTAGCTCTACTTCCATCACGGGGTCTGGATCAAATCTGTCCCCGGCTTCTCCTTGGAACACATCCTTGAGGTCTATTGGCTGATATCCAGTTGGCGGCCCTTCCTGATGTTTCTTCACCCCACCAGAGAAGTCGAGAAGTGAGACAGAGGTTCCACCATTCCGGATATCGTTTTCAGCCTAGGTTTGGCTCCATGCACCATTGACTCCATGTCATACGACAGTGGAGTCCACGTCATCTGGTAAGAGTACCCATCTTATCTTACTTCCTGATGTTTTCATTCTGATGCCCCATATCGAGATGTTGGTTTACAGCTACGGAAGTTCTGTACCCAGTTGTTGACTCACAGTCACAGATCCACACTGTGCACCATTGACTTTAATTTCCAGTCTCACATCATTTTTTGGTCCATACCAGTTCCTCTTATTAATTTGAGTTTGGAATCATCCATTTACCATATGTGGACACTTTATACTGTGTTTGTTCATTTCACTTCACTTATGGTTTTTGCACATATGCTTTACTGTTCAGTACAGCATCTCTTACTTAATTGTTTCACTACACCCTAACTTCCCAATATTTCTTAGCGCTGCATTTTTTCCCAGTTAATGTATGCTCCAAGAACACCTGAAGGTGCTCCCTGTATGTTGGTCCTATGTATGTGGCCAGGCTGTGTAAATGTCTCACACATGTGGTATCGCCATACTCAGGAGGAGTAGCAGAATATGTTTTGAGGTGTAATTTGTGGTATGCATATGCTGTGTGAGAGAAATAACCTGTTAATATGACAATTTTGTGGAAAAAGAGGGAAAAAAATAATTTTGCAAAGAATTGTAGGAAAAAAATTAAAACTGCGAAAAACTTGCCATGCCTCTTACTAAATACCTTGGAATGTCTACTTTCCAAAAAGGGGTCATTTGGGGGGTATTTTCACTTTTCTGGCTTGTTAGTGTCTCAAGAAATGAGATAGGCCATCAGCACATCAGGTGTGATCAATTTTCAGTGATTGGACCCATAGCTTGTAGACTCTAACTTTCACAAAAAAACAAATAATTTACACTGATTCGGGTTATTTTTACTAAAGATATGTAGCAGTATAAATTTTGGCAAAAATGTATGAAGAAAAAATACCTATTTGCTAAATTTTATAACAGAAACGATGAAAAATTAATTTTCTTACAAAATGTTTAGTCTTTTTTCATTTATAGCACACAAAATAAAAAACCCAGAGGTGATCAAATACCACCAAAAGAAAGCTCTATTTGTGTGAAAAAAAGGACAAACATGTCATATGGGTACAATGTTGCATGACTGAGTAATTGTCATTCAAGAAGTGAGAGCACTAAATGCTGAAAATGGGTCTGGTTAGGAAGGGGGTTTAAGTGCCCAGTGGGCAAGTGGTTTTCATTTGCTTTTGACCCGCTGGGAAAGTGCATTCTTGGGCAGCAAAAGTGCACAGGGTCTTAGATCCCTCACTGGGTGTCAGTAACTGGATCACCTGCCGGTGGCACTGTGGTTCTCAGATCTAAAGGGTGTTGTACTGCTGTTCACCAGTGGCAGCAAAATCCGAGGCAATTTGCCTTTTCCTGATTCTGGCTGCAGGGAGGCTAGTTAGCCCCTCCTCTAGCATTCCACATAGCCTCAGTGTTTTTTACCTGTGCAGCATGCTCCATGTACTCTGCTCCTTGTTGTGACCCATGATTCTGTCCCTGTCCCTGCTTCTACTAGCTTCTACCTTCTTCCATTAACCTTCTCCCTGTTTTGTCTTGTTCCTTACTCCTCAGCCTGATTCTGTTCTGCCTTATTTAACCTGCCATCTGTACAGATTGTAGTTATTTTAGGTAGGTTTGCTTAGTTCTTTCCTCTGATAAGATCACTTTTATATAGGGTTATTGTGTTGGTATCCCTTGGTGTATTGTATGCTTTTATCTGTTATTGTACGTTTCATTTGTGTTGTTTCTTTAAAAAACCACATATGCTTTAATTTAGTGTTGAGCCTGATGATCTCTGTGCAGATCCATGCACACACTATATTACCCAAAGTATTGTGACACCTGCCTTCACACGCACATGAACTAAAATGGCATCCCAGTTTAATGCCCTGTACACACGGACAGACATTGATCGGACATTCCGACAACAAAATCTATGGATTTTTTCCGACGGATGTTGGTCAAACTTGTCTTGCATACACATCGTCACACAAAGTTGTCGGAAAATCCGATCGTTCTGAACGCAGTGACGTAAAACACGTACGTCGGAACTATAAACGGGGCAGTAGCCAATAGCTTTCGTCTCTTAATTTATTCTGAGCATGCAAGGCATTTTGTGCGTCGGATTTGTGTACACACGATCGGAATTTCCGACAATGGATTTTGTTGTCAGAAAATTTTATAGCAATCTCTCAAACTTTGTGTGTCGGAAATTCCTATGGAAAATGTGTGATGGAGCCTACACTCATTTCCGACAACAAGGTCCTATCACATTGGAAAATCCTATCGTGTGTACAGGGCATTATAAGGGTGGGCCAAATCAATATTGAACCCTACGGACTAAGACTGGGGTGCAATTAAAGTTTATGTACGTGTGAAGGAAGGTGTCCCAATACCTTTGGTATGTGGAATCTTTCGTGTATCTGGTCATGCTTGTTTTACAAGATACCAGCACTTGATACCCTGACATCAGCCCTTGACCTCTTTTCTCCGGGCTTCTTCCAAATGCTGGTCTTTAACCTCTTCATTTGTTCTAACACTGCAGCACTGACATGTTATGCCTGTTCTGCAAGAAAGAGCTGCTTGCTCTGAATATTTTTTATTCTAGGCTTAGTTCTGCTTTAACACAAAATGGTTCATTTAAAAATGCCTGTCACTTTCATAAAATTCAGACAAAAATAATATTAATACTAATGAGAAATAGCACTATTTTATTTGACCCAGTATAATAAAGACCTGCAACAGAGCTGTGACAACCATCTTTTGTGACTTATTTTACAAGTATTGTGAATTCAGAAGTAAACTATATGCAGATGGGCAGAGAATAAATCACCCAGCTATACTTATTCAAAGATAAAATTGACTCAAAATGCTTTTAGGTTTTGTATTTAGTGCAGAGAAATGTGTTGACAGGGAAACTGTTTGGAAACTGTTTGGGGATAAATAACGTTGACCAGTGAAACCAAAGTAAAAAGTAATAGTAGCTAAAAGTATAAAAAATGTAAGCCGCTCTCCAAAACTTAGCTTGCCTTTCTGTGTTTAATAATTGTAAAAAAAAAAAGACTGCATACATTTATGTCTCCACATGAAATCAACCTTCCTTGTGTTTCTCCACTGCTAGCTTGCTCACAAGGATCCTTGTGAGCAAGCCCTATCCTTGTGAACAAGCCAGTAGTGGTGAAATGCATCAAGAAAGGTTGGCAGTGAGAAGTGAGGTACCAGAGGAAGAAGTTATAATGGAACCTAGACAAAAAAAACAATTACCAACAAAGGGAGAAATGGCGGAAATGTTTGCGAGGCTGGAAATCTTTATAAAAGGGAGAAATAGCAACTCTGCATGATGATAGGAATCACATACTAAACAGAGTTGAAGATACAGAGGAAAGGTTGCACATGCAGGAGGATGAGTTAAAAATACTTAAGGCACAGATGCAGGAGATGCAGAGAGATCAGAGGAATATGATGTATAAAATAGAAGACCAAGAAAAACGGAATAGAAGGAAAAATATTAGGGTCAGAGGCCTTCCGGAGACACAAGGGGAAAGTGAAGATCTGCAAGAAAAAATGGATACAATTTTTGGTCACATGCGGAGTGCATCTGGAGCTAGTAGCAAAATAAGGTTGGAAAGAATCCATTAGATTAGAAAGCCGGCAGAAATGGCAGGAGACGTCCTAAGAGACGTTATTGCAAGATTTCATAATTTTCAGGATAAAGAACAGATAAGGGCATTCATGAAAACCAACCAACCCGCTAAATACGGGGAGATCACTCTGCAGATATTCCCAGATCTGGCAGCAGAGACCCTGGCCAGGAGAAGAACCCTCAAACCCTTACTGGAACAGCTTAAAGCGCAAAACATTTAATATTCGTGGGGCTTTCCAGCCTGCCTAATCGGACGCAAAGAGGGTAGATCTTTAAGATTCCTGGAAGACACAGCCATATTTTGCAACAGATTGGATGTCCCATTGGTAAAAATCCCAGGTTGGTGGGAAAAACGGGAGAATATAGAGAACACAGACAAACAACAGGCATGGCAACCAGCACCAACATCGAAGCAACCAGGAGTGAAGAAGAAACAAGAACGAAGGGAAAAGGAAAGAAGAAGCTAACAATAAATACATATGGAACATGAACAGACAAAGGGGGATCAAGTTGGGATTTGGGGGGAGGGGGGAAGAGGGAAAGGGGGAGTGGAGCGGGTATGGGAGCCCCCAAAATCAGGGGGAGTATTGGTTCTGTCCGATGACCACACCTAGAGCTCAACCTCTAAGGGGGTCTAACCGTAGGGCCGGGAGGAGTCTGGTTGGCCACGGTTTATTGGGTCATGGGGAGGCCAATTCCCCTATTGCGGGTAGGTGGGGGGGGAGAGAGGGGGGAGGGCACGGGGGTGGGGGGGCGGTAAGGGGGGTAGAAATTGGATAGGAATGGGCACTCACTGGGAAAGGTATGATAGAAGAATAAGATGCACCAATCCCTCTTCTCGTTTGATGTGTGTCATAGAAATGTTTTACAAATGAGTAATGAGGTCTAGCTTAAACATAATTTCATATAACGTACTTGGTTTAAATACAAAAATAGGCGAATAATAAGCGATTTAAAACACCTTAAAGCAGATGTGGTACTGCTACAGGAGACACACTTTTTCTTGGGCTTGAGTCGTAGAATATTCTCAAAAGACTTCCCGCCAGGGGCGTTGCTAGGTCTACAAAAGATCTGGGGCTAGAGCCCATAGCAGCATAGTAAAGAAAGTCATACGCTTGGGCGGGCATACACATGTATATACAGTAATATACGTGTGGGTATATATATATTCCCAGAGAGCCCCCCACTTACACCAGGGTCCCCAGAGAGCCCCCCCTTACATCACCTTACATCAGAGTCCTCAGAGGGCCTCCCCCTTCCATCAGGGTACCCAGAGGGCCCCCCCACTTACATCAGGGTTCCCAAAGAGGCCCCCTTACATTAGGGTCCCCAGAGAGCCTCTCCCTTAAATCTGGGTCCCTAGAGAGCCTAGGCCTTAAAATCAGGGTCCCCAGAGAGCCTCTCCCTTATATCAGGGTCCCCAGAGAGCCCCCCACTTACATAAGGTTCCCCAGAGAGCCCCCCCCCCTTGGGGACCCCTGCAGAGACTCGGGGCTATTGGCCTCAGATTCAGGGCTATAGCCCCAAAAGCCACCCCCTAGCAACGCCCCTGCTTCCCGCTATGGTATTATGGAGACTCTTCTATTAGTCGAGCAAAGGGAGTGGCCATAAGGTTTGCCAGGGGAGTGAGGTTCGACCTAGAGGAGAGAAGGACGGACCCAGAAGGGCGTTACTTTTTTTCTGAGAGGAAAACTGAATGGAGCCGAGTATTCCCTGACAAACATATATGGTCCTAATAAAGACCCCATTAGATATTTAACAGGGGCTATAGAGGAGTTCATGGAATTTAAGAAAGGGGGGCTATCATGGCGGGGGATTTCAACCTCTGCCTAGAGCCGAGGAAGGATAGCACGTCGCATGTATGGGAGACTGGAACGGTATGGAGCAATACATTGAAAAAGAAATTGCACCAATGTCAACTGGTAGATGTGTGGAGGACGCAGCACATTAAGACTAGGGACTACACATTCCACTCCCCCGTACATGGGACGTACTCTAGACCAGACTTTTTTTTGATCGAGCATAGGCTGCTAGAGGCAGCGGCCAGCACAAATATTGGAATAACGACCTTCTCGGATCATGCGCCCATGACACTACAATTGAAGATAGGAGAGGCCCAAACAAGGAGTAACACATGGAGGCTAAATGAAGAACTACTACATGATAAAGCAATAGAAGAGCGAATAAAGGAAGAATTAGAGCAGTTTTTCAGGGTTAATAACATGGAGGGCATATCAGAAGCCACAGTGTGGGAAGCCCATAAGGCTTATATTAGGGGTACCTTAATCATTTTTCTAAGGTTTATCTGGAGAGGGAAAAAAGCACGAATAAGTTTGACACAGTTAATTAAGGATAAGGCGCGAGGGGGGTGGGGGTCACCGGATCTTAGAAACTATTATAATGCAATTATATTGTCACAAATAATAGATTGGGCAAAAAACAACAAGGAAAAGAGATGGGTTAAAATGGAAAGCATAATCAGTAAAGTCACAATGGGCAATATAATATGGATCCCTGCACAATACAGAAAACTTAGTAAAGACACACATAGTATCACTAGTAATGCACTAAAAATATGGGACAATTTGCATAAAAGGGAGAAATGGGAATATAACTCACCTTTAATTCCATTGAAAAATACTGAATATTTTACACCGGGAATAGAGACACTGTTTGGTAACTGGACACAAGAGAATGCACAACTGAAGGATATAATGGAGCAAGGTAAAATGTACACTTATCAGGAACTAAAAAAATAAAAGTGAATTAATGGTGATAGATGGATGGTGGTATAGCCAATTGAAGAGATACTGCCACAGCCCATTAGATCAGCAGAAAACCTACTTCCCCTGGAGAAATTGTTTGTACATAAAGGAAGGAAGAGAGTGATTTCCAGGATATTTCCAGGATCTATGGAGTGTTGATCGACAAGAAAGGGCCGGAGATATCACCATACATTGAGAAGTGGGAAAAGGAATTGGGAATACAGGTAGAAGAGTCGGAAATAAGGCAATTATTGTGGCTGGTATACGTTACGTCCGTAAATAGCAACATGTTAGAGTTAAACTATAAGTGCTTGGCCCAATGGTATATAACCCACGATAAGGCTCACAAAAGCCAAAGTGAAGCATCAACATGTTGGCGAGGGTGTAAAGAAATAGGGACTTTCATCAGATCAGGCAAATAGTTGGTGAGATAACTAATATAGAGGTCCCAGATGACCCGTGGGGATGTTTATTCCATGGGATTAAAATGTCAAATAAGCAATACATGAGAACGTTGCTCCCACAGCTTTTAAACGCCGCTAAAAGCCTAATACCTAGACATTGGCAGGAACCAGAAAGGCCCACGGTGAAGAATTGGTGTAATAAGATAAATGAAATTCAAAATTTAGAGTACCTAAGGTATAGTGATGGGGAGGGAATGGAGGAGTTTGAAGAGAAATGGAGGCAATGGGCTGACTATAAGTTAACAATAAGATTCGCCGAAGTGATGGGAGCATATTGTTAACACTTAGCAGAGGAACTAATAAGCTAGATAAACAGGGGGAGAAGATGAAGAGGTGAAAAGTTGAGGATAGATCAGGTGTGAGAAAGGGAGAGGGGGAGGTTATAGGGAAGGTGTGGGAGGGAGAGGCGGGGTTGGGTGGTGGTGGGGGGTTTGGGGGGGGTGGGTTTTGTTAGGCATATATTAAGAATTTGTGTATATTGTTGTTACTGCGAGGCTGCACCTCGTTAAAGTTGTTGTAAACCCATTTCAACCACTTTAACCTACAGGTAAGCCTAGATTAAGACTTACCTGTAGGTGCAAGAAATATCTCCCAAACCTAAAAGGTTTAGGAGATACTTGCAGAAATAGCGGCACCGATGTCTAGGGCGCATTCGCTGTAGACATCGGGCGCAGGCGCACCGAGCGTGCCATTTCTAACGGCGATCATGCCGTTAGTGGCGGCACCAGTGCACATGCGCGGGAGTGACGTCATCGCGGCTCCGGCCAGTCACAGCACCGGAGGCGCGATACCCCGGAAGTCACTCCGGGATTGATAGCGGCGTCAGAGGAGGCGAACGAGGGCCGATGCGGGGGCTTCAATCTCAGGTAAGTAATTCATAATGAGATAGTATCCTATGCATACTAGCTCATTATGCCTTTGTCTTGCAGGGTGTATTTTTTTTTTTCAGAGGCTTAACTTCCTCTTTAGCTGTGATGTGTTTTAATATAGCTAAAACTAATAAAGAAATAAAAAAGAAAGGTTGGTTTCAGGTGGAGACATCAATGTATGCAGTCTTTTTTTGACAATTATTAACCACTTGCCTACTAGACACTTTTACCCCCTTCCTGCACAGGCCAATTTTCAGCTTTCAGTGGGGTCACACTGTGAATGACAATTCTACGGTCATGCAACATTTTTTTTTTGAATCGGCTTCTACTGGTAGTTCTAATGTCATCTCAAGATTGTTATGCTCTGCTTGTTTGGTCAGTTTTTTTTCTGTGTATAGAGTTCTCTTCCTCGGGGGCATGTGGAGTTTTTCATGCAAAAATAAATTACAGAAAGAGTTGTAAAAAAACTGTTAAATTAGTGTGGGTTGGTAAATCCAGTTTTTGTACAGCCCTGGGGCCATCCTAAAATGTATTAAACAAGACTCTGAGTTTTAAAGTCAGAATTCTGAGATTAAAAATCAGAATTCTGACTAGGGCTCGTTCACACCATATCTGCATGAAAACTGATGGGAAAACTGCGCAGATTTCACTTGCAGAGAAATCAGTTTCACGTCAGTTTACATGTCCATTTCAGCCAGTTTTTATGCACATTGACATTCATGTTGCGCATCAGTTATGTGCCCTGTTCACACCAATGTTGATGTCATGTCAGGTTTTTTTTTTCCTGTGCAGAAAACTGCATACACGTGGCAAATTTCTGCGCAGAAAAAAAAAATAGCACAGTGTGGTGTGAACAAGGCACATGGAGAACCGTTGTTTTTTTCTGCCCTTGCAGAACGTGTGCAGAAAAACTGACGTCTCTGCACGGTGGTGTGAACAAGGTCTAAATCTCAGAATTCTGACTTTGAAACTCAAAATTCTGACTTTTAATGTCAGAATTCTGAATTTGAAATTTAGAATTTTGTTTAATAAATTTTAGATTTAATAAATGTTAATATTATTTTTAGTCCAACAAACACTTTCCTTAAAAAAAACAAAAAAAACAAAAACAAATTTGAATGCATCTCAGCCAGGTATTTGTTGCTATCTGTGTAATCATTAAGTTTATCTCCTATCCCTCTGACATCCTGTCACATCCACAAGCAGGTGAAATCATAAAGAATGTCTAAAACTCTTTTGAATTTCAACGTGCCACCGCATGACCAATGTAGGCAGGCAACAATTGAATTTACCTGTTGTAAAATGTAAACAGTAACATCAACCTGTAATGCGCACCAAGACCAGACCATGCAGGTAACTCGGTGGCCAAGGGTTTTTAAAGCTGGGTGGATTCAGCCTGATGGGAATTCCTGGGCACTAGTTCCCTGCCTGCTGTCAATCACAAGGAGAGAGTGGACATGTTAAGAGACTAGTGTCTCAGCTTCCCCATTAGGGCTGGTGTCTTGCCGAGATAGTTCCCCCGGCGGATAAGGACCCCCCTGTACTGCGCAGGCGCAGCACTTGCGCAGTACGAAGGACTAGCAGTCGCCGAAAATAGCCAAAGCTGAAAAATTTCAATCAGCTGTACACGGCGCCTGCGCCCTGGGTCCAGGTTGAAGCCCCACCATCCAAGTGGACCTAGAGGGAGAATAAAAAAGTGCAGAGCGAGGCGAGGCCGTGTCCGAAGCGTGGCGAGCGAAGCGAGGGGCCCTCATACAGGCGCCGTGTACAGCTGATTTCTAGTCTATTCCGCTTCGGCTATTTCTGCCGGCTCCTACTGCGCAAGCGCTGCGCCTGCACAGTAGAGGGGGGTCCTTATCCGCCGAGAGGAACTTTCTCGGCAGAACACCGGATCTAGCCTGTCTAAAGTGCAGTAAAAAATGTCAAGGGGGCAGAGGGTGGGAGGCCAGCGGGACAATGTATAGGGAGTCAGCAGGGTATAGCATAGGATCAGCAGTTTGTAGGGCAGTGTACAGAAGCTATTGGTTTTTAGGGCAGTGTACAGGGGTCAGCAGGGCAGACGACAGGAGGGAGCGAGGCAGTGTACAGGGGGTCAGCAGGGCAGAGGATAGGATCAGCAGTTTGTTGGGCAGTGTACAGAAGCTATTGTTTTTTAGGGCAGTTTACAGGGGCCAGCAGGGCAGTGTACAGGGGGGAGCAGGGCAAAGGATGGAAGGTCAGCAGGGGACGAGCTGAGGACAGGGGTAAGCAGGGTGGAAGACATGGGTCAGTCGTGGAGATGGAGAGGGCAGGGATCATGGCTGGAGAGTCAGAGGACAGAATCACATCTGGAGAGGCAGAGGACAAGGATCACCATTGGCAGGACAGAGGACAGGGGGCCTCCGCTGGCAAGACACAGGACAGGAGTCACCCAGGGCTCGAGTCCTGCGGGAATGCATGGGATTGGCGTTCCTGTGCTTTTTCCACAGCAGGAATGCCATTCCCGTTAGCAGCTGCGTCCTGGCTAGGAGTGGAAGATGGGGGGGACAGCCTTCATTGCCCCTGCACAGCTCGCCCAGTTCTGCCTGCTGCCTAGCTCTAGGTTACTGACATGGAGCAGCGGCAGCAGATCAGAAATGAATGCGTTGGGCGGGGTGCGAGTGCAGTGCGTGGCTGGCTGTGTCTGTGTCCCTGGATCCCTCCCGTGTATCCTGGTCCCCTGGTCACCCTCTCCCCCCCTTGCGGTATCGACTAAATCAGCCAAGCAAATGTGCTGCTGACCAAATTATTATATATTATTGTTATTATATAGGATTTATATAGCGCAGACAGTACAATTACAATACAATTCAATACAGGGGGAATCAAATCGTGAGTACCAGCTGCCCTCCTCTTTGCCCGTCTCCTTCCGGCTCTGAGTAGTACAGAAGGCTCTGATCCGTGCTCCCTCTGACTGTGCCAGGCTATCTGCACCCCTCACTATGCACCTCCGACACTGTCCTCTACTCCCCTCCTGGCCCTATGCAGGAGCCCTCTCCTCTTCCTGCATCTCCCATCTACCCTGCACCCCTTACCCCATACTGATCTACCCTTCAGAACGCTGCCCCCCTCACTGTTCACCCTGCTCCCACCCCATAGAATCCTGCCCCCTCACTGTTCACCCCGCCCCCTCACTGTTCACCTCGCCCTCATCACTGTTCACCCTGCCCCCACCCCATAGAACACTGCACCCCTCACTTTTCACCCTGTCCCCACCCCATAGAACCATGCCCCCCTCACTGTTCACCCTGCCCCCGTCACTGTTCACCCTGCCCCCACCCCATAGAACCCTGCAGCCCTCACTGTTCACCCTGCCCCCACCCCATAGAATACTGCACCCCTCAATTTTCACCCTGTCCCCACCCCATAGAACCCTACCCCCCTCACTGTTCACCCTGCCCCCACCCCATAGAGCACTGCACCCCTCACTTTTCACCCTGATCCCATAGAACCCTATCCCCTTCACTGTTTACCCTGCCCCCATCCCATAGAACACTGCACCCCTCACTTTTCACCCTGCTCCCATCCCATAGAACCCTTTCCCCCTCACTGTTCACCCTGCCCCCACCCCATAGAACACTGCACCCCTCACTTTTCACCCTGCTCCCACACCATAGAACACTATCCCCCTCACTGTTCACCCTGCCCCCACCACATAGAACACTGCACCCCTCCCTTTTCACCCTGCCCCCACCCCATAGAACCATGCCCCCTCACTGTTCACCCTGCTCCAACCCCATATAACCCTGTCCCCTCACTGTTCACTCTGTCTCCATCCCATAGAACACCGCACCCCTCACTGTTCACCCTGCCCCCCAGCCATAGAACACTGCAACTCTCACTGTTCACCCTGCCCCCACACCATAGAACACTGCACCCCTCACTTTTTACCCTGCCCCCATCCCATAGAACCCTGTCCCCCTCACTGTTCACCCTGCCCCCACCCCATAGAACACTGCACCCTCACTTTTCACCCTGCCATCACCCCACAGAACACTGCACCCCTCACTTTTCACTCTGCCCCTACCCCATAGAACACTGCACCCCTAACCCTGCCCTCTCACCATAGAACATTGCACCACTCACTATACATCCTGCCCCCACCTCATAGAACACTGCACCCCTCACTATACAAAACAAATAAAATTTGCGCTTGGCCAAAAATAAGTATAAAGCCAGCAGCCAGCACGAATAGGTTTGATCATACACCCACCTACCAAATAGGACACAAAGGGTGAAGCGCCAGCTAAATGTCCTGGAAAAACATTTCATATAAAGTCTGGCAAACAACTGATGATAAAGATGGTAAAGATGATACAGTCCCCACACCGACAGAAGTGGAAAAGATGATATATGCACTGGTCACCGCTGTGTATGAAGGGGCAATCCTGCTTACCAGGCAAGGCGAATGGACCACCAAACTCACTGTAAACGCCACTCTTCCTCTTTAAGGTAGACATAGATCACGATCCCAGGGCAGGAAGCTCTTTCTATGGACGATAGGTGCATACACAATGGTCCTTTCCCTCAAAGGATACAAGGACATAACAATAGTGTAGTATGTCTAAAAAGCGAAATTGCTACTTTAATGTAGATTGGTTACACTCACATTTGTAAAGATAAAAACAAGCATTTCTGTATACAAGCTGGCCATGGCATGTGTATAGGTGGAACAGGACGATATAAGCATGCCACATGCCGTGGCCAGCTTGTATACAGAACGGCTTGTTTTTATCTTTACAAATGTGAGTGTAACCAATCTACATTAAAGTAGCGATTTAGCTGACATTCCTGCACACACTATTATATTATACACAGCAGGGACGTGCAGTCAGGTGAGGCAGATGAGGCAGAACATGAACATTAAAAACATTTTAAAAAATTTTAAAAATAAAGAAAATCAAGCTTTGAGGGTCATAGCTCGGCGACCTGAGGTCACAGAGACCCCACATTTGGGGGGTAGGTAGCCTAAGTCCTACCCCACCACTGGTAAAAAGGGGGCTCCTACGATCTATGGTTGCAGAGATACAGGGCTCCTTGCGCAGCCTGTCAGAAGCTACATAATGAGCGGCCAGCCTAAATACAAGCTGGCACACTCTGTTTGCAGCAGACTGAGAGGTTGAGCTTACCGTGCATCTCCTGACTTCTTGTCAAAGGCACTGAGCTCAATGGGCAGCTTGGAGTCTTGGACCAATGTTAAAGTACCATTGGTCCTAGCTGTCCAATAAAAATGCTGCAGTGAAGGCACATCTCTCACTGCAGTGTCATAGAAAAGTGTCTAAAAGACAAATGCTCCCTTCCAGCCCAGCCCTCTTAACTACAAAGAAAGATTTACCCACAAGCCCATGTTTTTCTCACACAGTTAAGAGGGAGAATGAGAATCTGCTGCCTGCTGAAAAGGTACTGCTACAATCAAGCTAAATCATATATTATTATGCTATATGTTATATGATAATTATTTATTATTTATCTATCTACTGTGAAATTACTGGTTTGAAGTTATAACTTCAAACTTCAGTAATTTGTCCATTAAGCCACCTGCTTGAGTATAGTTTTTTTTTAAAAATAGTAAATTACCTTAAAAACAATATATAATAATTATTTGTATATTACTTTTGGTAATTAACCCCTTGCCACACAGCAGTGGCGGCTGGTGCGCAAAATTTTTTTGGGGGGAGCAAACAAACTGAAAAAAAACCCCATCAATTGCAGCCTCACTGTACCATCAAATGCAGCCACTGTGCCCATCAAACGCCGCTACTGTGCCATCAAATGCTCCAACTGTGCCATCAAATGCTCCCACTGTGCCATCAATTGCTCCCACTGTGCCCATCAAATGCTGCCACTGTGCCTCCAGTCCGCCGTCTGCCCAGCACTTACCCTGTCTCGGTGGGGCAGCGGGTGATGGCGGCGAGTGGTTTCCACCATGTCCTCGATGTCTTCTCCTGTCCGCTCCTCCCGTCCTCTCCTATGATTGGACGCCTGATAGGCGTTCACATCTGCCCCACTTCTCTACCCCCTGCTTTTCTGTCCCACCACTAAACCCCCTTCTCATCTGGCCCAACACTGAACCCCCCTGCTCATCTGGCCCAACACTGAACCCCCTTGCTCATCTGCCCCAACACTGTACCCCCTGCTCTCCTGTCCCACTGCTGAACCCCCTTCTCATCTCTTCCACCACTATACCTCCCTGCACATCTGCCCCACCTCTGAAACCCTCTTGGTGAAGTCATCATGTTGCTGCATCCTCCATTATGCAGGTGTTGTCAGCCAAGAGATATTGCTAACAACTTCCACAGAAGAGCTGGTGAAGGAGGATAATTAGAGCATGCCCACTGTCTGGACTGGAAGAATTTAAGAGATTAGTGGTCACGTGACCGAAAATAATAAAATAAAAATGTTTATCGGTGATTTTAATGATACAGGGGTGATGAATCAATGAATAGGGCTAATGATGAAGGACTTATGAATATGGTTCTTGTTTGAGGCTTCTGTAATACTTTAATAGGCGTGCATCCTATTACGCGTTCATTTAGACGTCGACGTACAATTTTATTTAAGTTTTATGTTTTCCGACACACCTTTACATCATATTCGGCCTCACACAACAATAATTATAAGTGAGCAATTGTGCACTCCGCTTCTCGTTTCCTTCCAGCTGACATGTGCTGTCTGTTTATACTCCTCACTGAGACATTGTGGAATCTTGGCTCCTTATCAAGCCCAATTAACCATGTACATGGCTGTTAGAAAACTTTGCATACCATAAATATTGATTAACATGGCACAACATTAACTGCAATTATCAAATCAAAGCCCAGTTCCAGCCAAATGATTTTCTACAAATTTGGATAGAGCGGGCAAAGGTTAGAGCTTCTTCAGGTTTTTATTGCTATCCTGTTGGGGAGATTTCTAATCTCTTCTTGTCTATTTGATGCAGAGCCAGTTTCTCCATAAGGCAGCCTAGCCAGAAGCCCAGGGCCTAGGCCCAGCTAAAAGCTTTATGATCCTGCAGTAAACGAGGGGGAAACCACAATTGGTCAAAGCTATGCACTTCACAAGGGCTGTACTTGTAGGCAGTTGGTGAGTTGGTGTGTAATGGGGTGACTATTTCATTACAGATAATGCAAATGCAATGGCTTCCCTGCGCCTACTGCAATACTTATCAGTGCCAGTGGAAGGGGTGAGGTTACCAACGTTGTGTCTTAAGATGTGATTTAGATGTGTTATAGGTGATATACAGTACAGTATCTTGTTATTGCTATTTTTGTTCCAATAGATATGTCTAACATCATGGAGATATATATATATATATATATATATATATATATATATATATATATATATATATATATATATATATATATATATATATATATATATATATTTACACAGAGGTGGCTGTGGACAGGGAGAGATTCAGAGGTGGCTGTAGGGGATACAGAGGTGGCTGTGGGGGAATACAGGGTGGCTGTGGACAGGGGGGAATACAGAGGTGGCTGTTGATGGGGGGGGGGGTGTAACAGAGGTGGTTACACTCACATTTGTAAGGGCAAAAACAAACATTTCTGTATACAAGTTGGCCACGGTATGTGTGTAGATGGAACAGGACGATATAAGCATGCCACATGCCAAGGGAGGGATACAGAGGTGGCTGTGGATGGGGAGGGGGTAGCAGAGGTGGCTGTAGACATGGGGGGGAGATACAGAGGTGGCTGTGGATGGCGGGGGATACAGAGGTGGCTGTGGATGGCGGGGGATACAGAGGTGGCTGTGGATGGGGGGGATACAGAGGTGGCTGTGGACGGGAGAAGGATACAGAGGTGGCTGTGGACGGGAGAAGGATACAGAGGTGGCTGTGGACGGGGGAAGGATACAGAGGTGGCTGTGGACGGAGGAAGGATACAGAGGTGGCTGTGGACGGGGGGGGTACATCAGTGGCTGTGAACAGGGGGGGTACAGCAGTGGTTGTGGACGGGGGGGGGATACAGCGGTGGCTGTGAACAGGAGGGGGATACAGAGGTTGCTGTGGACTGGGTGGGGGGGATACAGAGGTGGCTGTGAATGGGGAGGATACAGAGATGGCTGTCGACGGGGGGGGGGGGGGATGCAGAGGTGGCTGTGGACGGGGGAGGGTACAGTGGTGGCTGTGGACAGAGGGGGGAGGGATACAGAGGTGGCTGTGAACGGAGGATACAAGAAAATGCTTGCCCAGCGTTTAATAATGTTATCTGCAAAAGTGTCTGTGTTATATAATAAAAATGCAGCTATATACCTCATTAAAAGAGCCACTCGGCGCTCACGTGACTCGCCGCCTCTCTCTTTTCCTCATCTGACAATTGCAGCGGGCGAGGCCGAGAATGACGTCAGTCAGGAGACGAGGGGGGAAGAGAGGAGGAGGAGAGAGGCGGCGAGTCACCTGAGCGCCGAGCGGTGTTGGTATATAGCTGCATTTTTATTATATAACACAGACACTTTTACAGATGACATTATTAAACAGAGACCCACTTGTCCGCGGGCTGGGTGCCCATGAATTAATCACAGGCACTGACGGGCCGGAGATTTAGCGGTGGCGGACCGTGGGTTGCCGACCCCTGATCTAATAGAATATCCTTCATTGTTAGCCCTTCTAGGGAGTCCACATATAATGCTAAGGAATATAAATATTTGGTTGTTTAGTGTACTGTAGCAATGGGATTTGTTTATCCCCTTTTTTCTCTTTTAGATACATTTAAAAGTTACTTTCTTTTACATTTTGTGTATTGCTAATTATTATTCACATTATTCTTAAATCTTTAAGGATTTAAGGATAATCGTTTATGCATTGGATCGTTTAATCGGTTGGATCTGTCTGTGTGTGGTGCTGCGAGTGGGGAGGGTTGGTTTTCCTTTTCTTCTCCCTGCAGCTCCCCTCATGAGGATCCCGTTTGTTCGTTTGATTTATTTAATGTGCTTTTAATGTGGATACTTTCCATTTCTAGTAATATATACACATTTTGTTTATATATTAACAGTGGTGGCCACTAATTTTTTAAGTGATTGTGTACATTGGAGAGATGTTGTTTATCCATTTATAGGATTAATGTATTGTGTATTAGTATATACTGTATATTATATTTTCTTTTGATATGTGTTTTTTTTTGTTTTTTTTATATTGTAAAGATGTTATGTACCTAAATTGCTTGAGTTGATCTGAATTGAATTGAACTTTTGAGCTGGCTGCATGTCATGTCCTTGTTTTTCATGGATTTTCAATATCAGAATTATTTTATGCTGGAAGTGCCACTACCCGTTTCTTCATCATTCTACAGTATCTTGTTAGCAAATGGATTCAGATGGGGTCATGTTTGGTGTGGTATCCATGGGAGAGAAGTCAGTAAGATAGAAGTCAAGTGATTCTTAATTGTGACCCATAGCTCGTCTTCGCAATAATGTATCCAGTTAAGTACAGTATGTGGGCTATTTGTTAAGTACCCCTAGTCTTGCCCCACTTGACTTGGTATTACATCAATTCCACACCACTATCAAACTGCAAGAGAACCAAGAGGGCAGGATTGTAAAGATAAAGCAGCCCATAAAAGATGGACCTATGCTACAAGATGGTATATAATCTGGCAAGCTGAGCTGGAGGTTGGACAGAGGACCTGCCTGGAGCTGGGGGTACTTTCCACACTAACGAGGAGGCGGTGCGCACGTGCCCACAAAACCTTGTGCACGAAACAAAGTATACCTACGCCGATGTACGCAGCCGAGCCAACCTGCCGCAGTATAACTGTGGCGACTGGTCAGCAAGAGGTTAAGCTTCACAGTTGGCCCATTCAAGGGGGGTGTGGAACCCTAGGTATTTAATGGTTCTAGCCACTGGAAAGTAACGTTTTTGTAGTTTGTAGATGTTGCCATTCTCCTGGGAGCAGGGAGATGTTAGGTGCAGTGGATATATAGGTGTTAACTTTAAGGTTGCTAGTGTAGCACTACCCCTGCAAGGGCGGCTGATGTCTTTCCCCCCTAATCCTGCACAGTCGGGCAACCACATTTTCCATTTGCACCCGGACACAAGGAATCAGTCCCTGGGCTTGTTTTTGTTGTTTTTATTAGGGGTAACAACTTGGATGGGGTAGAGGGGTTATGGGATGCCCAACTTGACTGAAACAACAGATGGGGCAATTTTCTTCCTTTGTACAGAGAAAAGATCCTGGACTGTTCTCCTACCTGGAGACAATCCGTATTTAAGGATCAGTAGCAAAAGTCTCTTGCGGACTAGGAGCTCTTAGTCTGCTAGCATGGCTCCACCATATTTAAGGGCTGACCTAGCCACCCTGCCAGGACATTCTGCCTGGGGGTGGGCCAGGGTCCCCAAAGTATGCAGATCAGGACCTCCTGGCCTCTGCCCACAAACTTCCAGAAGCTTCTACAAGCTTCCAGATTCAGGGGGAGGTACCAGAGACCTGCATCTTTCCTCAGGAGCTTAGGATAATGTTCTAAATAAACAAAACATAGTTCAGAAAAAAATATCACTTACCTAAATATAATCATAATGATATCAGACATGGCATTAATTGAACAAATGTCCGGCTGGTGCCAACCACCCACATCCTACACCGAGACCACCAAAGCAAACTACATATACGGGGACACACATAAGACAGGTAACCGCCACATTCACACAATATATTGAAGTTAGCCGAGAGTGTGCTACCTTAGGTAAGGACATGTTAACAAAATTGTCAATAGTAGTAAGGTTTAAGCTCAGTATACAATAGTTAGATGTACAAACTGAATAAAGCTTGAACATTAGAAGCCTGCAGACTTACAAGACAAGGTAAAACACAGTCACACAAAGTATTTACTGGCCAGAGAAAACAACCGATCAACAAGGGGAGAGGTATGGAGTGGATCAATAATCATCCAACATATCTAGAAGATATATGGTACACTTAATATGAAAATGTAGATATAAATGTAAGGTCTACGGAGCCAAAGGTTGGGGAGAATATAGATAGCAAGCACTCACCTAGGGACTCTTGTTATCGACCCTCAAAGGGTTAAATGCAACAGCTTCCTTAAAGGAGTTGTAAAGGCAGAAGTTTCTTTTATCTTAATACATTCTATGCATTAGGAGAAAAAGCCTTCTGTGTGCAGGAGCCCCCCTCAGCCCCCCTAATACTTACCTGAGGTCCCACTCTGTCCAATGATGTCCACAACTGTCTTAGCCATCTCCTTCCTGATTGGCTCCCACTGCTGCCAATCAAAGTCAGCTAGCCAATCAGGGGGGAGAGGGGGCGGGGCTGGGTCAGGGCTCTGTGTCTGAATGCTCGGGTGCCCCCATAGCAAACTGTTTGCTGTGGGGGCACTGAATAGGAGGAAGGGGCCAGGAGCACAGAAGAGGGGCCCGAGAAGAGGAGGATCTGGGCTGCTCTGTGCAAATCCACTACAACAGAGCAGGTAAGTATAACATTACAAAACAAAGAATCTTGCGAGTTACCTGAGATATATCCAAATCATAAACACAACTAACCACGTGTGTTGTGGTAAACTATATATAATGAGATGAAAAACTAATATATACAGCAGCTGGCATTGATCACACTCCCATAATTAGTGATACATTTAAATATATAGATAAATAATACAGCGCTATGTGATTAAATTCCAGTACAAAGTGATAAAAATGCTTATATTAAGCAAGTCCACAGTGAAAGCAGTTGATGATGAACTTCAATGATATCCAATATTGTGACTGTGTAATGGTGCTCCAAACAATGATAGGTGTTGAACATGTGCTCCCCCCCTGTGTGATTGTGCTCACCCCAGGGTGTGTGACCCCACAACTAAGTTTGGTCTGGAAAAGCAGCTGAACCACCTCTGGGCTCCATGTGTAATGGTCTCTGTGTAATCCTCAGGTAAATCAAATAATGCTTTTCTCGGTTCAAAGATTAAAGAGAGGCTGGATAGTGTAATATCGTTTAGACACAAATTTACTTGCCAGGAATAATTATCCTGGTTGATTGTTAGAGATCTATTGTTTTTACCCTAAGTTTGGAATTGTTGCACTTTTCTCTTCTACCACTAGGTGGTCGGGTACTTGATGATACTAGATATGAGAAGGGCAACTCAAGGTTAGATTATGGGTATATGGTATATCTCAGCCAATGGGCAGGGGTTTTCTTGAATCACTTGGCCTTCTGGGAGAGCCTATACATTCGGCTGAAGTCAGGTGATCTGTGTTCTGTGCCACCTGGACGGACGGCTGTCTGGGTGGACGTGTGTTGTATTAGAGATGGGGCTTATCCCGGGCACATCTGGCTGCTAGGCTGTCTGAGGATCTATCCAGAAGGAAGAGAGCAACGCAGGGTTGGGACTTCCGCTTGCAGTCCAACCAGAAGTGACGGTTCTGCCGGCCGGAGAACCTGTTGTGGTCGGAGGTGGAGGGGAAGCCAGTAAGGGACTACTGGCCTTATTATCAGGGACCACAGTGAGTAACTGAAGCAAGTACCAGAGCAGCATTCTCACCAGATGGGGATGGTGGAGAATCAGGAAACTTCCGTGGGAATCAAGCCAGGGACCAAGCCAGCAGAGGGGACGCATGCAGAGTAGCCTTGTGTGTCAAGCCAGGGACCGTGGAGCCCAGCGTGGGTGAAGCTTGAGAGGTATCTTGAGAGCCAAGCTAGGGACGCAGCAGGGAGGCGGGGGTGATGCTTGAGGAAGATACTACCGTGAAGATTGGAGGAGCTCAAGGGATTCAATGGCAGTGAAACAGTGGGTCTAGTGAGAGACCGGGAGCTCAGTGGGCTGAAGAACTACAAGGAGAGGTTGTAGTGAAAGAGAAAGGAACTGTTATGTTTGGGTTAGGGACTGTTAAAGACTGTTGCCATAGGAGACAACATTTCTGCACATGTAGATGTGGCGTCTTGCTGGATGCCTTTCCCTACATGGCTGTCCTCCTACTGAAGTCCCGGAATCTGCCAGTTAATCTTGCAACTACCTAAGGGTGTCCTGGCCCTAACCCTCTCTCCCCCAAAAAAAGATTGTTAAAGGAAATAAACTTTCTTTTGGATTCAAAAAGATTGTTAAAGGAAATAAACTTTCTTTTGGATTCAAGAAGTATCTGGTGCCCAATAACTCTAATAACTCTGCATTCACCATGCCTCACAACCCACCACATACAGAAGGATGTCAGCTATCCCTGGCTCTGGAGGTTCTCTATAGATCCAAGGATGCCTGGGACCTTGCTACACATGATATTTATTGGAGATAAAAAACGTCAGGGAACTCACACTTTTATGGTGCTTCCAGCGCACAAAACTACAGCAAACAGACAGTAAAATCCAATGCAAAAGGCTTAAAAACTTGTGTAACAGCAGCTGCTCAGAGAGCATGTGTGCTGACTCCTCCACCATCCTGGCCCGTCCTCTACATGTGTCGACACAGGGCTTGTCATGTGTCTTCCTTAGGCTACTTTCACACTGAGGCGCTATAGCGCTAAAAATAGCGCCTCTCCTGTCACGCCAGTGTGAAAACCCGAGGACTTTCACACTGGAGCGGTGCGCTTACGGGACATTAAAAAAAAGTCCTGCAAGCAGCATCTTTGAGGCGCTTTAGGAACGGTGTATACACCGCTCCTAAAGCACCCCTGCTTATTGAAATCAATGGGCAGTGCCGCCGAAGCGCATGCAAAGCGCCACGGCAGCACCGCTTTGCGGGTGCTATTAACCCTTTATTTGGCTGCTAGCGGGCGTTAAAAGCACCTCGCTAGGGGCCGAAAAGCGCCTCTAAAACGACAGTAAAGCGCCACTAAAACTATTATGATAACCACTAGGGGGCAAACCCCATCCCAATAGGGAGACCCACAATGAATCCTACAAACCATAACGTAAAAGATCCTTCGCCATGTGTTACCGCCATGATTAGACCCACAAACATGAGTGGCAACATTCCTGTAGTGCGACCTGCGCACTTACAGTATCTCACAAAAGTGAGTACACCCCTCACATTTTTGTAACTATTTTATTATATCTTTTCACATGACAACACTGAAGAAATAGATTATGGCTCACACATATAAAAATGACATTTAAATCTTGCAAGGCTATTTAAAAACACCTGAACATATTCAAAAATATGGGGACTTGGTCACACTATATGGTAATATAGTGCTAAGCCCACTTACTGCGTCAAAGTATCTCATCATCAGTGGGTCCTACACTAGTAATAGAATGAAAGATCCTGCGTCTCAACCATGGGAGGCAAACTCCTCTTTATGGGAGAAATGAAAGGACTCCTCCTATAACACTGGTGGACACTAATAAGAGGTAATGAAGGGGGGATGGGGTGCTCTGGCCCAAGGAACCTGGTCAGGGTCCATACAATATACAAACTTGGGGGGGGGCACACCCTAAAAATGTGTTTACATTCAAGATGGTGCTGCTATAAGACCGCAAACAGAACAAAATAGATTATAGAGCACACATACAAAAATGCCATTTAAATCCTACAAGGCTATTTAAAAACACCTGAACATATTCAAAAATATGGGGATTTGGTCACACTATATGGTCTGTTGTTTGTGTATTGTATGGACCCAGACCAGGTTCCTTGGGCTGGAGTGCCGCATCCTCCCTTCATTACCTCTTATTAGTGTCCACCAGTGTTATAGGAGGAGTCCTTTCAGTTCTTCCATAAAGAGGAGTTTGTCTCCCATGATTGAGACGCAGGATCTTCTATTATTAGTGTAGGACCCACTGATAATGGGGTACTTTGACGCAGTAAGTGGGCTTAGCACTACATGACCATATAGTGTGACCAAATCCCCATATTTTTGAATATGATCAGGTGTTTTTAAATATCCTTGCAGGATTTAAATGTCATTTTGTATGTGTGCACTATAATCTATTTTGTTATGTTTGCGGTCTTATAGCAGCACCACCTTAAATGTAAACGTATTTTTAGGGTGTGCCCTGTTTGTTTAGTCTGTTGTTTGAACACTGAAGAAATTACACTTTGCTACAATTTCAAGTATTGCGTGTACAGCTTGTATAACACAGAGCCATTAATGTCTACACCACTGGCAACAAAAGTGAGTACACCCCTAAGGGAAAATGTTCAAATTGGGCCCAAAGTGTCAATATTTTGTGTGGCCACCATTATTTTCCAGCACTGCCTTAACCCTCTTGGGCATGGAGTTCACCAGAGCTTCATAGGTTGTCACTGGAGTCCTCTTCCACTCCTCCATGACGACATCACAGAGTTGGTGGATGTTAGAAACCTTGCGCTCCTCCACTTTCTGTTTGAGGATGCCCCATAGATACTCAATAGGGTTTAGGTCTGGAGACATGCTTGGCCAGTCCATCACCTTTACCCTCAGCTTCTTTAGCAAGGCAGTGGTCATCTTGGAGGTGTGTTTGGGGTCATTATCATGTTGCCCTGCCCTGCGGCCCAGTCTCCGAAGGGAGGGGATCAGGCTCTGCTTCAGTATGTCACAGTACATGTTGGCATTCATGGTTCCTTCAATGAACTGTAGCTCCCCAGTGCCGTCAGCACTCATGCAGCCCCAGACCATGACACTCCCACCACCATGCTTGACTGTATGCAAGACACACTTGTCTTTGTACTCCTCACCTGGTTGCCGCCACACATGCTTGACATCAACTGAACCAAATAAGTTTATCTTGGTCTCATCAGACCACAGGAGGACATGGTTCCAGTAATCCATGTCCTTAGTCTGCTTGTCTTCAGCAAACTGTTTGCAGGCTTTCTTGTGCATCATCTTTAGAAGAGGCTTCCTTCTGGCACGACAGCCATGCAGACTAATTTGATTAAGTGTGCAGCGTATGGTCTGAACACTGAAAGGCTGACCCTCCACCCCTCTAAACTCTGCAGCAATGCTGGCAGCCCTCATAAATCTATTTCCCAAAGACAACCTCTGGATATGACACTGAGCATATGCACTCAACTTCTTTGGTCAACCATGGCGAGGCCTGTTCTGAGCGGAACCTGTCCTGTTAAACCACTGTGTGCTCTTGGCCCCCGTGCTGCAGCTCAGTTTCAGGGTCTTGGCAATATTCTTATAGCTTAGGCCATCTTTATGTAGAGCAACAATTCTTTTTTTTTCATATCTTCAGAGAGTTCTTTGCAATGACATGCCATGTTGAACTTCAAGTGACTAGTATGAGAGAGTGAGAGCGATAACACCAAATTTAACTCACCTGAGACCTTGTAACATTAACGAGTCACATGACTCCAGGGAGGGAAAATTGCTAATTGGGCCCAATTTGGACATTTTCACTTAGGGGTGTACTCGCTTTTGTTGCCAACGGTTTAGGCATTAATGGCTGTGTGTTGAGTTATTTTGAGGGGACAGCAAATTTACACTGTTATGCAAGCTGCACACTCACTACTTTACATTGTAGCAAAGTGTCATTTCTTCAGTGTTGTCACATGAAAAGATATAATGAAATAGTTACAAAAATGTGAGGGGTGTACTCACTTTGTGAGATACTGTATATGTGCGTCCAAAACCAGATGCTGCCAGGAGTCAGTCAAGACGTCACCCAGCCTGGCCGCCATCAATTGCACATGCACCGTGCGATGATGACACACCACAGGGAGCAGCAAAGGGGAGAAGGGACTCAGAGCCCAGAGAGAGAAGCACACTTCCCAGGTAACGGCCTCATTGAGGTGCTCCAAAACGCTACAGCCCAGGCTCCAGCCACGAAGGACCCTTGGCAGCAGCCGGCACTGGAGAGTTTGGCAGCCGCATATATGCAGTAATGCGGCCAGCGTAAAAGGCACAATGCAGGGCAAAACAGACGCCAGCTAAACAGATGCCAGCCAGGGAGAAAAAGGACAAAAAGTCATGATGTATGGAAAAAAATACAATTAAGGGACTATATAGGCCCCAGTACACATATGAACATAATCATCACATTTCCCCTCACAATGACTTCCATAGGGTAAGTAATGATTAACAAGGAACATCCTATTAAGGGCTACAAATATAGCGCACTGACAATATGATGACTGAGTGGTCATGTATCACTAATTGTCAGCATATAAAAAACACAAAGGAGTTAGATCATTCATTGATGGATTGCACACTAAAGATCACGTGGGACCCAAATTAGTAGGGCTACACAAGAAACAGGGTGGCCTCGAAATCTTGTATAAAAATTTCAGAGGAAAGGTCTACAAGACTCTATTTCATTAGTACCTGGGGCCCGTACTGGGTCCAACCATTCAATCCATAATATCTCTTTTTGGAGAATAAGTTTGTCCCAGTTACCACCCCTGGGGTCTTTGGGGACCACCGCAAGGACAATAAAGGAAACAAACAAAGTATCAAATTTATGGTAGAGGTCAAGGTGTCTACTTACCGGAGTAAGCATTTTACCATTGGCTGAATAATAAAAGTGTTTGTTTATTCTCTGCCTTAATTGACAAGCTGTCTTCCCTGCGTAAAATGCTCCGCACTTGCAGAAAATCAAATATATGACCCCTTGGGTGCCACAATCCGCATGGAATCTGGGGGTAAATGGTTCTCCGCTGGGAAGCATGAAGGAGGTGCCTGTGCTGACCCATGAACAAAAGGTGCATCTGCCACAAGAGAAAATGCCCCTTGGTTCACTCCGGGTCATAGATGATGGAGTGTAGTGGCTAGAGATGAGCCCAATGTACTGTGAATATGGAATGCTACGTATGAGGGATGGTGGGTGTGCACTAGCCGCATGCAGTAATACCGACTGTTTCTTTGCGGAATAAGCTAGTTGTCAGGCAATTGTCCGCATCCTGAAAAATCTGAAAATCTAAAAATGTGATTTTGGATGAACCACTATCAACCGTAAACTTCAGAATGAATTAGTTGTATTTAAGTGCATCAATAAAAGCTGAGAGTTGGTTTTTGGTACCAGTCCAAACGATAAAAATGTCATCAATATAACGCATCCAACATAACCCATGGTTAGTGCAGGTAGAAAGTGAATCGTTCGAGAAAATGGCCCATTCCCGTGCCTCCAGGTACAGGTTGGTGTAGGCTGGTGCACAACATGTGACCATGGCCACCCCCTGTACCTGGAGGTAGTTGGACCCTTTGAAGACAAACCAGTTGTGAGTCAGTATAAACAGAAGTAATTCCAATATGAATTTGTTAAAGCGCCACGGGGAGTGGTCCTAGTCCTGCAGGAATGTACGAACCATCCTGATGCCCTGCTCGTGAGGGATGCTGGAGTACAAAGCCTCTACATCCAAAGTCACGAGCAGGGCGTCAGGAGGGAAGACAAGACCCTCAATGTGTTTCAAAAGATTGAGTGTATCTTTTGTATAGAATGGTAGCCAAACTAAGAACTGATGAAAGAACAATGCATCTACTGGCGTTCTCCATTAGCGATCAATCCCTGAAAAAATTGGTCTATCGGGAGGCAACAGGCGATCCTTATGCACCTTAGGAAGTGCATAAAATGTTGCCTCCCTGGGAAACCGAGTATTCAGGTAATTGTGCATATCTTGATTAATAAGCCCTTGCTGGTGGGCGGTATTGATAATGGATAAATAGTCAGTCTTATATGTGAACGTGCGGGATGCTGGAATACGTTGGTACCAAACTTTGTTTTAATAAGATATCTGTACACGTTTTCTCATATTGTGCTTGGGTTAATAGGACAATATTCCCTCCCTTATCTGATGTCTTGATCACCAGATCAGGGTGATTATGTAGTTTCTCAATTGCTTGCTGTTGTCTGTACATTAAATTATTATTTTGGGGGGATATATTAATGCTCTTGACATCACTGACAGTAGTTTGTAGAAAAGCCCAAATGCTGGGATTGGTGGTAAAAACTGGAAATTTCTGTGATTTCAATTTGAATTTATTAATGGGTTTAGATATTGGAATCAATAAAGATATATTAGAAACATTAGTTTGAGCATTGGGCAAATCCTCTGAGGCGTTGCCTTCTTCCAGCAGCAGCATCAAGTCACAGAGGGCTCGAAAGTCCTCCATGGTATAATGCTTGATGCTTTCGGAAAGCTCACACTTCTGTTTGGATCTGATACGGTCCTGGTCAGACCAAGACAATAATGATGGGCAGAAACTTAGTCCAAGTTTAAGGACATCCAGTTCTTGTCGAAAAAATTGGTAAGGGGTGAGATTAATTATATATAGTGCTATATTGTGGGTAGGTAGGGTGCCATTATGGGAACATTTGTGGATTGAATGGCTGCCTGAGTAAGGTGGGGTCTAGGGTGCTTTGCTTGGTAAACACTTGGAGTTGAGTGAGAGGCATCAAACCTTGTGATTGTTGAGAGGTGTGTGTGTAAGTGTTTGTACTGAAGGAGTGCCTGTAGAAATCATAAGGTTGGGGGTGTCAGGTAAATTAAGTGGTGTATTAGATATACCCATAAATGTGTTGGGTGCACTAGACTGTGAATTGGGAATATGTAAAGCCTGCATGGCTGTGAGGCCTAAGTATTTGTCTCGTGACCCAGATCCATTACCCTGCTAAGAGTGATCACCCATTTGTTGTGTAGAACTTATTTTAGAATTCTCTAAGTCAGTAGGTTGCTTTTTTGAGTGAGGTGTATAGTACCCACCACCATTGTTCCTAAGTTGTAGTTAGGTAAAAAGGATGTGCTTTTCTTTTTTATGTAGTTGTGAAGGAGAAAAAGAAACAGAAGAGTCTGATTCAGTATCATCATCAGTGGCTTTATAGTCATGCCCTGGCCTAGTAGACTTGGAGGGATATCTAAGACCTCTATCTTGTAGGGGGTACTGCCTTCTATATGCATACCCCTCAAGGAAGGCTATTCTATCCTTAGCGATTTTATTCCGTTTCTTGGAGCTTATCTCCTTATAATAATATTAATTTTCATTACATATTCCTTTACCTCCTGCCAACGTTTAGATATAAGGCATGATTCTTGATTGCATCATGTTTTAAATGTGCAATATACTGTTTAATTCTGTTTGGTACTGGGTAATCAATAGTTTTAACAATTCAGTACTGCCATGGCTTAAAATCTGTTCCCATTTCGTTTTAAATTCTGTAGTGACATTTTTGAAAGAAGGATACAGCTGCACTCTTAGACCAATAGGGGTAATATTTTCACGGACAGGAAATCAATATACCAGTGTAAATTGGATTTCTTTTTGAGTAGTCTTTTCATTTTAGCCATATACTGATTGATGTCTATCTCATCCCCAGATGCAGCACTACAACTGTTGTGAATTTCATCCATATAACCCTCCAGGCTGTGCCTACAAAGTCCATGTTGAATCAAACAAGGGAAAAAATAAGGGAAGAAGTGATGACTATATTAAATAGAAATTGAGATATTTGTAAAAAATGAGTAACTCCACCTTACAGCGAACATGGGTGTTTTCCACCCTAATTATTGAATGTCATTAAATTGCCTGTATCATAACAGGGTGGAACTGTGGATACAACCATAGTAGAAAAGCTGCCACGTCCTAACTACAATAGAAATTAGACTCTTTGTTTATTTCCTTTATTGTCCTTGCGGTGGTCCCCAAAGACCCCATTAGGGGAAAAGTATTCTCTAAACAGTAACATTATGGATGCAGTACGGGCTCCGGGTATTAATGAAATACTGTCTTATAGACCTTTCCTCTGAAATTTTAATCCAAGATTTTGAGTCCACCCTGTTTCTTGTGTAGCCCTACTAATTTGGGCCCCACATGATCTTCAGTGTGCAATCCATCAATGAATGATCTAACTCATTTGTGGTTTTTATACACTAACAATTAGTGATACATGACCAGAAGTCATTGTTAGGGGAAATATGATGATTATATGTTATGTTACATTACCAACTTCATATGTGTATAAAAACTTTTGTTGTGTACTGGGGCCTATATAGTCCCTTATTTGTAATTTTTTTCTATATATCATGTCTTTTTGTTCTTTTTCTCCAGCTGGCGTCTGTTTTGTCCTGCATCGCGCCGTTTACGCTGGGCGTATTACTAGAAATATGCGGCCGCCGAGCCCCTTAGTTCCGGCCACCGCCATGGGTCCTTCATGGCTGGTGTCTGGGCTGTGGCGTCTTGGAGCACCTCCCCGAGGGCATTCCCTGGGAAGTGTGCCTCTCTCTCTGTGCTCTGCTCCCCTCCTTCCCTTTGCTGCTCCGTGCACATATATAGGTGTGCAGGTCGCACTACAGGAATGCTGCCAGTCATATTTGTGGTTCTGACCATGGCGGTGACACATGGCGGAGGATCTTTTTATGGTATGGTTTATAGGATTCTTTTGTGGGTCTCCCTATTGGGATGGGGGTTGCCCCCTAGTGGTTATCATTTACCAAATCTGTTTGTTACAGTCTGTTCTGACTTTTAAGCACTCTGTTTCTTTGTAGGCAATATTACATTAAAGTGGTAGTAAACCCAGCCATAAAACAGTTTTATTTCCGGCACGTGCCGGAAATGCAGCACTCCAATTGGTTGTGCTCTCAACCAAACTGTGAAACCATCCAATGGCTGGTGTCATAATTGATCACATGTGCAGCATCATGGCAGTTGTAGATTAAACAGAGCCAAAGATGGCAGCTTCCTTGGCTGAAAACAACAGGAGGGTTTACTTACACTTTAAAGAAGCTGTTGCGTTTAACCCTTTGAGGGAGTAGACACTTCACAAAACGTGAACGTTTAGACTGCTCAGTGCCAGTGGCTTATGACCACTGTCTGTGAGGGAATATCTGTCGATAACAAGTGTCCCTAGGTGAGTGCTTGCTATCTATATTCTCACCAACCTTTGGCTCCATAGACCTTACCTTACTTTATATCTACATTGTCATGATAAGTGTATCATATATCTTCTAGATATGTTGGATTATTGATCGACTCCGTACCTCTCGCCTTGTTGCTCGGTTGTTTTCTCTGGCCAGTATATCTGCATACTTTGTATGACTGTGTTTTACCTTATCTAGTAAGTCTGCAGGCTTCTAACGTTCAAGCTTCAGTCTGTTTGTACATCTTACTATTGTATACTGAGCTTAAACCTTACTACTATTGACAATTTTTTTTTTTTTATGTCCTTACCTAAGGTAGCACACTCCCGGCTAACTTCAATATATTATATGTGTTTGGTGGTTACCTGTCTTATGTGTGTCCCCGTATTTGTGGTTTGCTCCAGTGGTCTCTGTGTGGGATGTGGGTGGTCGGCACCAGCCGGACGTTTGTTCAATTAATGTCTGACATCATTATGATTATATTTAGAAGTAAGTGATATTTTTTTCGGAACTATATGTTTTGGATATTTAGAACATTAGCCTAAGCTCCTGAGGATGCGCTGATGCGCGCAACATGTACAGCAACTGTACATTATATTAGACATGTCGTTTTCGTTTTATTTTTTGTTTGCTTTTTCGTTTTTCAGGTCATTCGTTATGATCGCAATTTGTAAATTCGAAAATTCGTAAATTCGAAAATCCGAAACTAAGAAAGAAAATCCGTAAATTCGAAAGAACGAAATCCGAAAATTCTAAATAATAACCAACTAACTAATAATAACTAACTATTAAATTATAGGTATTGGAAATTCCTTTCAAATTTGGCTGTTAGTGAACGTAACGAATACGAATTTATCTGAAGTTACAAATTATCCAAAATAACGAATGCCGCATCTAAACAAATGGAACAGAATGAGTTAATAATAAATAATAATAACAAAAATGTTTTATTATTATTGTTATTTATTATTATAAATGCGTTACGTTCCATTCGTTTAGACACGGCATTCGTTATTTTGGATAATTCGTAACTTCGGATAAATTCCTATTCATCCGTTCACTAACAGCCATATTTGAAAGGAAATTCCAATACCTATAATTTAATAGTTAGTTATTATTTCAGATTTTTGAATTTTCGGATTTTCGAATTTCCGAATTTTTTAATTTACGACATTATGAATTTTCGAATATTCAAATTTTTATAGCATTGATCGCTGTATTAATGCCAATGGTCCCAAAAATGTATCAAAATTGTCCGATGTATCCACCATAATGTCGCAGTCACGATAAAAATGTCAGATCGCCGCCATTACTAGTAAAAAAAATAATAATAATAAAAATGCTATAAATTTATCCCCTATTTTGTAGAAGCTATATATTTTGCGCAAACCAATCAATATACGTTTATTGCGTTTTTTTTTACCAAAAATATGTAGAAGAATACATATCGGCCTAAACTGAGGAAAAAATGTTTTTTTATATATTTTTGGGGGATATTTATTATAGCAAAAAGTAAAAAATAATGCGTTTTTTTCAAAATTGTCACTCTTTTTTTGTTTATAGCGCAACAAATAAAAACCGCAGAGGTGATCAAATACCACCAAAACAAAGCTCTATTTGTAGGGAAAAAAGGACGTCAATTTTGTTTGGGTGCAACGTCGTACGACCGCGCAATCGACGCAGTGCCGAATCGCAAAAAGTGCTCTGGTCAGGAAGGGGGTAAAATCTTCTGGGGCTGAAGCGGTTAAATGATGCAAATCCTCAAACAATTCATGTTAATTCCAGGTTGTAAGGCAGCAAACCAGGAAAAATGCAGAGGGGGTGAATACTTTTGCAAGGCACTGTATATCCCTGTATGTTGTGGTCGTTTAGGTGCCTATCTAATAGTTTTTTTAAATTATCTATGCTCCTCACTGAAACCACTGCCTGTGGAAGAGAATTCCACATCCTTATCGATCTTAACGTAAAGAACCCTCTACGTAGTTTTGGGTTAAATCGCTTTTCCTCTAATTTTAGTGAATGGCCGCGAGTCTTTTTAAATGCCCTTTCACTGAAAAGTTTTATCCCTATTGTGGGGTCACCAGTACGGTATTTGTACATTGAAATCATATCCCCTCTCAAGCGTCTCTTCTCCAGAGAGAATAAGTTAAGTGCTTGCAGTCTTTCCTCATAACTGAGGTCCTCCAGTTCCTTAATTAGCTTTGTTGCCCTTCTCTGTACCCACTCCATTTCCAGCACATCCTTCCTGAGGACTGGTGCCCAGAACTGGACATCATACTCCAGGTGCAGCTGGACCAAATTCTTGTAGAGTGGGAGAATTATTGTTTTATCTCTGAAGTTAATTCCCTTTTTAATGCATGCCAATATTCTATTGGCTTTGCTTGCAGCAGCTTGGCATTGCGTGCCATTACTGAGCCTGTCATCTACTAGGACCCCCAGGTCCTTTTCCATCCTAGATTCCCCCAGAGGTTCTCCCCCTAGTGAGTAGATTGCATTCATGTTTTTGCCACCTAAATGCATTATTTTACATTTTTCTACATTAAACCTCATTTTCAATGTAGTTGCCCACCCCATTAATTTGTTCAGATCTTCTTGCAAGGTATCCACATCCTGCAGAGAAGTTATTGCCCTGCTTAGCTTAGTATCGTCTGCAAATACTGAGATTGAGCTGTTTATCCCATCCTCCAGATCGTTTATGAATAAATTAAATAGGATTGGTCCCAGGACAGAACCCTGAGGGCCCCCACTTTCCACATTGGACCATTCTGAGTACTCCCTATTTATCATTACCCTCAATCCAGGTACTCACCCTTTGGTCCATGCCGACAGACCTTAGCTTGTGTAGTAAAGGTTTGTGGGGAACTGTATCAAATGCCTTTTGCAAATTCCAGATATACTACCAGCCTTCATTCATCTAGATGACAGCTCACCTCCTCATAGAAGGTTAATAGATTTGCTTGGCAAGAACGATTTTTCATGAATCCATGCTGATTACTGCTAATGATACCGTTTTCATTACTAAAATCTTGTATATAGTCCCTTATCATTCCTTTAAAGAGCTTGCATACTATTGATATAAGGCTAATTGGTCTGCAGTTCCCAGGGAGGTATCTTGATCCTTTTTTGGTGCTACATTGGTGCTACATTGGCTTTTCTCCAATCAGCTTGTACCATACCAGTCAGTAGACTGTTCGTAAAAATTATGAACAACGGTCTGGCAATTACTTGACTGAGTTCCTTAAGGACCCTCGGGTGCAAGCCATCTGGTCCCGGTGACTTATTTATGTTAAGTTTTTCAAGTCTGTTTCTGATTTTATCCTCTGTTAACCATGGGGTGCTTCCTGTGACGTGTCATGAGGATAAACATTGCAGTTTTGGTTACTGAAGCCCCCCATTTCCCTCGTGATGACTGAGGAGAAGAATATATTCTAACCTTGCCATCTCACCATCCTTTGTAACCAGAATCCCTTCTTTATGGGGCCAATGTGATCTGTCCTCCCTCTTTTACTATTTATATACTTAAAGAATTTCTTGGGATCTTTCTTACTCTACTCCGACATGTGCCTTTTGTTTTCTATCTTAGCCGCCCTGATTACACCCTTACATTTCTTATTGCATTCTTTATACAGTTAGAATGCTGATGATGATCCCTCAGCCTTGTATTTTTTGAAGGCCTTCTCGTTTGCTTTTATATGAATTTTTATGTTGGCATTAAGCCTTTCAGGGCTGTTATTAGCTCTTTTAACTTTATTATCCTTTGGGATGCACTGGCTAATACCCTTATTTAATATGCTTCTAAAGCACACCTGTTTTTCCTCCGTGTTCTTTGTTCCTAGGATTTTAATCCATTTAGTATCTTCTAGCAAGGAGCGTAGTTTCTGGAAGTTGGTTTTTTATGAAATTCACTGTCTTAGTATTCCCCTTATGTTTCCTATTTGTGTGATTTATGCTGAAACTAATTGACCTGTGATCACTGTTTCCTAAGTTGCCCCGTATTTCTACATCCGCGATCAAGTCTGTATTGTTAGTAATCAGTAGGTCTAGTAACACATTGTTTCTTGTTATGCATTTACCATCTGACCCATGAAATTGTCCTGTAAGACATTTAGGAAATTGTTTGGGAAGATTTCCTTCCATTGTCTGGATGGTCTCAGCTGTAGGACCCTTTCGACTGCCCACCTCTCCAACTCTCTGCTTGTTGTTTTGTGGGGCCTGATAGGGGACCGTCTACTTCTTGTACCACTATCAGTAAGTGGATATAACTGCTTATCTTTCAAGATTATGACCTTAGGGGCAAACAGCCCCTTTTACCTGTCAGGACATATTCTATCACATCAGTTGGATGATTCTTGGGCTTTTCAGCGTCAGGCCTCTGCTTTTGAGATTTGCAGGACTGCCACCTGTAATCTTCTTTTTATAGTTTTGTTAAGTTATGCTAGGTAGATGTTCAGGGTTATTAAAAAATGGATGAGTGCTAAGTATCAATATGTGCCCCTAATCATCAAACTCCATATAAAACAAAATAAAACCCAAACAAAAAACATATATTATAATACCAAAAAAATAATACTAATTCTCATGCTCAAAAATTATAAATGTCCATGAGACAATAATTGATTCAATGTACCCTAATAGTGTGCCTGAAGCCTATTAAATGTGCTCCACACAATTCATGCAAAGTGCTCCTCAAATGGTGCTTTTCAGTCATTCCAATCCATCCCCCTTATGCACAGAGACTCACCAGACTTTAAGACCCAGGGTTTAAGTGGGTCTATATATGCTTGTGTTGGTTTCCAGATCAGGATATATGGATATCCACCTCCCTTATGGTCCCTTTCTCTGTCTTTGCAACTTAGGGACAGAAAGCCAAACACAGGATCATTATGTAACCAGTTTATTAAAATGGGTATATCTTTTACAAAGGTAAAAAAGTTCACTCACATGCTACAGTGCCTTGACCAGCACCCAGCGGATAACAGCAGTGTAATATCCAGAAAGCCCAGAAATATTTCACCGGACGTGACATCAGCAGTTATATAACCCCGCCTACAGCCACATTACCCTGATTGTACCTAATCTCGTTTGATCTTGGACGCTAAGCAGGGTCAGGCCTGGTTAGTACTTGGATGGGAGACTGCCTGGAATTACCAGGTGCTGTAAGCTAGAGGTGGAGTTACATAACTGCAGACGTCACTTCCAGTGACAAATTTCTATTCTTCTGGAACGTGTGCTGCTTCGCCATATTGGAAGAGCGGTAGTCAGCATTTTTTGGAGCATATTACACTGCTGGAATCGGGTGGCTGCCCATTGGCTGGATGACCCTTCTTCACAGATTGGCTGAAGTTTGCAGGAGATGGGTTCGTCTGCAGCTAACATAATCCAATCCTGCAGCGTGGAACATTGGTGCAGTGTGTGGAGAACATCGGCGGTCTGTGTGAGGAAGCCAGTGGAGTGTTAGGAAGCCCTCAGATAGTAGGGAAACCAGTGATCGTGGCTGTGCCTTAGGCGGCTGCCTAGTTCGTCTAGCGGTAGCACCGGCAGGGCTGTCTTTAACACGGGGCAAAAGGGGCATCTGCCCAGGGCCCTGTCATTGTTAGGGGGCCCCGCTCTACCTGCCCCTTGAGCCCTGCGCTGCCCGCAGGAGTTCAGCTACCTCCTGCACTGGTCGCATGCTGGCTGCTATTTACAAGTAACAGCACTCCACCCCCCCCCGATGGCCGCTCACATTCCTCGGGTATAATACAACAATCTCTATGAGGGCAGAGGAGGAAGGGGGCAGAGAATCTGTACAGGGGAAGCTGCTTCTTAAGCCTGCAGGCTGCACAGATATCAGACATGCTGTGAGTAGGATTTGTGAGCGGAAAACCATGTAACGGAATTAGGGGTGGGAGGAGAGCCTTATACTAGGGTGGAGGGGGAGTTGAGCTCTGTACTGGAATGGGGGGTGGGGGGGTGTTAGGAAAGCTCTGGACTGGAATGGGGGAGGTGAGGGGGTGGTAGGAGAGCCATGTACTTGGGGGAGGGAGGGGAACTGTACTGGAATCAGGGGCAGAAGAGGCTTGCACTCTGCACCTAGCACACCCCTGCACTCTGCACCTAGCGCACCCCTGTACTCTGCACCTAGTGCACCCCTGTAAACAACAAGTGAACACCGCTCTAGGCAGACATCTCATAATGCATCCCACCTGCTGATGAAAAAAGGTGCTGACTCTGCATGTAGGAATGAATCGAAGAAAAGGCAGGACGGCCGCACTCTGTTAACACTTTTATTGAAGACGGTTTAAAAATTCTTCTGGTACAAAGACATCAGAGGCACAAGATCAATGAAAAGCTGACATGTTTCACACCACTATGGGGTGCTTAATCATAGCTGTTCAAAGATGGAATGACTGTCCATATGGGGATGAAGAAAAGGACAATGAATCAGGAAATCCCTCTAATAGACCACCCACCTGGATACGTCAGTCCAAACTCCTGGACACATACTAAACACCTGGAGTCATACAGGTGCATGGGATATCTTAATCAATAAACTTAAACACGACATCCCAAAATAACCTAGTAGACATACCAGATGCATCGCACAACACAAAAATGCATGATGAACAAACATAACGTGTAAATATTCATACTTACCATTTAAAACAAATAATCAATGACAAAAATGAAAAAGATGAACAAAATAGATGGAATTATGAAAAAATCATAAATAAAAGAATGAAAAAGTGAAAAATTGAAAAACCAAGTACCATTGTGCGTATATATACAAACGCATTTTAAAAACATGAATTTAAAGAAATAAAATTAAACACATTAAAACACATTGTCTTTTGGTTTTTCTGTGTTTGTTCTATATAACATAGAGTAACCGGAAAGGAAATAATAGAATATAATCAGTGTGTGTGTGTATGTATATATATATATATATATATATATATATATATATACACACACATCAATAATATTATAATGCAAAATATGTCACTGATTTCGGTACTACTATGTACATATAACTGTGATAATAAATGGGAGGAATAATGTAGCTTTGGTCTGTAAATAATTCTATCTAATGGAATAAATCCTGGAATTCTCAGAAAAACAGAGGATCCCATGGGGACACTCAAGCAGGAAACACATAAAACAGAGCTGACGGGAACATGCAGACTAATGCCCCATACACACGGTCGGACTTTGTTCGGACATTCCAACAACAAAATCCTAGGATTTTTTCCGACGGATGTTGGCTTAAACTTGTCTTGCATACACACGGTCACACAAAGTTGTCGGAAAATCCGATCATTCTGAACGTGGTGACGTAAAACACGTACGTCGGGACTATAAACGGGGCAGTGGCCAATAGCTTTCATCTCTTTATTTATTCTGAGCATGCATGGCACTTTGTCCGTCGGATTTGTGTACACACGATCGGAATTTCCGACAACGGATTTTGTTGTCGGAAAATTTTATATCCTGCTCTCAAACTTTGTGTGTCGGAAAATCCGATGGAAAATGTGTGATGGAGCCTACACACGGTCGGAATTTCCGACAACAAGGTCCTATCACACATTTTCCGTCGGAAAATCCGACCGTTTGTACGGGGCATTAGTCTGCACAGGTATATGAAAAGATAAATTCAATATACAGGTTAGGGGTTATAAATGGAATCGTAATAGCGTCCCTACAAGGACGTGGGATTGTATCGGCTTCTCACAGGAGATAGTTATTACCCGTATGTATAAGGCAATATATATATGCCAATATTCCTTTTAAATAATCCAGTGAATATATGGATAATTAGCATATATCGTACCCATTCTAAATTGACCGAGTGCATCCAATGCACCAAGTATATAGGAGTCGATAGATAAACATTATTCATGACCCATAAGTGTCAATTCCATATATTAGATGGTAAAATGACCACATATGTTGCTTCCAATATATACACAATGCATGGTAATCAATAAATTAAACAAACAAGCATAATTCCCTACATATGTCTATGTTTAAATTTTAAAGAATCTTCTTTTTTTAAATGTGTGTCTATATCCATGCAATATATGTATATTAAACCCTAGCATACTAATTGGGCACTAATAGCGTAAACAATTATTTAGAAATATCTACTCGAGAACCTGTGTATATACAAGAATCCATAAATAATTATCGTGATTATACCATGAAAATATGGCAAACCAACCAGCCGGAATACGGACAACTCAAAATTGGCTCATATTTTATTCTCTGCATATACACCTGTTAATTGATTATAACCGTAAATAATTATTTGAAGATATTCGTTTAAAGGACTGTGTGCATACAATAATATAGAAATAATTGTAATATCTGTTGCCACAAACATATAGTACTCTAACTAATCCAAAGTTTAAACGCTAGAGATTGGCTCATATTTTATCTCCTGTATGTACATGTGTATGTATACTGATTGATTTAGTTGTCACATCTATTCATAAAAGTGTGATACATCCCAGTAGAAGTTTAAGCCTATAGGTTTTCTAGTTTTCAAATGAAATATCCAGAAAACCTTTCGTTTGCATAGTAATCTGAATTTATCTCCCCCTGTTAATGACAACAGTGCCCTTAAACTGTAACTAATGTGTGGTGGGCTTCTGACTAATATACAAACTTGGGGACAGAAATTGGCCTAAAGTAGGCGCTCTCCTGGATGCGGCTCTTATACCATTAGACAGGATCTTTGACTACACAGGATCACTGGACAAAATAGGAAGATACTTTTTAACAGTCCCCCTAATCCTCTCAAACTCCATGCTGTATGGGGTTGAGAAGACAGGAGAACTGAAAAAACAAGGATGCCTTGACCTATTTGAACCACCCTTGTGTAAATTGTTTTGTGGGGTGTTCTCTGCAATGTGAAAATCTCTATTAATGACTGATATAGATTAACCCCTTTCTTTAAACCTCAATGCTATGTCCGATGCCTCATTTCTAAAGTCTGAATTCCTACTGTATATACGCTTTAATCTAAGGAATTGGCCTACAGGTATAGTTTTGATGGTATGGCCTGGATGGCTAGAATCTGCCCTCAACAGGGTGTTGCCTGCAGAGGGCTTCCTGTAGAGACTACGACTACTACTACTACTAGAGGCCACTACTTGTCAATAAGACATCTAAAAATTCAATCTGTGTCTGGTTGCACTGTCCAGTGAACCGTAAATTTAAATTGTTGTCGTTCAGAGAATGTAACTAATTCGGTAATTCAATCTCATGTCCTGACACCACAAAGACTAAGTCCTCTCTATAGCGACAATAAAACATGGTGTCTTTTCTTCAGGGTCTATCATGTCCAAAGATGCGAGACCTCTCCCACGATCCCATGTAAAGGTTGGCTAAGGATGGGGAAAACTTGGCTCCCATTTAGGCCACGCATTTTTTGGAGATAATAGTCCCCGTCACACATAAAAAAGTTGTGGGTGAGTAGATATTCAAGTCACATGAGTATGAATTCCTGAAGAACAAGGGAAAACCGACCTGATCGTGACAAAAAGAAAGAAACCACTTGTAGCCCTAAGGCGTGAGGAATAGATGAATAAAGGCTGCTGACATCACATGTGATCCACTTATATACCTGCTTCCATTCAAAGTTTTGTAGTTTGTTCAAAAGATGCTTGGTGTCCCTAAGGAAACCTGGTAATTCAACAACTAGTGGCTGTAGCTGTTGATCGATCTACTGACCCAATCTTTCGTTCAAATAATCAATACCCGCTACTATGGGCCTGCCTGTTAATGGACTTAATCCTTTATGTACTTTTGGGAGAAAATGAAACACAGGCATGATGGGAAAATCGGGAATGAATGTGTCTCTCCTTTTGTAAAAAAATGCTTATTGCTACTGCTCTGTCCAATAAATTCCCAAGTTCCTGTTTAAAAGACATAGCTCAAAATAAGTCACTGTATCAGACAATTGACGTTTAGCTTCCTCTTTATAGGTGGTGGAATCAAGAACTACTACCGAACCCCCTTTATTCGCATTTCTTTTTTTTTTTTTTTTTTTTTTTTTTTTTTTTCTCTTAAATAATCTTTATTAACAATTCATGATTTACATACATCATTTTAAAAACATCTACACGTTCATATGGGCGTACTCCACTACTGAGGAGGCCATAAGTCCCTCCTTCGCTCCTCCCCGCATCCGTTACATCTACATAGCCCGTCCACAAGCTAAGCTTCATACGGTTTGTTGAGGTGACATGTATTTATTTTCTCCCCTACCCACCCTCCCTTCCCTTACCTTCCACCCCCCCTACGCCAGATCCTTCCTTTTATCCCTTACACCCCATACTTATTAACCACGGGTTCAACATCTTTTCAAACTTCTTAAGGTTCCCTCTTCTAATATATAGGGCTCTCTCCTTCCAAATTACATCATTTATTGTTTTAACCCACTCATCCACTGCAGGGGGAAGAGCTGTTTGCCATCTTTGCATAATAAGCTTCCGGGCCTGGTAAAGGCATCTCAAAACGGCTGTTTTAGCCGCTGTCTCCTCCCGTCTCCATGCCCTGTATCCGAGGATACAGAATCTGACGTCTGTCTCCAGAGAGATCCCCCACTTGCCCTCGATAGAGCCCACAACCCCCAGCCAGTAACGTACTAGTTTGGGGCACCTCCATACCATGTGTATCAGGTCGCCCTCCTCCCCACACCTGGGGCATGTGGCGTCAGGTCTTACACCAAAACGGAATAATTTTTTTGGGGTGTAGTATGCTCTATGTAGCAACATTAGGTGGGAGAGTCTCTGTGCAGGTGAAACTGAGACCTCCTGTCCTGCCTCCAGTATTTCCCTCCACTGTATATCTGTCAACGTCCCCACATCCTTCTCCCACCCCTCCCTGCAGCCGAGATGCTCTGATCTGACAATTACTTCCTTGCACAGCTGCGCATATATTCCAGAGATAAAACCCTTCATCTTCCCAGGTTTAATCACCCTCTGCAGTAGTGCAGCATCTGTCCAGGCTGGGGGATTTACCCTGAATTGTACCTCCAATGCCGCTCTCATTTGCAAATACCTGAAGAATGTTTGTCTTGGAATACTATATTCCTTTTGGAGGTCCTCAAACGTTTTCAATACTCTCCCTCTGTACAACTGGGATAATCTATTTATACCCCACCTCGACCATTCCTTAAATTCCCCCATAGCCACTATCTCCTGTAGATTCCTGTTATGCCAGAGGGGAGCGTATTCTGTAAACCCAACATATCCCATTAAGGTCTTTGTTGCCTTCCAGACTTTTGTTATTAACTTAATTGTGGGGCCTCTACCAGGTAGTGAGTCTGCCTCCAATGCTTCCACTATGGTTTTATGGGGTGCCTCCAGAGTTAACAAACCTCTGTCCGCACTTTCACCTCCTAGATGCTGCAACTGTGCTGCCAGAAAATAGCACCTCGGATGCGGGAGGGCTATCCCACCCTCTCTAACTGGTAACTGTAAGTTCTGAAGACTAATCCTGGCCTTCCCCCTCCTCCACAACAACTCCCTAAAAAGTGAGTCGATCTTTTGGAACCACTTTTTATTCACCCACACCGGTGAGTTGTGTAACAGATACAGCAGTTGGGGCAACCAAACCATCTTGATTAGGTTGCCCCTTCCTGCTACAGATAGGGGTAGCCGGCTCCAAATATCTATTTTACACCTAAATTTACCCAGCAGTGGATCTAAGTTATCCACAATGAACTGATTGGGATCTTTTGACATATTTATGCCCAGGTAGCGGATCGTTGAAACTACTTTTAAGTGTGGGATTTCCGACAGGACCGGATCACTATGGTTATCTAATGGCAGTAATGCAGACTTCCTCCAGTTCACCACCAGTCCAGACACAATGCCAAACCTATCCATTATGTCCATTACCTACCTAAGAGAGCCTCCCGTATCTCCAAGAAACAATAGGACATCGTCGGCATACAGGGCAATCCTCTCCTCTCCTATTCTTCTTACAAAACCTTCGATCTTTGAGCTAGACCTAATATGAATTGCTAATGGCTCCATAGCAAGAGCGAACAACAGGGGGGACAGGGGACATCCCTGTCTCGTCCCCCTCTCTAGGCATATTTTCCCTGAAAATTCTTTATTAACCCTGACCTTCGCACTTGGGCCCCTATACAGTATTTTTAACCACCTTCTAAAGACAGGACCCAAGCCAAACTCCTCCAGCACCCGCCAGAGATAGGGCCATTCCAAGCTGTCAAAGGCCTTGGTTATATCCAGGGATACCACTGCTCTTGAGCCCATGTTCTCCGTCGGGGTCTGAAAATTCATGTATGCCCTCCTAATGTTCATACTCGTGGTCCTATGGGAAATAAATCCCGTTTGATCCACGTGAATGAGTTTATGCACAATTTTATTAAGTCTAGCAGCCAATACCTTGGCCAGGATTTTGGCGTCTGTACACAACAGAGAGATAGGCCTGTATGCCGACGGTTCCAATGGATCACCCCCTTCTTTATGAAGCAGGATAATGTTTGTTTCAGTCATGGAGACAGGCAGACACCCTCCCTGCAGAGCCCAATTCAATGTTTTCAGCAACTCAGGTAGGAGGATCTTCCCGTAGAGCTTATAAATCTCCACCGGGAGACCGTCCGGCCCTGGAGATTTTTGATTTGCCATTCCATTTACAGCTTGTTGTAGTTCAGCTAATGTAATTGGCGCATCTATACCCTCCCTATCCTCTTCAGTAACTTTGGGGACCTGTATATCCTTAAAAAAATTTTCCATGTCCTCCTCCCCCGCGAGCCCCTGCGACCTATACAAATTTGCATAATACCTCTCAAATGTGACCGTGATTTCTGAACTCTGAGAGGATATCTCACCATTAGGAGTCCTGATTGCCGGGATCGCCGAGGAGGAGGAGTTGGTTTTAACCAAATAGGCCAACATACGTCCCACACTTTCTCCCTCCCCAAAAGTCCGTTGCTTCTGGAAGAGTTGCTTGTTTTCACCCCTCTTCAGGACTGCTGTTCTATAGGCCTCCTGTTTCCCCTCCCACAATTTCTGCCTCTCTGGTGTGGGGCCATCTATAAATTGCTTCTCTGCCATCTCCAATTCCCTCCTAATTCCCTCCTCCCACTCCCTTGCCCTCCTTTTGACTCCTGCCACCTCCTGGATCAAGATACCCCTAAGGAATGCCTTCAATGTGTCCCATTGTACACCTGCTGTCGTTGAGCCTTCATTAAATTTTAGAAACTCTTCTAGCTTTGTTATTGTCCTCTCTGGCTCCCCTATTAATTCCAACCAATACGGACTCAGCTTCCAAAACCCTCTAACCTCCCTGGCCCCTATACTCACTGAGGTCACCATCAGGGAGTGATCCGAGACCCCTCTCGGATAGTATACTACATCCTTTATTATTGGCGCTGCCTCTGCATTCCCCAGGGTCATGTCAATTCTGGAGAAGGTGGAGTGGGAGGAAGAGAAGCAAGAGTATTGCCTAACTCCAGGATTCCGGACCCTCCACATATCCAACAGGCCTGCCTCCTCCAGGAAATGACCCAACCGGCCCCCTGCTACACTGTTTACTTGGACTCTCGGTGGAAATCTGTCCATCTCTCTGTTCACCACTTCATTGAAATCCCCTAATACTATCACCGGGGTATCTATTTTATCCAACATAAACTCCATTAAGTTATACAGCACTTCCAATTTAAAAGGTGGGGGGATATAAATGTTAGCAATGACAAACATTCTGTTTTCAATAGAACAGTATAAAAAAACATAACGACCCAAACTATCTATCCTGGTCTGCCTACAGGAGAACATCACACTTCTTGTTACCAGTATACTCACCCCCCTCGAGTAGGAGGAGTACACCGAGTGGTATTGAGCCTGGAACCTTCTACTTGGAAGACATTTCATCGTATCCTTTGTCAAATGAGTCTCCTGTAGGCAGACCAAGCCCACCCCCCTTATTTCTAGCAGTGAAAAAATGGAGGCCCTCTTATTTGAATTCCCCATCCCCCGTACATTCCAGGAGCCTATCTTGAGAATTTTCGACTGCATCGGACAGACAACAAGCAGGTATTGGCCTCAGAAAACCTACGACAGTGGACATCTTCAACTTGGTATATTGTCTTGTGCCAAAAAATAACACCTCCTTACCCCTTAAAAAAAAAAAAAAAAAAAAAAAAAAAGGAGTGTTCCCTTAATTACCCTCTGTGCTTCGTTTCTATTATTTCCCTTTCTAGTGAACTTTCTTGGTGTTCCCCTTTCCTTTTTCCCCATGTTCCTATTCGTAGTGTTTATATTTACCACACATGTGCTTAATCCTACATCCCCCCTCCCCCCCTTCCCCCTAACTACCCCCGCAGTTACTAAGTGCATTTTAATTCCAAAAATAAGTTTGCAACCCCCTTTCCTCTCCACCACCCACCCCCCCTCTCCCTCCCCCCCACCAATCCCCCCCAACCCTTCCCCCCTCTCTCCCCCACCTTACCAGGTTTGCCCCTGGGGCTTTGTTCGTGACCACCTCATATATTCCCTTCACAACACTTCTTCCTAACATTCCCCCCCCTCCCTCTATCAATAATATCCACATGTGCCAAAATCTAAGTATAATATCCTCCTCCTCCCTCATTCCTACTCTACCATACCCCATCATTCTTCCTCTCTATACCAAGTTCAATTATTCCCCACAGTCCAGGTTTCCTTATCTTCTTATCAGGCGTCCTGCCTCTCTGGGCTCCGTTCTTTAAATTTCAATCTTTGCTTGTTTTCTTCATACCAGCGTGTTGCCCCCGCCGGGGAATCGAAAACGAGAACCTCCCCAGTTGCCTCAACCCGTAGCCTAGCTGGGTACAATAAGGCATACTTGACTTCAAATTTTTGAAGAGTGCGTTTGATCTCCCCGAACCCTTCCCTGCGTCTCTGCAGCTCTGGCGAGAAGTCCGCGAAGAATGAGACCTTTGCTCCGTTATAAAGAATAAGTCCCTTCTCTCTGGCTCTGCGTAGTAGAGTTAACTTGTCACAATGATTCAAGAATTTCATTAACAAGGACCTGGGGCGCCCTCCAGGGAGTGGAGCTCTGAAGGGGACCCGGTGGGCTCTCTCAATCGCAAATTGTGCAGTAAATGCATCTCTTCCGAATGTTTCTATGAGCCATCCTTCCAAAAAAGCAATGGGATTATGCCCCTCACATCTCTCTGGGAGGCCTACTATTCTTATGTTATCCCTTCTCAGGCGATTTTCCATTTCATCCATTTTCTCATTGATTCTACCCAGTTGCTGCTTCATGGTTTTAACATCTTGCTGTAGGGGAAAAACATCATCCTCCACTTGGCTCACTCTTCCCTCTAAGCCCGTTATTCTATCCACTGCCTTTTGCAACTCCTGCTTTATTAATAACAGTTCATCTTTAACCTCTTTAATTTGGCCACTTAACCCCTCCACTGATGCTTTACAGGAATTGATCGCTTGCAATACTTCCCTCAGGGTAGGTTCTACCTCAATGGCGGAGACGGTGGTTGGGAGTGGTAGCTGAGTTTTTTCCCCTGCCCCTGTACCTTTATTAACATTCGGGTTTTTATGCCCTGCTCCAACTGCAGATGATGATGCCTGTCCTTGACTTTTCCTGTCCCCAGTAGCCTTGGGTTGTGGAAGTTGCCCGTTTTTGGTAGGGGTTTGTTCAGGGGTATGTGCAAACCTCTCCAGCTTTGCTGCTGCTGCTGCCGCCTGGTTCCCCTTCTCCTTTGCTGACCGTAGTGACTGGGGGCCCAGGTTCTCCATATTACCTGGCTCCTCCCCTCTCCTCCTGGACATTGCCTTTGTCACTTTTATTTCTTTTATATACCCAGGTAGTCAATACCACCAGGAGAAACAGGCTGAGGAAAAGCAAAGACCAGGGGATAGCAAAAAAGTTTTGGCTGAACTTACACAGACAAATACTGCCCCTTAATGCATAGGGATCTAACTGCAACCCTGCAATCAGCCGGTGTACTTATTCGGCAATCTGAGTGTTTGTTGTGCTAGTAAGATGCATCACATATGCCCGTTCACTCACTCCTCCATTCCCCTGTTATAGTATAGGGTCAACTCAAACAGTCCTTTAGTCTTTATCCGAGCACAGTGAGCTATGGTAAAATGACAGGGTTAAACCCTCTTTCCAAGTCCCGCTCACCTGCTCCGGTCCCCACAGTCCCAGGGCCCAGCATCCAACTCCTTACCGGCCTCCACGGGGTATCCCAGACAGTTTGGCATAGAAATCAGCTCTGGACTTCTGTTCCACCACCACCCGTCCACCTCTCCTCCTCTCTCGGCACTCCGTAGCGGCACACTGAAAGCCGCTCCACCGGCTCCCAAGCGCGCAGGCGCAGTAGCTGCCGCGGCTCCAGTGAGGGCGCCTCGATGCGGCTAGTATGTTCAGGCAGCCGGCTTCTCCGTCCAGGGGCACTTCCTCGCCCGCCCGCTTCGCATCGGCACGCCGAAATCCAAGTGCCCGCAGCAGCAGCCGACCAAACACTCCAGCCCTCCAGTATCAGCAGGTAACCGGCAAGGTGGAGAGACTCTCAGCACACCGCTCGCTCTGCTCCACACTCCATCCACACCCACGTCCGGTCACGCCCCCCCCCAAAAAGAAAGCTTTTATTCGCATTTCTAATTACAATATTAGTGTCTCCACTCAAACTTTTTAAAGCCTCTTTTTCAGTGTCTGTAAGGTTATCTTGTGTGTGACTTCTATGGTGACTGCGTGCCAGGTTAGTCAGATCCCTCTCCACAAGCTCCTGAAACAAATCCAAATCCTTGCCCCTTGACCCCACTGAAAAAAATCCGATCTAGATTTAAATGGAGTCACCCGACCCTCTAATGTGCGGTCATTCGAGCAAGGATTGGATTCACTGGCTAAATCTATGAGATCATTCAATGCACATACATCATGAACATCTGACGAGAGGGAGGAGACTCACCTGCACAAGGTATAACCCCCTGATCCAAAACGTCTTCGTCACCTGGATTGCTAAAATAATGTTTTCTTAAAGTCAAAGCCCGTGCAAATTTATTGACATCTAGTATCATTCCAAATAAGTCAAAATGTTTAGTTGGACAGAAATTTAAAACCCTTGACAATAATGAATTTTCAGTTGCAGACAAAAGGCGTTTAGACAAATTAATCACATTGGCAGTTAATGTAGGACCCGATCTCGTAGTGAGTAGCGATTCCTGGATTCTTCTTTTGTGTCTCTTCCCTCCTCTCCTTGTTTTCCTGATTTTCTCATTGATGTTTTCTTTTTGTTGAAGCTGTGGGCAGACTTTAAATCCGGTTTATTGCCTGAACGATCGACACCCATCGGATGACTAGATTCAGGGGAGGAGTCTAAAGCGGTAACAGCCACGGTATTATTAGCTGATTCACATAATCGGAAAAGCTGACTCTTTTCTTGGTTGAAAACTTTCGTGATCGACCAGAGTAAAATGGAGCTTTTTTCCATGTATATACATTGGCATTTTCATAATCAATCCGATCCCTGGTCATTTTTTCTTTTTTGGTGGCCATAACACCCTTCTCCAATTTATCAAGCCTTTTGCTGAGTTGACTGTCCAGATCAGAGAAACCCATAAGGTTTTGTTGAGTAGACAATTCTTTTTGAATTGCAGACATGTCATTTTGCAAAATCTCAAGTTCTTTCTCTTTTGAGGTGACGACGATCTGCATTAGTTTAAAGGAACTAGTCAACAGAGTGTCAGTCCATTCCTGTTTAAGCTCATCATTGAACAGGTCAAAAGCTCACCCCTGCACTCTGCACCTAGTGCATCCCTGCACTCTGCACCTGACGCACCCCGGTACTCTGCACCTAGCACACCACTGCACTCTGCACCTAGCGCACCCCTGCACTCTGCACCTAGCGCACCCCTGCACTCTGCACCTAACTCACCCCTGCACTCTGCACCTGGCGCACCCTGGCACTCTGCACCTGGCGCACCCCTGCACTCTGCAAATGGCACACCCGTGCACTCTGCACATGGCGCACCTCTGCACTCTGTACATAGCGCACCCCTAAAGCCTGCACGTAGTACACCCCTAAACCCTGCAGGCAGTGCACCCCTCAAACTTGCACTCTGTACATAGCGCATCCCTGCACTCTGTACCTAGCATACTGCTGTACCCTGCACTCTGTACATAGCACACCCCTCAACCCTGAACTCTGTATGTAGCGCACCTTTCAACTATGCACTCTTTATGTAGTGCGTCCCTCAACCCTGCACTCTGTACATAGGGCATCCCTCAATGTTACTGCAGTTTGGCCACACCCACAATTTGATGCAGAGGTAATGATGTACAGTAACCTCTAGCAACCAATCAGTGAGCAGTAATGAATTGCAGTAATCTCTAGAAACCAATCAGTGAGCAGTAATGATGTGCAGTAACCTCTAGCAACCAATCAATGAGCGGTAATGATGTGCAGTAACCTCTAGCAACCTATCAGCAAGCAGAAATTATCTGCTGTAACCTCTAGCAACTAATCAGTGAGCGGTAATGATGTGTTGTAACCTCTAGCAGCCAGTCAGTGAGTGGTAATGATATATTATAACCTCTGGCAACCAATCGCAATTGCTGCCTGATCTGCTGCAGTAAACTCATTATGAGTCTAGGGGAGGGGAAGGTCCAAGAAAATGTTTGCCCAGGGTCCAATCAATATTAAAGATGGCCCTGAGCACCAGCCCTGCCAATCAGTGCCCATCAGTACAGCCTCATCAGCGCACATCAATGAGAAAGAAAAATTACTTATTTGCTAAATTTTACAACAGAAACTAAGAACAACGTTTTTGTTTTTTTTTTAATTTTTGAGCTTTTTTCGTTTGTTTAGCAAAAAATAAAAAACCCAGTGGTGATAAAATATCACCACAAGAAAGCTCTATCTGTCTCCAAAAATGATCAAAACGTAATATGGGTGCAGTGTTGTATGACTGCGCAATTGGCATTCAAAGTGCACCCCCCCTTTTACCCTTTATGCTACATATAGGGATAGAGGCACATGACTGGCTGGTATTTTTTACTACAATCTATGGATTTTTGTATCCTGATTAAAGAAAGCAGACCTTACTTTTCGGTCTGCGTTTACTTATAGGATATGCAGAGTTCATGTTTATATTTACTTAGCCCTCTGCCTTACATCTACGGTTAAGCAAACTTGTTCATTTTCATGTGGTCCAATTCTGCTGGGTTGGCTAATTGTCTCTGCTGCACCAGGGAGCTGCGATGTGCACCGGGCGCCTTCCTCTTCCCCTCCGCCCTCTCTGGACATGGAGGATTGGGCGGGTATTTACCTGATGCGCATAGGCACCACGCCCCCGCCGCGTCAATCACCTGGCGTCACGGTGGCGGTGTTCTGTCAATTTCTCCAACCCATCAGAAACTCTAACCACGTCACTTCCAGTTTATTTAAAACCTTAGTAATTGGAGATTTCGAGGAATTGGTGGTTGGACACAACATCGACAACTGAATAGAGTCAGGTACAGGAAGATTGAGCTATTTTGACAGCACAGCGATTAACGAGGACAAAGTTGACACCGCCTTGGACACGGACATTTTGTTGGCTAGTATCGGAGCAAAGTAAGAATCTCTGCTCATAATATCCTGCATTGGACTCTATTCGGTTGTCGCTGTTGTGTCTAGCCACCAATTCGTCAAAAACTTCAATTACTGCTGGTTTAAAGAAACCAGAAGTTAAGTGGTTGGAGTTTCTGACGGGTTGGAGAATTTGACAGAACACCGGTGCATCTTTTTGAACCTCAGTGGCTGTTCTATGTGGGAGGCCTTGTTGGCATCAATTGCAGGCGTCGGAAGCAACTTAGGTGCGGACGCCTCTCCTCATTAACCACACCAGCATGACGCTGGGAGAGACCTGTGACCATACCTTATGTATATAATACCCCCAGTTGCAACAGACTGTCTTTCCAGTTTCCCATCTTGGGTACATTGTAACCACACTTGGATCTCGGTTTCAATAAGTATATCCTTTATCCCACACTTGCTCTTTGTTTCTCTGATTTTACAAATAGTCACAGGCTTATGTCACTCATGTAAGCAGCATCATCAATTATATAATGGTTATACATAATTCATTACTTTTATAGAAACCTTTAGGAGCTGCTATTGGCACCATCACAGATTATAACATGGAGACCTATATTCTCTGGGGTTTTGAATGTCTGCACCTTGGGCATCCACAGGCCTGCACTGCCACAGCTCCTGGGACAGATACTCCCAGTAGCCCTCAGTTTTTTAGTACCGCATGTTGAACTTGGAGCTGACTTGTAAGTAATTCAGAAATGGACATCTTTTTCCTCCCTCTCTCACTTCCCCTTTGTTTGGGCTAAGCATCAGATTATATTGCTATCTTTATGTTTTTTGCAGATATGCATCTTGCATCCGCTTCTGAGGAAGTGGAGCGAATTCCATGAAACGCGTCAAGATTTTTGGATGCAGCTATATCCTAAATATGCAGTTTTAGTTTAGATCTTATTATAAAATTTCTGCAATTATGAATGATGTTTATGACACCGATTACAAATCAGCTCCTAATATTATATATTGCAATGTGCTATGATAATGTCTGTGTATATTTATGAATTGCAATATGCCATATGTTATCTGTATATATATGAATTAATAAATATCTGTGTGTATGTGTATGCAATATGCAATGTGCCATATGGTATCTATATATACTGTATATAAAATAATAAATATGCCATCATGTATTGATCATCTTACCAAGTTGTGTGCCACATGCCTCAAATTCTTTCCTTTTTAATTTCAGATATAGGGATGAAGGTGCATGACTACAGTATGTCATGTGCTTCATCTAAAGTCCCAAAAAGCCCTTTTACCCATTATGCCCAAACAAGCTATTTTCTTTGCTAAAACATGCAGCCGCAGTCAGCACTGTATAAACTGTATGTAGCATATACATGCAGTATGCAGAGCCATGTTCTAGCAGCGGTACGGGAATTTCCTGTCCCGTTTCTGGAACAAAATCAACGGGGTGGGTGCTGCTAAGCGATTCACAGGAAGCCTTGTATTTTCTGAATGAATGGCTAAGCTGGAGAGGCAGACCGATAACATCACAATCTCCACTTCAGACAATCAAAGAAGCTTTGTTATCATTCATAAAATACAAGGCTTCCTGTGAATGGCTGAGCAGCACTCAGCCCGACTTTATTTTGTTCCGGGAATGGGATGGGAAGTGCTTGTACCACGTCCCGAACACAGTGCTGTATACTGTATGTAGCTGATATATTAGTGAAGGACATAGTTTGGCCCAAACAAACTATTTAAAGTGATAGAAAAGCTGGAGATAAGCTTTTACAGACATGGCTCAGCTGAGCCTACAATGCTAATTGAAGAACATTATGGCTGAAGCTGGCTTTAGGTAAAGCCTGAACATCTACCTGGAAAAACGTAATGAAACAATAAATACATAGCTCTCAACTGTCCCTGGTTATGAGGGACTGTTCCTGATTTGGAACAAAGTCCCTCTGTCCCTCTTTCCCCCTCATTTGTCTCTCATTTTGGTCTGATCTATATAGATGTATATACAATGCACTATTTAGCTGTCAAAAATGTGTTTCCCAGTGCTAAACCTTTCATCCAATTTCTAAATGGCTGTATTTGTAAAAACAAATTGTTTTTTTTCTGTATAATTTTCCTTTAAGGGGGCATGGCAGGGGTGTGTGTCCTACATACTTTTGCTAATAGGTGTTCCTCATTTCCAACTCAAAGGGTTGGGAGGTATGTACAGAAGATTACAGGTGGCAGCCCTGTAAGTCTGAAAAACAGGTCGGATGCTAAAAAGCCTAAAAATCTGATCTGGTGGAATGTGCCCTGACAGGTAAAAAGGGTTCTTTGCCCCTAAGGTCATAAGCTTGAATGATGAGCATATAAATTCACCTACTGATAGTGGAACAAGAAGTATGCTGTCCCCTACCAGGCCCTTGCAAAACAACAAGCAGAGAATTGGACAATCAAAAGCAGTGGCGGCTGGCGCTCAAAATTTTTTGGGGGGGCGCAAACAAACTGAAAAATTCTGAAAAACAGAAAAAAAAACCATCAATTGCAGCCTCTTTGTGCCATCAATTGCAGCCACTGTGCCAATAAAATGCAGCCACTGTGCCCACCATATGCAGCCTCTGTGTCCACCATATGCAGCTTCTGTGCCTACCATATGCAGCTTCTGTGCCCATCATATGCAGCTTCTGTGCCCATCATACACAGCTTCTGTGCCCATCATATACAGCCTTTGTGCCCATCATATGCAGCTTCTGTGCCCATCATATGCAGCTTCTGTGCCCACCATATGCAGCTTCTGTGCCCATCATGTGCAGCTTCTGTGCCCATCATATGCAGCTTCTGTGCCCATCATATGCAGCTTCTGTGCCCATCATATGCAGCCTTTGTGTCCATCATATGCAGCTTCTGTGCCCATCATGTGCAGCTTTTGTGCCCACCATATGCAGCTTCTGTGCCCATCATATGCAGCTTCTGTGCCCACCATACACAGCTTCTGTGCCCATCATATGCAGCCTTTGTGCCCATCATATGCAGCTTCTGTGCCCATCATATGCAGCTTCTGTGCCCACCATACAAAGCTTCTGTGCCCATCATATGCAGCCTTTGTGCCCATCATATGCAGCTTCTGTGCCCATCATATGCAGCTTCTGTGCCCACCATATGCAGCTTCTGTGCCCATCATGTGCAGCTTCTGTGCCCATCATATGCAGCTTCTGTGCCCATCATATGCAGCTTCTGTGCCCATCATATGCAGCCTTTGTGTCCATCATATGCAGCTTCTGTGCCCATCATGTGCAGCTTTTGTGCCCACCATATGCAGCTTCTGTGCCCATAATATGCAGCTACTGTGACAGACCCCACTCTCCCGCCATCAGACCAGCACTTACCCCATCCGGGTGATAGCAGGGAGCTGTGGGATGGGCAGGCGATGGCTCCGGCATCCTCCATGGTTCCCGTGCGTCTCCTCCTCCATTCCGCTGGCCGCGGGGCATGCAGCACACCGGCAGTACCTCGCAGGAGGAGGTCCGGCACTTACCGTGCTGTTGGGTCCTCTCCGCTCCTGTGTCTCCTCTTTCAGCAGCGGCAGCAGAGAAGTCCGATCCCCCAGCTTTCTCCCCTGTGCATCTCTTCCTCCAAAGTGCCGGGCATCCAATAGGATGCCCGGCGCTTTGGCCAATCAGGAAACAGGTCTCACTGACTCCTGATTGGCGGGGGGGGGGGGGGATGTGGTGTAAAAATAGCGAAAATTTATTTGCTATGGTCACACAACAAGGTGGAATATCAGGGCGCACTCTCTGCGCCCGAGCCCACCCTTTTTTGAAGTCTATTAGAGCCTCAGGCTCTAATCAGGTGCTTCAGAAAAACACCCCCAGTCCATGCATCCTGAAAGGGGCTGGGCGCATGGATAGGGAGGTGGCGGCTGGGTATAGGGGGGGCGGCGCCCGTGCTCCCACAATGCACGGGCCGCCCCTGGTCAAAAGGGTTCTATAGCTGAGATCTTCTAGACAAGAGAAGGAAATCTTCCATTGTCTGGAAGTGTTAAGCTGGCCATATATGAATTGAATTTTGGCCCTTTCAGCAGGAACCAGCTTAATTTCGATCCATCCATGGCTGTTCCTGTTCATGGGCGGCACAGTGGTGCAGTGGTTAGCACTCTCGCCTAGCAGTAAAAAGGGTCGCTGGTTCGAATCCCAACCACGACACTACCTGCCTGGAGTTTGCATGTTCTCCCTGTGCCTGCGTGGGTTTCCTCCGGGTACTCTGGTTTCCTCCCACACTCCAAAGACATGCTGGTAGGTTAATTGGCTTCTGTCCAAAATTGGCCCTAGTATATGAATGGGGACCTTGGATTGAGGGTAGGGACTGATGTGAGTGTGCGATGTACAGGGTTAGGGACAAGGGTCAGGGTTGTAGACACACACTCACTCAGGTTGAACTGGATGGACTGGTGTCTTTATTCAACCTTACTAACTATGTAACTATGTAACTATGAGAAGGTGATCTATCAATCGACTTTTAATGAACGGTCCTGCTGGAAGAACCGACTAAGGCCTGAACATCCACCTGGAAGAACTTAATGAAAGTATGAACAGAAGATTACAAGTGACTTTTTGGCCTAAAAGCAAAACTCTGTGTGACAGAAAACTAGCACTGCACATCACCCTGAACACACCATCCCCACCGTGAAACATGATGATGACAGAATCATATGGGGGAAGATTTTCTTCAGCAGGGACAGGGGAGCTGGGCAGAGTTGATGGGAAGATGGATGGAGCCAAATACAGGGAAATCTTAGAAGAAAACCTGTTAGAGTCTGTAAAAGACTTGAGACTGGGGCGGAGGTTCACGTTCCAGCAGGACGACTCTAAACATACAGCCAGAGCTACAATGGAATGCTTTAGATCAAAGCATATACATGTGTTAGAATGGCCCAGTCAAAGTCCAGACCTAAACCCAATTGAGAGTCTGTGGCAAGACTTGAAATTGCTGTTCAGAGATGCTCTCCATCCAATCTGACAGAGCTTGAGCTATTTTGCAAAGAAAAATGGGCAAAAATGTCACTCTCTGGATGTGCAAAGCTGGTAGAGACATCCCCAAAACCCGGTCTTCTTTCCGGGTTTTGAATCTTTAGCCTTCTGCCCTGTTTGGCTGGGACAAGAAGCCAGAACCCGGAAGTGACACGGTGGCGAATATTGATTTGCTAAAATCACAAGTGGCAGTGCTCTGCGCCCCGAGGACAACTTAAAACAAGCCAATTAGAGCTTCAGGCTCTAATCACATGCTTGTAAAGAAAAGACAAACCTAATAGAAACCTATTAGTCCGGCGCCCCGCACAGGTTTAGAACAATTGATTTTAAAATAAATGATAATATGACTAACATTTTTTAACTTTAAGATGTTAAAAAATGTATTGCCGCGTACACACGATCGGAAATGCCGCCAGCAAAACTCTGATGAGAGCTTTTTGTCAGAAAATGCGACCGTGTGTATGCTCCATCGGTCTTTTGCTGGCGGAATTCCAACCAGCAAAAGATTGAGAGCATGTTCTCTATTTTTCGGTCGGGAAAAGTTCCTTTCTGAAAATGCGTTCATCTGTATGCAATCCGGATGCGCAAAAAAATCACGCATGCTTGGAAACAATTTGACGCATGCTCGGAAGCATTGCACTTCATTTTCTCGACTCATCGTAGTGTTGTACTCCACCGCGTCCTTGACGGTCGAAAGTTCAGAGAACTTTTGTGTGACCGTGTGTATGCAAGGCAAGCTTGAGCGGAATTCCGATCGTGTGTATGCGGCATTAGTCATGTTATTTAAAAATAAATTATTCTATGATTATGCAAACTCACTTGGGGGGGGGGGGTGGCTCCTCTGTGCCCCTTATGGCCGACACTGCGCCCAACACAGTCTTACTGCACCTGGTGTGAATGTACCCATAGGCTCCGTGCACATATATGCGGCCGCGGCTTCAGCATGGAAGTCTGGTGCGGTTCTGTTCACCGGTTATGGTGCGTATAGGACCCGCACATGTGTAAACTGGCTGCATTGAGAAGGCTGCCGGTTCACATGTGATGCAAATCGGATGCAGTTCAAAATGCATCTGATTTGCATATATGTGAACGGAGCCTTAAGCGGAAATCCAGTCATGCTTTGTTCCAGCTCTGCCTCCCCCTCTGGTGCCGCCATTATAGCGTGTGTACAGGTGTGCTGAAGGGCAGTGTCTGGCAGAGCCCTCCAGCATACAGTATCTGCGCACTTGCAGGTGATTTCCTACCCACGCGCACAGTCATCTGACTTCCCGAACAGGTGTCTTTGCACATGCATGGAAAACTCTAAGCGCAGATGGTTGGTAATCCCGCGTGTGCTCATATGGGCTGCAGGGCTGGCTACGGACTGGAATCCCTGTGGTACATCTGTGCACACACAGGCAGGTGAGGAGAAAAATTTTTATTTCTCAATTAGACAAGAAATGATCACCAGTAAAAGAAAAATGATGCCCAATTGTAAGGGTAGATTTCAGTGGTGGCCCGTCCTAAGCCCGCCCTCCATCCATGCGTCTGGCCCCCTAGTGTATATGAGGGGTGCTGAATGCAATGTTTTGTTTTTTTTTGAGCCAGAGGCTCTAATAGGCTTCAAAAAAGGGTGAGACCCATCACCTGATTGGCTGAAAGGACAGGCTATCCTATTGGATGCCTAGGAGGAGGGAGGAGACGCACGGTGGAAGCCGCCAAGATGCAGAGGAGGAGTAGCCACCCGCTGGCCATAGGAGTGCTGCTTGCCCGCGACCTAGATGGGGTAAGTGTGGGGCTGCATAACCAACTAACCGGGGGGGGTGGTTGTTTGTTGCCCCCTCCAAAACTATAAACCACCAGCCGCCACTGGTCTAAACATGGGATCGTTTTTTCAGAGGCAATTGACAGGCAGGGAGAAGGTGACGTGATGCCTCCTCACTGCCTGTCTTAACCCCATTTCTGCTGACAAATCAGCTGCAGCGGTGTGCATTGCAGTTGTGGGGCGTTTGTGGTATTTCTCCATTCGGCCTAATGGGTAGCGTTGGCGGGGCTTGCCACCCGACACTCGCTGCATGTTTGGTGGCTTTTGCTGCAGGTGCGAAGGGGAGGAGGCAGGGCAACATGACTAGACCTTAGAGTAGGTTCACAATGCATCCGGCTCTGTGTGCAGCATTTGCAAGGGCACAGCAGCCCATTCATTGGAATGGGCTTCTGTACCTACAGGAAATGCAGGGAAGTCCACCATGTGGATTCACGCACCCAAAAACCCAGATGTGTGGGGGTGCCATTAAGAAAAAATGTCACCCCTGCGTGTCTGCAAAAGAGCAGCAGGTCTTGCCTGTGGGTCAGGGAATATGTGCAATTTACACGCGTTTCTAGACCTGCTACAGTGTGAACCTAGCCTTTGGGTGAAGGTCCCATGCACACTGGGCTTAAGCAAACGCCATTTCTTTCGGCAGAAGAAAAAGCTCATATAGAGCATTTTTTCACAGGTGTTTAGAAGCGTTTAGCGTTTTTTTCTGCCAGAAAACTCGTCCTAAAAATGCAAACCAGAAGGGGTTTTTTGCCTCTAAATGCTGAGCTTAAAATATGCCTCTAATGCCGTGTACACACGGGCGGACTTTTCAGCATCAAACGTCCGACGGTCTTTCTGACGGACTTTCGACAGAGTTACGATGGATTTTCGGATGACCGGACTTGCCCACACATGAACAGACTAAAGTCCGTTCGAAAGTCCGTTGGACTGAACGTGATGACGTACGAAGGGACTAGAATAAGGAAGTTCATAGCCAGTAGCCAATAGCTGCCCTTGCGTCCTTTTTTTGTCCGTCAGACTAGCATACAGACGAACTGATTTTTCGACCGGACTCAAGTCCGTCGGAAAGATTTGAAACATATTCAAAATCCAAAGTCCGTCTGATTTTCGACAGAAAAAGTCAGCTGAAGGTCCGATGAAGCCCACACACGGTCAGATTGTCCGATGGATTTGTTCCGTCGGACCAGTCCGGTCGAAAAGTCCGCCCGTGTGTACACGGCATAAGGCTTGATTCGCACACTTTTGACTTTGGAGTGCAACTTTAATCTGACTTTACATTCTCTCCTCAGTCTTCACACAGGAAAAGGACGGGTATACCGACAACGACAGTATTGTTAGCAACACGCCACAGGATCTACCCTTGTGGCTAACAGAGGCCAGAGTGTGGAAAGGATTAGAGAAGCTTAACATAAATAAATTACCAGGACCAGATGACTTACACCAGAGAGTCCTTAAAGAACTGAGTCAGGTTATAGCCAGACCGCTATTCCTAATCTTCATGGAGAACATACTGAAAGGATTGGTACCAGCTGATTGACGAAGGGCCAATGTGGTACCAATATTCAAAAAAGGACAGAGATCTATTCCTGGGAACTACAGACATGTCAGTCTAACATCGGTAGTTTGTAAACTATTAGAGGGGTTGAGAAGGGACCATATCCAAGAATTTGCTGATGAAAACTAGCAATTAGCAGTAATCAGAACGGGTTTAGGAAAGGTCTCTCTTGCCAAACCAACCTATTAACATTTTACGAGAAAGTGAGCTGCGATCTGGACAAAGGTAGGCCGGTGGATGTGGTATATTTGGATTTTGCAAAAGCATTTGATACAGTTCCCCACAAATGCTTAATCTACAAGCTGAGGTCTGTAGGCATGGACCATAGGGTAGGTACCTGGATAGAAAACTAGCTATGGGAGCATAGCCAGAGAATTGTGATAAAAAAACGTATACTCAGAATGGTCTAAAGTGGTTAGTGGGGTACCCCAAGGTTCTGTCCTGGGAGCAATTCTGTTTAATTTATTTATAAATGATATAGAGGGTGGGATAAATAGTTCGAGCTCAGTGTTTGCTGACGACACAAAAATATGCAGGGCAATAACAACACAGCAGGATATAGAAACTTTACAAGAGGACCTGAATAAATTAATGGAGTGGGCTACTGCATGGCAAATAAGGTTTAACATTGGTAAATGTAAAGTGCCTTGAAAAAGTATTCAAACCCCTTGAAATTTTCCACATTTTGTCATGTTACAACCGAAACTGTAAATGTATGTTATTGGGATATTATGTGATAGACCAACACAAAGTGGCACATAATTGTGAAGTGGAAAGAAAATGATAAATGGTTTTCAAAACTTTTTCAAATAAGTATGTGAAAAGTGTTAATACACTTAATACACTTTATAGTTAATACTTTGTAGAACCAACTTTCACTGCAATTACAGCTGCAAGTTTTTTTGGGTATGTCTCTACCAGCTTTGCACATCTAGAGAGTAACATTTTTGCCCATTATTCTTTGCAAAATAGCTCAAGTTCTGTCAGACTGGATGGAGAATTTTAAAGACTTGCCACAGATTCTCAATTGGATTTAGGTCTGGACTTTGACTTGGCCATTCTAACACATGAATATACATTGATCTAAACTATTCCATTGTAGCTCTGGCTGTATGTTTAGGGTCGTTGTCCTCAGGGCCATCTTTAATATTGATTGGACCCTGGGCAAACATTTTCTTGAGACCCCCCCCCCCCCCCCATTCCATGCAATTTCGCTCTTCACCTGCTCTGAGACCTGAGACATACAGAAGATAGCAGCTAAACTCAAAATCAGTTTACTGAATCAGATCAGGCAGTGATTGTGAACATTTGCCAGAGGTTACAGTGTATCCTTACCGCTCACTGACTGGCTGCTAGAGGTTACAGCACATATTATGGCTCACTGATTATTTGCTAGAGGTTACAGCACATGACTTCTGTTTGTTGATTGGTTGCTAGAGATTACTGTACATCAATACTGCTCACTAATTGGTTGCTAGAGGTTACTGCACACTATTACTACTCATTGATTGGTTGCTAGAGGCTATTGCATATCCTTACCACTCAATGATTGGTTGCAAGAGGTTAGTGAACATCATTACTGCTCACTTATTCAGACATCCTAAGTCTCCTGCGAATAGCGGGAGTCTCCCGCATTTGACAGCGGGCTCCCGGACACCCGTGAGCGCCAGGTGATTTCCCGGCTGTGCCTGTTACTCAGCAATAGACAGAGCAGCCTGAGCAGCTGAATGGAGTACGGCCGCTTGGGCCGCTTGGGCTGCTCTGTCTTCTGTCTGAGTGACAGGCGCAAGGGGGTCTGAACCCCCCCCCCCCCAGAGCAGAGCATGTGCCGTTCCAAAGCTGGCCGCGCTTGGCGGGGAAGCAGGCACAGTAAGGTCTTGGCGCCTTTTACAAAATACAGCAGGGCCGGCCGGGGGAGCTAGGAGGACTCAGGAGTGAGAGCGGCCGCTCCTCCTGGCTCCTTCAGGGGGCTGGTGTCCCTGCTCTCCACCGCGCCTTGTCTCTCCTGCCTGCAGATCAGCCTGACGGGCCCCAGACTCAGAGACTTTAGTTATCCACGATCCGTCCTGCTCCCTGCTGCCCCGACCCTGAATGCAGAAGCACATGCGAGCAGAGGTATTCTGTAGTTTGAGGAGATTTGGAGGTGTGCAATGTGTGTTTTATTCACTGTTGTGGCACGGCTTCAGTCACTGCTTCTCCCTCTTCATGTGTGCATTCCCCGGCTACCATGTGCTACCTGTGTCCGGTGGTGAAGCCTGTTGATTTACTGCCTGCTGCTTCCATAAGCCTAAGACCCCATACACACCATCAGATTTTCTGCAGATTTTTGTCTTCAGATTTACCAAAACCATGTAGTACAAGGGCCTGCCTGACTGCATACAAATTGAAACTGTTAAGGTTTGACCTCATATTATATGGTTTTGGTAAATCTGAAGACAAAAATCTGCATAAAATCTAATAGTGTGTATGGGGCTTAAGTGTGTTCCCGAGGCATGTGGAGGAGGTTGAGAAGCGCTACAAGTCAGATAGTCGCTTTTGACATGAATTGCACTGCTTATTGCTTCTCTCTATGTTTGCATTCCTAGGCTGCATATACTGTGCTCTGCAGAGAAGTCCTGTTAACTCTTCACTTGCTGCCACCTAACTGCTCTGCTGCCACTACCATCTGTTCACTTTGTAGCCTGCTCACACCCAAGCATAGTGAGGAGTGACTGTATGTGGACAATTTTTAATCATCAGTTTTTTTTTATATTACCAGCCCTATATGGACATTCACCAATGGTCACGTGTACTTTTTGAACAGTTCATTTAGGTAGGTACAGTCACTATCTAGTGAAGTACATGTAGGTGTGCCATTATTAATTTCTCCTCTTGCAGCTGGTGTTCTGGGTACTTTTCTTTGATTTATGTGATCCTCCCTGTGTATCCGGTATGTTTCTGTGTAGGGGTGCTGCAGCAGCAAATGCATAATTTAAGCCTTCATTGGCTGTTACAGGTCCAAGCCATTAGGCTGGTTTGCTGTGCCATTGTCAAACCTTTATCTGCAGTATCTCTCTGAGGACATTGTTCAGGTGGTCCTCATATTCAGTCCCCTATGCAATATTCTATCTTATGGCTGCGCCAATCAATGTACGTGTGGACTGTATGTATGTGTGAACTGTATGTACCGTATTTATCGGCGTATAACACGCACTTTTTTCCCCTTAAAATCAGGGGAAAGTCGCAGGTGCGTGTTATAGGCCGATCCCCTGCGATCCCGAGCTGTCAAAATATCAAAATCGCCGACCGCGATTTAAAAATGGCGCCACCGGCGCCGGAATACACAGAGCCGGTCCTTGGCTCTTTCCGGCGGCTCTCGTTTACTTTCGGTTTCACTCGTAGTCCCGAGCGGAGCTATCCGAACCTACTCGGATAGCTCCGCTCAGGACTACGAGTGGAGCCGAAAGTGAACGAGAGCCGCCGGAAAGAGCCGAGGACCGGCTCTGTGTATTTCGGCGCCGGCGGCGCCATTTTCAAATCGCGGTCGGCGATTTTGAAGCCCAGCAAGCAGGGACAGGGGATCGAAGGCTGCACTGGGGCAAGGCTGCACTGGGGAAGGCTGCACTGGGGCAAGGCTGCACCGGGGAAGGCTGCACTGAGAAGGCTGCACTGACATGGCTGCACTGACAAGGCTGCACTGGGGAAGGCTGCACTAACAAGGCTGCACTGACATGGCTGCACTGGGGCAAGGCTGCACTGAGAAGGCTGCAATGATGGGCATTTAAATGTAAGTTTTTTTCCCTTCAACTTCCCTCCTAAAATTTTTTTTTCCTTAAAATTCCCTTCTAAATTGGGGTGCGTGTTATACGCCGGTGCGTGTTATACGCGGATAAATACGGTATGTGTGGACTGTATGTATGTGTGGACTGTATGTATGTGTGGACTGTATGTATGTGTGGACTGTATGTATGTGAGTGTACCGTATGTAGTGTTATTTTTCCTAGTAAAATTGGGGGGGTCGGCAGCGCCGGCGCGGAGCGTTACCTCCCTGAAATGAGTTTGCCACCTCCCTGAAATTAGTTTTTGCAGGTTGGGATGTGCTTATTGGTTGCTAAAGGTTACAGCACATCATCTCCTCACTGCCTGCACACCATGGACTGGGGTTGTGAGGGGACCCATCAATAAACAGAGAACTCCTAGGTATCCTAGGACTCCTGGGATCAGTGGCAAAGCTGGGGGAGGTGGGTGTGATCAGTGGAAATGCTGGGGGGTTGATGGGATCAGTGGCAGTGGTGGTGGTGGGGGGGTTGGATTAGTTAGCAGGCAGTACGCTGTGGCAAATTCTGAATCATGTAGAGCAAAGCTGGAAATCTTTGGCAAGTATATCCACTTAAGGACCGGTGCACGACTATGTACGTCGGCACAATGGCACGGCTGGGCAAATGGGCGTATGTATATATACGTCCATTTGAATTTCCCGCCGTGTCATTGCGTGCGTGCCACCGGCGGCGCGTGCGTGCGCCGGCCGGGAGCTCCGTGAGTCGGGTCGCGGGTCCTGCGGACTCGATCGCCGCGGGGATACCCGCGATCGTCTCACGGAGAGCAGGAACGGGGAGATGCTGATGTAAACAGCATCTCCCCGTTCTGGCTGGTGACAGTGTCACTCGATCTCTGCTCCCTGTCATCGGAGCAGAGATCAGTGTACTGACAGACACAGTCGAACCCCCCTACAGTTAGAAAACACTCCCTAGTACTGACTTAACCCCTCCCCGCCCCCTAGTGGTTAACCCCTTCACTGCCAGTGTCATTTACACAGGAATCAATGCATTTTTATAGCACTGATTGCTGTATAAATGACAATGGTGCCAAAAATGTGTCAAAAATGTCCGACATGTCCGCCATAATGTCGCAGTCACAATAAAAATCGCTGATCGCCGCCAAAACTAGTAAAAAAAAATTATTAATAAAAATGCTATAAAACTATCCCCTATTTTGTAAACGCTATAACTTTTGCGCAAACCAATCAATAAATGCTTATTGCGATTTTTTTTTAACCAAAAATATGTAGAAGAATACGTATCGGCCTAAACTGAGGAAAAAAAATGTTTTTTTATATATTTTTGGGGGGATATTTATTATAGCAAAAAGTAAAAAATAATGCGTTTTTTTCAAAATTGTCGCTCTTATTTTGTTTATAGCGCAAAAAATAAAAATCGCAGAGGTGATCAAATACCACCAAAAGACAGCTCTATTTGTGGGGAAAAAAGGACGTCAATTTTGTTTGAGACCCACGTTGCACGATTGCGCAATTGTCAGTTAAAGCGACGCAGTGCCGAATCGCAAAAAGTGCTCTGGTCTTTAGGCAGCCAAATGGTCCGGGGCTGAAGTGGATATAGTGGTGAATTCTACAGTGACTAATAAAATAACAGTGTAGCACTACTGAGGAATGTGAAGTGAATCACAAAGTAACAACTCAAAACAAAATAGGATAAAACAAAATATGAATAAAAAAAAAACTGTATGCAACACAGTAGGTGGTGTGTAACATAGAGTCCACAAAGGTGTAGAGTGATGTATTAATCCCGTAGGGGTGTCCTCAGGTATAAGGAAATGTTGTGTAACATAAAGTCCGCAAAAGTGTAGAATGATAGATTAATCCTGTGGGGGTGTCTTCAATTATAAGAAAGTGTTGAGAGACTTGTCTGTAGTCATTCTCAGTGACACTTCAGAGGTAAATAAATACTCTTACCAGCTACGGTGGGCCCCCAATGCCATACGACAGAAGGGGTCAAACAGGCTTGGTATCCGATGGAGTATGGATCGAATGCTGCTCCGGTGCTGGACACAGAGGAGTGGAAAAGGATCACAGGCGATGTCCTCAGCTCTCGGTCTGTAGAATCAACAGGTACTCTCCAGCCAGGCAATTGTCACACAAACTATTCCCGCATAGGCTCCAAAGGATAATCATGTAGAAAAAGGAAAGGAGGAGGACTCCAATAGAGCAGATCAATCAAGCACTAATACGATAAAAGCGATCACAAAAAAGGCTGATAAAAAATGTAAAAGCAATGTGGGGTACAAGAAATGCTGGCCCAACGCGTTTCGACACTAGGAGATCTTCTTCAACTGGGGCAAAACGTTTTCCACTCTGTGGAAAAAGAGCTGCACAGTTGAGGTAAGCATGACATGTTTGCTATTTAAAAAAAAAAAAGACAATCACTTTAACGAAAACAATATACGGGGATGTTTTTCTACACGCACACATACACACATAAGGGTTGAACTGGATGGACTGTTGTCTTTCTTCAACCTTACCAATTACAGTATGTAAAATAGCATCAAAGTAGTGCAGGAACTTTTTCAAAGTCGCTACCCTTTTAAGTGCCATTGAAAAGAATGGGCTGCGACTTGTCATGCGACTTTGATGTCAAAAGTTGCATGACAAGCCTCACAAGTCCTAATGTGTATGGACACATAGGATAACATTGAGCTGCTTCTACAGGAAAAGCGCTAACTCCTCTAGGAGCAGTCCAGTGTGCATGGACTGTGCTACAATGTATTACATTCTTATGTGTTTTTCATTTTTTGATACATTGAAGTAAAAATAGATCTATTTGTACAGATAAGTGAATACAGCTGGATTCAGATTATATTTAGAAATCCTTTTCAGGAATATCTCCTTTTACCCTACGTTCACACCTATGCATTTTTTTTTTAGTGCGTTTTGCAATTTTGCAGAAACGCACTAAAGTCCATTTCACGTGGTTTCCTATGGTACACGGTCACATCTATGCATTTTTCAGCCGGTGCGTTTTTGGAAAGGGTCAGGGACTTTTTTTCCCACAGCAGATTGCGTTTTGCTTTTAATAAACTTCAATAAACCCACACCAAAAACGTCATCGATCGGTGCATTCTGGCCCGCCGACGTCACAGGAGGGTGGTGCCACCAGGTGACATCGCCAGGTGGTTACGCCCCTTAGCTATTTAAGAAATGTCAAACGGCTGAGCAGGCAGACCACGGGAGCATTTTGGGTTTTTTTGGGTCGGTGAGGATGGATCTACATTTTTTTAATAAAGGAGTTGTCAAAAACTCTTGTAAAATCTTTCTTCACTTTTACACTTTTTTGATGAATGGGCAGGTGTACGATGTACCCGATACTCATGCACATGGGGGGGGGGGGGTGTTATCTGAGGGCCCGCTTGTTAAATGGGGCTTTCAGATTCTGATAAGCCCCCCATCTGCAGACCCCCACAACTACATCCCAGGGTTGTGGGGAAGAGGCCCTTGTCCCCATTAACGTGGGGACAAGGTGCTTTGGGGGCGTTCTCCCTAAAGCACCCACCCCCCATGTTGAGGGCATGTGTCCTGGTATAGTTCAGGAGGAGGGGGGGGGCACTCGCTTATCCTCTCCCTTTCCTGACCTGCCGGGCTGCATGCTCGGATAAGGGCTTGGAATGGATTTCGGGGGGACCCCACGCAATTTAAAAAAAAAAAATTGCTTTTGGGTTCCCTTTCAAATCCATACCAGACCCAAAGGGCCTGGTATAGATTTGGGAGAGGGGGACCCCACAATGTTTTATTCCTGATTTATTTTTATTTTTTTGCCGGCAATTCTATTTTTACATTCAGCTGTCAGCGGGGAAGCCCGCTGACAGCTGATGACTCATTGGTTGTTAAGAACACGGCGGCTGGCTTCTCGGCCCGCTCCTTAGCAACACAGCTATACACAGTGTGTTTAAAGAGGCAGTAAAACCTCTGAAAAAAAAAAAGACACCCTGCAAGACAAAGGCATAATGAGCTAGTAGGCATAGCATACTAGCTCATTATGAATTACTTACCTGAGATCGAAGCCCCCCCATCGGCTCTCGTTTGCCTCCTCCGACGCCGCCATCTATCCCGGAGTGACTTGCCAGAGCCGCGATGACATCACTCTTGCGCATGCACCGTAGACATCGGTGCCGCTATTTCTGCAAATATCTCCTAAGCCTTTTAGGTTTGGGAGATATTTCTTGCACCTACAGGTAAGTCTTATTCTAGGCTTACCTGTAGGTTAAAGTTTTTGTAATGGGTTTACAACCACTGTAAAGAGCAAAAAAAAAAAAAAAACACGAAATGCATGCAAAAACACGGGTTTAAAAATGCAAAACCTGCTGGAAAAACTCACTAAGCGCAGCTGTGTAGATGTGAACCTAGACTAAGGGGTTTATTCTTTCTAATCTCATAATCTGATCGATCGACAAATGATTGTATTCAGGAACAAAGTTTTTCAGTGCTGCCAATCAGTGCAAAACAATGATTCCAATCTGGCTGGTTGAATAAAAATTGAAGGTTACTTATGCCAATTTGTTTGCAGATCCATCGATTGGATAATAATATCAGACATGTTTGGCCACCATTGGGCTGAGGACACACAGGGGACAGCGGCAGGATCTCTATGGAACGTCCCTCTGCAGACGGTGAGATGTCGCTCCCATTGCTAGTGACAGATGTGTCTATAGAAGACACACAGGACACCTTTACATTGAGCCCCCTACTGGAGATCTGTCTGTAATGGAAGAATCTGACGCCACCACACACATTACAATCTGATTGTACAATTTCCTTTAGATCTTCCACCAAGTCTGTAGTGTAAAGGCCTGTCTGATTGTACACAGATTGGTTGGATAGATTAGACAGGTTCTCATATTACGGTACAAGATTTTGGTAAATCTGACTCTGTGTAGAGATTGTATAGTGTGTGGTCCCCCTATTATTCATGTATGATCAGATTGTATAGTGTGTGGTCCCCCTTATCATTCATATATGATCAGATTGTATAGTGTGTGGTCTCCCCCTTATTATTCATGTATGATCAGATTGTATAGTGTGTGGTCCCCTTTATTATTCATGTATGATCAGATTGTATAGTGTGTGGTCCCCCTTATCATTCATATATGATCAGATTGTATAGTGTGTGGTCCCTCTTATTATTCATGTATGATCAGATTGTATAGTGTGTGATCCCTCTTATTATTCATGTATGATCAGATTGTATAGTGTGTGGTCCCTCTTATCATTCATATATGATCAGATTGTATAGTGTGTGGTCCCCCTTATCATTCATATATGATCAGATTGTATAGTGTGTGATCCCTCTTATTATTCATGTATGATCAGATTGTATAGTGTGTGGTCCCTCTTATCATTCATGTATGATCAGATTGTATAGTGTGTGCCCCCACCCCCTTATTATTCATGTATGATCAGATTGTATAGTGTGTGGTCCCCCTTTATTATTCATGTATGATCAGATTGTATAGTGTGTGCCCCCACCCCCTTATTATTCATGTATGATCAGATTGTATAGTGTGTGGTCCCCCTTATCATTCATGTATGATCAGATTGTATAGTGTGTGGTCCCCTTTATTATTCATGTATGATCAGATTGTATAGTGTGTGGTCCCCCTTATCATTCATGTATGATCAGATTGTATAGTGTGTGGTCCCCCTTTATTATTCATGTATGATCAGATTGTATAGTGTGTGGTCCCCCTTTATTATTCATGTATGATCAGATTGTATAGTGTGTGGTCCCCCTTTATTATTCATGTATGATCAGATTGTATAGTGTGTGGTCCCCCTTATCATTCATGTATGATCAGATTGTATAGTGTGTGGTCCCCTTTATTATTCATGTATGATCAGATTGTATAGTGTGTGGTCCCCCTTATCATTCATGTATGATCAGATTGTATAGTGTGTGGTCCCCTTTATTATTCATGTATGATCAGATTGTATAGTGTGTGGTCCCCCTTATTATTCATGTATGATCAGATTGTATAGTGTGTGGTCCCCCTTATTATTCATATATGATCAGATTGTATAGTGTGTGGTCCCCCTTATTATTCATGTATGATCGGATTGTATAGTGTGTGGTCCCCTTTATTATTCATGTATGATCAGATTGTATAGTGTGTGCCCCCCCCCTTATTATTCATGTATGATCGGATTGTATAGTGTGTGGTCCCCTTTATTATTCATGTATGATCAGATTGTATAGTGTGTGCCCCCCCCCCTTATCATTCATGTATGATCAGATTTATACATAGGGGGATAGTAATAGAGTTTAAAGGGTTTTCACTGATCTGGTGGATTATTCCATTGATTAGACAGGGATGGGTTGTTGTTCTTCACCCGGCAGATCAGAGTATGAAATATGTAACCAAGTCATAGATTAGGAATACAGTCAGGTGCTGCAGATGTGTGGCAGAGGTTAGTCACCTCACTTTCTCACCCCCTCCCCCTCCTCCATTACCAATGGTATAGTCAGAATATAGAAGCGTGGAAGTGGGCGGAGCCACCATACACTTCTAGCGGGAGTAGGCGGGACCATGATGTTTTTTTTACCCGGGGTGGAGGGCGGGGTCACCGTACACTTATCCGTCCCTGTGGGCGGTGCCATCGTACAATTACCTTGGGAGGAGTGCGGGCAAGTTATAGATCTGGGCAGGTGGGCGGGGTCTCCATACACTTCTAGGCGAGGTGGGCAGGGCCGTCGTATAGTTATCCGGGAATGTGGGCGGGGACATAGTGCCTTTGTGCCGGGGTGGTAGGCGGGGTTATGTTGTATTTATTCCTGGAGGCAGCTGTGCCGAGTCATAGTGAGTGACAGGTTGCTGGGAAGTAGAAAGCCGGATCATTGATATAGAACCATGCAGAGCTCCGAGAAAGTGAAGATCTATTGTGTGTACTGGTGAGTAGTGCTGGGGGGGGGGCCATGTCTACCATGATGAGTAGTAGGAGGGGGGTCATGTCTTCCATGATGAGTAGTAGTGCTGGGGGGGGGGGGTCATGTCTTCCATGATGAGTAGTAGTGCTGGGGGGGGGGGGGTCATGTCTTCCATGATGAGTAGTAGTGCTGGGGGGGGGGGTCATGTCTTCCATGATGAGTAGTAGTGCTGGGGGGGGGTCATGTCTTCCATGATGAGTAGTAGTGCTGGGGGGGGGGGGGGTCATGTCTTCCATGATGAGTAGTAGTGCTGGGGGGGGGGTCATGTCTTCCATGATGAGTAGTAGTGCTGGGGGGGGGGGGGGTCATGTCTTCCATGATGAGTAGTAGTGCTGGGGGGGGGGGGGTCATGTCTTCCATGATGAGTAGTAGTGCTGGGGGGGGGTCATGTCTTCCATGATGAGTAGTAGTGCTGGGGGGGGGGTCATGTCTTCCATGATGAGTAGTAGTGCTGGGGGGGGGGGGGGTCATGTCTTCCATGATGAGTAGTAGTGCTGGGGGGGGGGGGGTCATGTCTTCCATGATGAGTAGTAGTGCTGGGGGGGGGGGTCATGTTTTCCATGATGAGTAGTAGTGCTGGGGGGGGGGGGGTCATGTCTTCCATGATGAGTAGTAGTGCTGCGGGGGGGGGGGTCATGTCTTCCATGATGAGTAGTAGTGCTGCGGGGGGGGGGGTCATGTCTTCCATGATGAGTAGTAGTGCTGCGGGGGGGGGGGTCATGTCTTCCATGATGAGTAGTAGTGCTGCGGGGGGGGGGGTCATGTCTTCCATGATGAGTAGTAGTGCTGCGGGGGGGGGGTCATGTCTTCCATGATGAGTAGTAGTGCTGCGGGGGGGGGGGGGTCATGTCTTCCATGATGAGTAGTAGTGCTGCAGGGGGGGTGTCATGTCTTCCATGATGAGTAGTAGTGCTGCGGGGGGGGGGGGGGTCATGTCTTCCATGATGAGTAGTAGTGCTGGGGGGGGGGGGGTCATGTCTTCCATGATGAGTAGTAGTGCTGAGGGGGGCATGTCTTCCATGATGAGTAGTAGTGCTGAGGGGGGCATGTCTTCCATGATGAGTAGTAGTGCTGGGGGGGGGGTCATGTCTACCATGGTGAGTAGCAGTGCTGGGGGGGGGGCATGTCTTCCATGATGAGTAGTGGGGGGGGGGGCGATAGCCAGATACTCCTTTAACTCAGCCTGCAGAGCTTGGATTCGTTAACATGCACTGCATTCACACAATTTCACAGTAACCATGAGATAAAACAAAGTTCAGGAATATTCCTTTATCCCATTTGTTTTGCAAATCTATGTACACTACAAACTGTATGATTGAATCGGTTCTGATATCGTTTTACTATCCTGACAGCTTATTCTAAATAAGAAACCTTCATATTTGCCAATATTAAATATTCTAACTACCAGCAAGAATGAGTACTTGCATTTAAAGAGCACCTGTCATTTCACATCCATCATGGCATCGCCTGTTAGTGGGCATCCGCTCACCTGCTGCCGCCACGACCCTCACCTTGTTGTGTCACTGCCGCACCACCAGCCGTCCCATTAAAGTGAATGGGACTGTCAGTGAGTCAATAGCGGGTCAGAGAAGGAGCCGCTGAGGGACAGGACAGTTGCTCTTTAAAAAATATGATTTAAATCACTACTAAAAAGGCTTGCTTTAAATCAAATCCACCCTAAAAGAGACAGACATCAGATTTTTCCGTTAAAGTTGGGTAACCCATTAAACTCTGCAACTCTTCTCCCCCTTTTTTTTTTTTTTTTTTTTTTTTTCTTCTTCTTTGGCATAGCGGGCTAGTATGCACCACACATTATGGCAGAATTGCCTGTTGAGACCCCTCCAGTGCTGTGGTGTCGGCGCTCAGTCTGTCACAGGCGCTCTGTCTCCCTTTTGGGTTCGGACTCTTCAGTCATTTGACTGGCCGAGACACAATGTCACACCTGTGCACAGCGGTCACCTCATTGTGTTGTGAATGTACACTGAGTTGCACAAATGCAGGGAGAAGGGTTTAGGACCATGGGGTATCTGCAGTCTGAAAAATCCTACCTGTCCGCACCTTTTTAAGTTGAACTCCACTTTAGTAGATTGAACCTCCAGCTTTAATCTGCTTTCCCTGGCCCCAATAACCACAAGCCAATGAAAATACTTCTAACAAAGTTCTGGGTTTCATTGTGCATCTAATTTTATTTTTCTATGCAACACGGGCAGCAGATCATGGCTGGCAGGAGTAGCTATTAGGGTGCCATACGTTGCTGCCTGAAAACGGGAAGCTGCGCTAATGCCCAAATGTACTGCTGAGCCTCCATGAGAGAACTGAAATCCAACGACTGAAAGGGGTGGGCCGGGGACAGTTGGGGTGGGGAGGAAAGATGGTGCTGGAGGTCCTTCAGTCATCAAATGAAGTGGGCTCTACTTGACTTGCTGGAGCTTCCACTGCACACTGTGAGAAGCTGAGGGTACCATAAAATTAGAATAAGTAAGTTAAGTACAGGAGAGGAACCTGTACAACTGCAAGACTAAAGGGAAGGCTGGAGTCATGGTAGTGATGGCAATTGGCGAATTATGGGGAAATAAGGTTTTGGTATGGGTGTTCTGGGATGGCGTGTAGACTAGGCTGGGACAGGTAAAACCAGTCTGTAGGAAAGGTGTGGCCTATGAATGTGCTGGGTTATTCTAGAAGCTTTTAATAGAACCACATTCCTCAAACTACAAAGGTGGCGTGGATGTGTTTGCGTTTGACAATGCCTGAGGCTAGAAAGTCGCTTGTACATCTGAATCCATTGATATCTAGCCTTCCTGAGGTAAAGGTTTTAATCTAATTAAATCTATTAGTAACTAGGTATGATATCGGGCGTGTTGGATCCTAGTCTGAACCCACCTAAGCTATCCCAGCATGAAGCTGTCATGGTGTCCCACCAATCATAAGTGGGCTGAGGCATTTCCACCTCACAGCCACACATAAACATACCCCTTTATGCGTGGCAGTGGGCCTTGACCACCTAACGATTGTTGGGACAACATGATCGCTTCCTGGCAGGATAGCTCAGGTGGGTTCAGACTAGTATCCAACTTGTCTATTGGTTATGGTCCTAAATGGCAGTAATTTCTGTGGAAAAAGGGGCTGTTATGGGATCCCCGTGCCTCCTAACAGCCCTATGCATGAGGTAGAATAAAGTATGGCCACCCCTCTAAGGCCCCTTGCACATAGGGAATTTAGCTGTTGTGTGCCCCCTCCTGGAGGGACAGGTGCAGTGTTTTGCCCAGCAAAGTATGGCAGGATGTGGCTGAACTCTGTACCGGGTGGTACTAATATTTTGGGGTCCTGTGTGTTCAGGGATTAAGGCTTGGGTTGCAGAAGATCTGCTGTATGTGGATTTATCTCTGAATTCATAGGGTTTTAAGTATGGGTACTGAGTACCACTTGGTACAGATTTACCCATAGACATTGCTGGGCTGGACTCTGCACTTGCCTCTCCTGGGTGCTTTAAAATGCTGGGAACACGCAGCACCTAGACACCCCCTGTGTGCAAGGGAGGCTTTTATTTCATTTTTTTTTAAAAAGGGTTTTGCATTTCCATACAAGTTTTTAATAGGAATGCAAAACCAGTTTGGAGGTACAGCAGTTCAAATATACCTGGCAATTTGGGATTCTAAGATCAAACTTTTGACGTCGACAGCTGGCACAGGTAAAACATGCTTCCCACTTATTCACCAATTGGCTAATAGGTGGGTAGGATGAACAGATCAAGAGATGGTTGGTTGAAAGAAACTAACATTTACAAAATCTTGCTTACTGGCAATTTCTTAGTTCACCTAAGGGTGTATCGCTCTTCGTTCCTCGCTGGTGAGAGTGAATGCTGCTAAATCTCCCCAATGTGTCCACCAGACAAGGAGTGGACAGATGCAAGTGCATGGAATGCTGGGACTTGTAGAGCCCAGATAGTACAGGACAGGTTGTACTTGTTTCTACACAGAAGTTACCATTTTGGTAATGGAAGCAAAGGGGGAGATTTGCTAAAACTGGAGCACTCAATCTGGTGCAGCTGTGCATGGTAGCCAATCGGCTTCTAACTTCAGCTTGCTTTGGCAATAAAACCTGGAAGCTGATTGGTTTCTGTGCAGAGCTGCAGCAGATTTTGCCCACCCAATCCATAGTGTTTTTAAAACAACTTGCCTAAATTGGATCCAAGGTTTGGTTTTTATAAAGTGTGTTTCTTCTCTAAAGTAGAGGGTTGGATAATGGAACTGATTGAATTGTTAGTCGGGTTAAGTTGACTGTTTTTGACCACAATGGTGAGAAAGTAAAGTCTTAGGTTGGGGAGATTCTAATGGTTAAAATAGTTTAGGAAAGTTTAAATTCTTCCAAAACCCCTATTTATTTAAACCAAACTTTCAATAGAAATGTGTTGGACTACACTCAACTGTATAAAAAAAGCAGTCATTAATGTTGTGTTTTTTTTTTTTTTTTTTTTTTTTTTTTTTTTTTTTCTCTTTTAGTGGAGCCTGAGGGTACGGCCCCAAGGTAAGACTCTTCTTCTAATGTGGCTGATGGGCCTTCATTCTTAGTAGGTTTAGGCTGTCCTTACACAATCCATAAAGGCCCATGACTCTTACAATATTGTCAAACCATTGTGGTGGAGGTTGCTTCAGGTTTTGGGGTCATCTTGGGTCTTTAATGAGCAGACAAATAAATGCATACAGCATTGACATCCCTGGTAGTAACTACTCTTCTTCAGTTAAGCGTTGTAATGATATGTATTGATGCAGCTTTACAACGGTATGTGCATTAATCCATTTTTTTTTTTTTTTTTTTTTTTTTCATGCAGTTTCAGCAGTTGCAGAGGGAACTGGAAAAACGGTTCCCAGGACAGCTGGAATTTGTAAGTTTACTGCAATACTCCCAACAGTTTGTAATATAAATAAATATATCTATATCCTCATTTGTGTAACCTCTTTCAGGAGGGCGAAGCTACCCCAACTGCTACAGGATGGCTTGAAGTGAAGGTTAATGGAAAGCTTGTGCACTCAAAGAAGGTAGGTCCTGATTCAGCTAGGTTTCATTTATCCAAGTGCCAAAAGTAGCTGTATTTTCCTGCAGAAGCCGCCAATCCATGTAACCTCTAGGTGGTTTGACAACGTGCAGTGAATTGCTGTAGGGCAGTGGTGTCCAAACTATGGCCCTCCAGTTGTTAATGAACTACAACTCCCATCATGCCTAGTCATGTCTGTGAATGTCAGAGTTTTACAATGACTCATGGGAAGTGTAGTTCCGCAACAGCTGGAGGGCCGTAGTTTGGACATCCCTGCTGTAGGGTATATGAGGCACTTCAGATACATGGATAAACTGGGTACAACCACTTCTCTGAACCAAGATCTGGAGCCTACTTACGCTTTTCTTACATTATTAAAGTGTCTTGACAGTTCATTATTTTATATGCCACTCAATTGACATCTGAGTTTACTCAAGACTCCTGTGTCACCATTGGAGCCAAAACCTGCACATTTTGTAAGCTTCATGTTGCAGCTTACCTAGGGATTAACTTCCTCTTCTCAAGATGATCAGGGCTGCTTGACTGCTCTGCCCTGAGCACCACCCAGAAGCACCAGGTATTTCAAGAGACCCATTCCATTGGAGCCATTGCATATGTTAGATGCAGATTTTCTTGGTTGGTTGAAGATCATCCTGACTCTTCTGAAACTAGGCCCGCGGTGACAGGTCCAACCGAACACCATTTTTCTGCCTGCACCTTAACTTTATTACAGTGAGTCTTCCTGTTCTAGAGCAGGGGTAGGCAACCTTGGCACACCAGCTGTTGAACTAAATCTCCTATGAGACATTGTAGAACTGATTCCACAGGCTTGGTGCCATATGTCACTTTAGACAGTACAGTCTTGCCTCCTGATTTTGGAAATGCTTACCTGCAGGTCTGTCATCTGCTAAGCAAGGGAAAGCTATCATGTGACCTGCACATTAAGGCTGGATTCACACCTATGCAGTTCTAGTGCATTTTGCAGATTTGCACTACAGTCCATTTTACATGGTTCTTTATGAAACACAATCTGTAGTGCAAATCTGCAAAAATGCAAAAAGCACCAAAAATGCATAGGTGTGAATCCAGCCTAAAGGAGAAGTTCACCCTAACACTAACCACTCTATATAATATCTACAGGCATCCATGATTTTAAGACTAATCTATCTCCCCGTAAACTAGGAATCGCTATACATACATTTTCTGAAGCTGATCCAGTTTGGTCCCATACTGAACTATTGTCAATGGCAGCTTTGCTGTGGAGACAGGTGCAAAGGAGGCAGCTGACAACTGAAGTCCCATAGTAATTCTATGGGTGATGTCACTCCCCATTCATTTCACAGCCTTTGCCGGCTGTCTCCTTTTTGCAGAGCTTCCGTCCCTGGAGACTGGAGCGTCTTCAAAAAAGGTATGTGTACCGATTTTTTTCTTCTTTACAGGGCTAGATAGGTTAGTCTTAGATTGTGGATGCCTGTTAATATAGCGATTTGCGTGTTTGGGGTGGACTGTTTAATTTTTTTTATATAAATGCATGATCACTTGCCTTTACAACTACTTACTGTTAAAGCGCCAGTGCCCTAATAGTAAAAGTCAGCAGCTACAGTATTAGTAGCTGCTGACTTTTAATTTTACTTTTATTATTTTGGGGGGGGGGGGGGTGCTGGAACTCCCCTTTTTAAGCTACCAGAATTGGAATGGTATCGGCTTCTGTATGGTAGCACTCCAGATTGGGAAAGGGGCAGCACTTGCTGCTCTCTTATGAATCCTGGAGTATCCACAGGCTGTAGGCAAGCAATCGACCTAGCGTGTGCACGTGTTTCTCTTGACCAGCTGCTATGAGATTGACTCCTCGTTTCCTCCTGAATGTACAGTGCAGAGCTTATAGGCTTTTCACACCCTGCTCTCATTATTCTCCTACATGATGCAGTGATAATAAATCTCCAAAAGAAATTTGAAGATGTATCTCTATCGCCTCATAATTTCACCCCCCCCAAGGTTTTATACTTATGTGGATACTGCATCTGTCCCCCACTGGCTCTGGGAGAGATCAAACACTGCTGATCACTCGGCTCAGAGCTGTGAGCAGAGAGCTGGTGACACTCACCGGCTCACTTCATTTGGGGGCTCATCCGGGATATTGCCCACGGCAACCTGCACAGCTGTTGCTCCTACCCTGTTTCCCCGAAAAGAAGATCTAGCGTGATTGTCTGTGATGGCTGCAATATAAGACCTACCCCTCAAATAAGCCCTAGTTAAAGTCCTTGTAGGTCTTATTTTCAGGGTAGGGCTTATTTTTGGGGAAACAGGGTAGGGGTTATTTGGGGGTAGGGATTATATTGCTGCCATCACCGACAATCATGCTAGGTCTTATTTTGGGGGAAACCGGGTAGCAACAGCCCCCCACCCCCACAGGAGCATGCAAAGAATTGCACCTGTAATTCGGTAGATCAAGGGTACAATGCCAGGCTCCAGCAGACTCTTCTCCAGCTCTCAGCCCATATTTCTGGAGGAGGGAGTCAATCGGTTACGAGTGTGGTGATTACCGCATTCGTATTCCATTGAGAACTACAAGTTCATCTGCTGTGGTGGAAGATGGGACTTTTAGTTCATAGGTCTCTTGCTTGCACAGCCACATCTATTTCAAATGTGACTGTGGGAGGGCACTGAAGTTGGGAGGGTTACATGTTGCCCCCCTCAAAACACAGTTGGCTTTTAAATCACTTCCTTAGATGGTAGAACCCCTCATTACTCTAATGCAGAGGAAGAGACTAGGCAAGATGGTGTATGTGTAATGAGGATGATGCAAAAGCCATCAGACTAGCAAGTATGCATGCACAATTTTTAACCTGCAATTTGAGTGTACACTAAATGAAAACCTTTTATACAGTACTTTTATTTTTGCTATACCTGCAGTGGCACAAATCTAGTCATCTCACTGGCTCTGCTGTCTGGTAGGGCTGTGTGAATGTCAGCACTGGACAGTCAGATCCTTTTTTGGCAGGTTTAATGGCTCCCAACAGTGTATTTAGCAGAGCCTATCATTTTTAACTTTAACATGGTAGCAGGGAGTTCTGCTGATGGTGCCAAGTGTTAGTGAATTCATATCTGGCTCAAATATGGCAGAGAACAGGATTTGGTAGAGCGAAGTGAGCTGCATCTAGAAACCCAAAATGAAATGGCACTGATGTGGGCCTACAAAATCTTTTTTCTGCCTGTGGGGGCTCTTTTTTTTTTTTTTTTGTCTGCATCCATACTCTAGGGCAGGGGTAGGACACCTTTTAAAAAGGGTGGAGAGCTACCTGAACAACATGGGAGAAGTCAAAGATCACAGTGTCTCAATGGGAGAAGTCAAAGAGCACAGTGTCTCCTCCTCACATCTGATTTTAAACCTCCTAATTTCTGTACTACCAAGTCGCAATCTATTGCATTGCACGACAATCATGTGTTTACATCAGGTGGTGAGGAGGCAACATATCGCCTCCTCACCACCTGCCAAACACACTCTAATTGCTTTTCAGAGGAGCAGCAGTGCCTTCTGCACTTGTGAATGCGCCCTTAGTTGCATTTGGCAGTAGCCCCTTTAGGGCTCATTAACCCATAAAGTTGGGGGGTGGTAAATCCCTGCGGTTGAGTCGCAGACTTGCCGCCACCAATCCCTGCCCTCTATAGCTGCTGAGACAGCACAAAAAAGTGTACACATGCCGCAGCGAGGATTAAATCACTTGTTGCTTTTTGGTGGCTGCTACCACCTGCTTAACGTGACCCATTCAAGTAAATGGGGCCACTCTGCAAAGTGCCCCACAACTGCATGCTTCTGTGGGGTCCAAGGGGGTTAAAGCAGGTGGTCAGCAAGCAAAATGCTACCTGCTTTAACCTCTTGTTTGCTGTACAGCACAAGGTTGCAGGGCATTTGTGGAGTGAGCTCATTCACTTGAATGGGTCATGCTTGGCAGGTACTACAGCTGTCAACCATGACAGGGAGACGTGTATACCACCCGCTAAAGGGGGTGCAGTTGGGGCAGGGGTGGTAAAAACACATCTTAACTATGGGGTTTTACACCCCCACACTACAAATGTAAATGAACCCTGAGCTGTAATGTTCAAATGTAAATTAACTGTTCTGAGCCTCCTATAAAGCTGCTTTCACACTGATGTGCTGCGGTTGAGTTAGCTGCGCTTTGCCATAGACATTGATTTTATATCCTGCAGGTGTGGTACACTTTCTGAAAGTGCCCCGAACCTGCAGGATAGAATTGAAGTCTATGGCTAAGAGTAGCAAAATCACAGGTACGCTGCACCTGCAGTGTGGGTAAACCATAGCACATCGGTGTGAAAGCAGCCCTATGCAATTATGCCCCAGTATATTGCTTCACACTGACCTGAAGACCTCTTCTTTCCTGCTGCGTGCACCACTCTAGAGACCACTAGCCAGGAAAATAAGAGGGGGAGTGCAGTTGGTATCACTCTGCATGGGACAGGAGCCAGCACTACAGAGGAGGCATCGGCTTCTGCGGCTCTCACTCCCTACTACAGCTTTAAGTACTGTAGTCCCTCTGAATTGCACTCCTGTTTGATGCTCTGGGATGGTGGGTCAGCAAGGCCAGACTGCGATCTACCAGTCACCTGCTAGGTTGCTGACCCCTGTTCTAGGGCATTGCTGACCTTTTCCCTTCATACCCTTGCAAGGTGCTATATTGTGAAGGTCAGACAGGTGTTTCATTGTAGAAAATTGTATGATTTTATATATAATAATATATATTTTTTCCATCAACTAGAACGGAGATGGGTATGTGGATAAGGAGTCCAAGCTGCTGAAAATTGTGGCAGCTGTTGAGGCCGCATTGAAGAAATGATGGAATTAGGGACATATGGCTAACTACAGCTTGAGCTGTGATGGTAAGTTCTGGTTAACCTACAGCTGGGTTTTTCAGGCTTTGGGCCTCATGCACAGAAAACGTTTCACTGCCTTAGGCAACACCCTCTTTTATATTTCCTGATGTTTATAGGCCCCCCCTCTTTACCTTGGATGGTAGAGCCACCTACAGATACAGTAATGGGGTTTTTATTTTAAAAAACTACAATACTACCAGTGTTGCGCAATGTGGGGTTGGAAGCTCTGGGACCAGTCGTATTTCTTCTTGCTTTACTTGAATCTAATAACTGAAACCTAGGATGCATTCCTTGACAAATGACACATGTGGTGTCTCACCAAGTAGAGGGAACAGAAGCATGCACCTTTTTCCAAGGAATCATTTGCGGCTTCCATGTGTGGCTCCTGATCCTTTTTGTTGTCTTAGCAGATATAAACACAACCTTATCATGGCATGAGTGTTCTTGGTGTAATCCTAATGTTGACTTTCTAATGTTCCACATTTTGGAAGGATTGGATGCAGCTGAACGTGAAAATTGCTGGCATTTGGAGTTAACAATGTTCTTGATGGCATATTATAAATAAATGCCTTGAGGCGTGAGATTGCAGTGGTTGCATCTCTGGTTAATAGCATATTTGTCCCTGTATAAGAAGACTTCTCATTTAGACTTTCACTCCTGCACAGTTAATAAAGGGGGTATGTGTATTTTTATATAATTGCACACCCCTGTTAAAATGTTAGGTTTCTAATATGTGGAAAAATGACCAAGATTCAGAACTTTTTTTTTTCCCACCTTTAATGTGACCTATTAACTGTACAACTCGATTTAAAAACAAACCAATCTTTGGGGGGGGGAAGAAGAGAGTCAAAATAAAAAACTAAAATGATGCAGTTGCATAAATGTGTACACCCTCTAATACCTGGGGATGTAGCTGTGTTCAGAATTAAGCAATCACATTTAAACTCATGTTAATTAGGAGTACACACCTACCCTTTTAAAGTGCCTCTGATTAACCCAAAATAAAGTTCAGCTGTTCTAGTAGGTCTTTCCTGACGTTTTCTTAGTCGCATACTATAGCAAAATCCATGGTCCGCAGAGAGCTTCCAAAGCATCAGAGTGATCTTCATTGTTAAAAGGTATCAGTCAGGAGAAGGGTACAAAATTTCCAAGGCATTAGATATACCATGGAACACAGTGAAGACGGTCATCACAACAGTGACATTACTAATAACTGGATATCCCTCCAAAATTGATGAGAAGAAACCTGGTCAGGGAGGCTGCCAAGAGACCTACAGCAACATTAAAGGAGCTGCAGGAATATCTGGCAAGTACTGGCTGTGTGGTACATGTGACAACAATCTCCCGTATTCTTCATATGTCTGGGCTATGGGGTAGAGTGGCAAGACGGAAGCATATTCTTATAAACAAAAACACATCTGAAGTCTCCCAAAAGCATGTGGGAAAATGTGTTTTGGTCTGATGAAACCAAGCTTAAAAACTTTTCGGCTATAATTCCAAAAGATATGTTTGGCACAAAAACACTGCACATCACCAAAAAACACCATACCCACTGTGAAGCATGGTAGTGGCAGCATCCTGCTTTGGGGCTGTTTTTATTCAGCTGGAACAGGGGCCTTAGTCAAGGTTGAGGGAATTATGAACAGTTCCAAATACCAGTCAATATTGGCACAAAACATTTTGGCTTCTGCTAGAAAGTTGAACATGGAGAGGAACTTCATCTTTCAACATAACGACCCAAAGCTTGCATCCAAATCAGCAAAGGAATGGCTTCACCAGAATAATGTTTTGGAATGGCCCAGACCTGAATCTGATTGAAAATCTGTGGGGTGATCTGAAGAGGGCTGTGAACAGGAGATGCCCTTGCCCTCGCAATCTGACAGATTCAGGGTGTTTTTGCAAAGAGTGGGCAAATATTGCCAAGTCAAGATGTGCCATGCTGATAGACTCGTACCCAAAAAGACTGAGTGCTGTAATAGAATCAAAAGGTGCTTCAACAAAGTATTTAAGGGTGTGCACACTTGTACAACCATATTTTAGTTTTTTTATTTTTAATTCCCTCAGCTAAAAGATTCAGTTTGTTGTACAGTTTATAGGTCACATTTCGGCTGGGTTCACACTATTGTGACTTGGATGTGGGTTTCACCGCATCCAATTTGCATGTAAGGAGATTGTGACCGGTTCACACATTTCCGGAGCGGCTCCAGTGTGAATTTCACAGGAGTCCTGTGTATTCTGGTCCGCATTTAGCCTGAAATTGGACCTGAAACGGTGAATGGGGACGCACCGCACCCCTACTGTGAGACACTCCATGCTGCATTGTGAACCCAGCCTAAAGGTGGGAAAAAGTTCTGACGTTTTGTTATATTTTTGTAGTGGTACCCCCCCCCCCCCCCATAGGGGGCTGCTAAGTGATGTGGCTCACCTGTCACCTTGCCCGGCAGTCAATCCTCAGACACCCCAAGACAAACGGTCCATATGCTTTGTTTTGTATGAATATACATGCCAATCTCCCCTCCAGCACAACTTTCTGCAGACTATCGCTCCTCCAGCACTTTACTTGCTTGAGCTTCCAGGCACAGCTAGCACCGCGTGGTTAGGCCTGACACTGGCTCAGCCAGGCCTTAGCAATTGCCTTTTGCATATACCACTTTTGTGTATATGTATACATACAATGCCCACCTGGCTTCTGTGTGGAGTCAGGCCTGGTTCACATTGGTGCGACTTGCACTCCTTGAGAGTCGCATGACATGTAAAAATAAATGTTTCCCTGTGAGGGCCATCTTAACTTGTCTGACTTGAGTTGGTCTGACTTTGGAAAAGGTTTCTGCACTACTTTGGTCCAGCTTCTGATTTCAGCTCAGTTGGATGGGAGTCAGATCCTCCTCTAAGGCTGGGTTTACACTCCTCCAATTTGGCCACGACTTGCATTCATTTCTATGAGCTGAAATCAGACAGAAGTCTGACCAAGTAGTGCAGGAACATTTTTTTAAGTCGGACTGACACAAGTTAGACCAGTTAAGACAGCTCTCGTAGGGAAACATATACATTTGTACATGTCATAAGATTTGTGCTCAAGTCGGTGCAATTGTTTCACCAGTGTGAACCCAGCCTTCTAGCCATAGAAAACACATTGATCTTTTTTCCTAACTTGCTAAGCAATCAAGTTCTGCACATGGTACAAGTTCTCTCAAATGGATTAATCATACGAAATGCTCCAAAAAAAGCAGATATAATAAAACATTTCAGGTGGAATGACTTTTTTTTTTTTTCAATCATGGCTAACTAATGGTGAGCATACTCATTCATAAAGCATTAATGTGTTACTAAACTCACAACAGTAAAATCTGTGTGTGTGGGAGTATGCAAAGCATGCTTGTTATACTTCCTGTGGAACCTAAGGAGTCAATCATCTGCATTGTGTAAAGAGGCTGTTGAATCCTGTCTGCTCTGATTCTCCCCCCCCCCCTTTTCTTCCACGGTCCCCAACCATCTCCTAATATAACAGACTTGGGGCCACTTTGCTCATGCGCAGTTTGATGTGTGTATTGCTAGTTTTGTTATGTATAAGTTTTTTGTTTTTTTGTTTTTTTGAGTGCATGTGATCAGCACAGTGTCAAGCAGCACTGTCCAGAGGGTCAGGGGTCCGGCTGCCTCATAGGGCAATCTGGGAAGAATTAAAACTCCTACAAGCTTTGACCACACACTGATGGGTTACAAAACTGCTATATACTGCTGATGAGAAGTTATTTAACAGTTTATATTTACTCAAACTATTGCATTTCCCTGTACTGTGGGAGACCAGATATAGTGAACGCAGGCCAGGGTTGCCAACATCCCGCAGCATTTTTTACTGTCAAAACATGGGAAATTTACTGGCAGAGCACATTTTTTACTGGCAACCTGAGAAATTACAGAACTCCTATTGAAAACTAACCCAGTAAATATTTTGAACAGTATAAACATGATATGGAAATGCTGACAATACCTATAACAAAGTAAATTGCTTAATTTACACTTAAGTCAACACAGCATGGAATTATCAGCCACTGATATTTACTGGCAGTTGTAAAAAAATCACTGATTTTTACAAACTGTCAGTAAATTTACTGGCGGTTGGCAACCCTGACGCAGGCTCCTGGGTTTAGTAACACTTTTAAAGGTCCTTTTTCACACAAGGTGGATTTGGCTCCAATAAGCAGTTATGCAGAGGGGACCTGGACAGATCCTGCTCTGGTCTGCCTTGTTGTACATGGTCCTGTCCTGAGGATGCTACTGATTTCACTACATGCTTTGAGCTTCCACAGTGTGCATTAGAAGCTGCAGCGAGTTAGCTTGCCTCCTTTCCTGGCTATAGGACATCCAGCCTAATCTGGCCTTTTTCTTGCCTGCACCCTACATGTCCCTGGGCCATCTTTTATTCATGCAGATGCAGTCTGCCTAGGAACACACTCTTTAGACTGAAGCCCACCAATCAAGGCATTTTGATATTGTACAAGAGCTAGACCACTACTTGTATCCAGACTGATGGTTACTGAGGAAGGGTGCTGTGGTGGTTTCAGAAGCCATGTGCTGCACTGGCCCCTCCCACTAGCCAGGATCTGCCTGCATTGCACAGAGACCCAGTGATGACCTAATTGGATCTAAAACAAGGTAGACAGGTTGTAATTTCGTATGTTGGGAGGCGCAAGGAACGGTAACATTTTAAAAGCAGATTTAACTTCGGCTTTAACTTTTTTTTATTTGTGTCATTCCTAATATATTTGGTCTGTTCTAGGTGGAAATATCTTTGCTTCCTTCATCTTTCCCGAGCGCTTCATGACGGGAAAAGCGAAAACGCCCAATAGGCGCGGCGGCTCCCAGATAAACTGCGTGGTATGTAAAGATGAAGAAAATGACGGTTTTCCTTCTCATCTCTTGCTGCTTTTCTTATACATTTTGTTTTAAAATGGTTAATAATAAAATATTTTTCTGTTTGTTTGTATTTTTTTTTTAATTTCAATTAAGCTGAGAATCGATTTCCAAATTGAGAAGAGTGATCTGTTTTAAAGAGGAGCTTCATTCTTCAATGGGATTCGGGGTGGGAAACTGGCAGTGAAGCCTTGCATGTGTCTTCCTGCTGCATCTTGTGAATGATCCTGCAGTCTTCTGGGACCTGTGATGTGTCCCAGAAGCCTGCAGGGTGAAACGGGATGAACTTTTGCTCGGACCACCTGGGCAGAAGTGGGAGCAGGTACCTGTCAAAACCAAAAAAGTGCCAAATGTTAGAACAAACTTTGTTTGTTTTCCTCCTCCTGTGCAGAGGAGGAGGAGGCAAACAAATAAAACTTCCCCTTTTTAGACGAAGTTCTCTGCTTGTAAAGGTTGTGGGTTTTTTTTTTGTTCTTAAAAAAAAAAAAAAAAAAAAAAAAAAAAGTTATACTTTCCTGCTCTGTGCAAGGGTTTTGCACAGAGCGGCCCTGATCCTCCTTTTCTGGGGTCCCCCAGCAGTGCTCCTAGCACCTCCTTTTCATTGGGTGTCTCCATGGAGAGATGCTATGCATACGGGGGTGCACTCCCGAGTCCTGCTGCGGCCATTAACACAGACAACAGGACTTAGACCTGCCCCCATGTCACTGGATTCTGCTGCAATCAGTCTATCCAATGAGGACCCGAGACAGTGGCTGGAGCTGCTGGGCTCATGCTCATCACTGGAACAATCAGGTTCAGGTAAGAAGGGGGGGGGGGGGGGGGCAGCTGCAGCGCAGAAGGTTTATTAGAGAGACTTAACAACTCCTTTTTAACTCATGAATTTGCCATCTCATAATTGATGGAATACTATGCTGTTGTGCTACTAGTGCTCAGGGAGAACCAAATGGCAATCTTTTATATTTAATAGGCTGAAAATTTGAATGTGTATGGACTGCTTCAAACTGTACCCTCATTGTATTATGCAGCATTTTCCAGAGAGGTAGAGAACTCATTAAACCCATATCCCTGTCTATGCTCTTTGACATAGAAAAGCTTACAAAAGTGTATAATCATTTTATTTAAGTAACTGATGCGGAACTTAGAGGAAATGGACGGTCCACACCCATGAACTAAACTGAAATTATTTCAATCTTAATACAGCTGTAGCATTAACATACCCTTTTTATTATTTTTGCCATGACCATCACCACTTGTTCTGGAGTGACAGCAGCCTTGGGTGTTTACCATGGTAAGGCCACAACAATATGTACAGACTAGGGTTGCACCAATATCAAACAGTACTTTCAGTGAAGTACTTGTTGATACTTTGCGGTGTGATTTGTGTCTATACAAAAAAATTGGCTCAAATCGTACTGCAAACATGACAAAAACATGTTTAATAAAAAGGAAAAAAAAAAATCGTACTGCAAACAATTGCATGCAATACGATTCCTATCCAAATTGCATGGAATTTCCCCCCACTGCTCGTGTATGTATATGTGTGTGTATATATATATATATATATATATATATATATATATATATATGTGTGTGTGTGTGTGTGTGTGTGTGTGTGTGTGTGTGTGTGTATATATACACACACACACACAGTATCTCACAAAAGTGAGTACACCCCTCATATTTTATCCTATCTTTTCATGTGACAACACTGAAGAAATGTCACTTTGCTACAATGTAAAGTAGTGAGTGTACAGCTTGTATAACAGTGTAAATTTGCTGTCCCCTCAAAATAACTCAACACACAGCCATTAATGTCTAAACTGCTGGCAACAAAAGTGAGTACACCCCTAAGTGAAAATGTCCAAGTTTGGCCCAAAGTGTCAATATTTTGTGTGGCAACCATTATTTTCCAGCACTGTCTGGCATGGAGTTTAGAGGCCTTGCGCTTCTCTACCTTCCATTTGAGGATGCCCCACAGATGCTCAATAGGGTTTAGGTCTGGAGACATGATTGGCCAGTCCATCACCTTTACCCTCAGCTTCTTTAGCAAGACAGTGGTCATCTTGGAGGTGTGTTTGGAGTCGTTATCATGTTGGAATACTGCCCTGTGGTCCAGTCTCCGAAGGGAGGGGATCATGCTCTGCTTCAGTATGTCACAATACATGTTGGCATTCATGGTTCCTTCAATGAACTGTAGCTCCCCAGTGCTGGCAGCACTCTTGCAGCCCCAGACCATGACACTCCCACCACAATGCTTGACTGTAGGCAAGCCTCACCTGGTTGCAGCCACACACGCTTGACACCATCTGAACCAAATATGTTTATCTTGGTCTCATCAGACCACATTGTTCAGTAATCCATGTCCTTAGTCTGCTTTTCTTCAGCAAACAGTTTGCGGGCTTTCTTGTGCATCATCTTTAGAAGAGGCTTCCTTCTGGGACGACAGCCATGCAGACCAATTTGATGCAGTGTGCGGCGTATGGTCTGAGCACTGACAGGCTGACCCCCCACCCCTTCAACCTCTGCAGCAATGCTGGCAGCCCTCATACGTCTGTTTCCCAAAGACAACCTCTGGCTATGATGCTGAACACGTGCACTCAACCTCTTTGGTCGACCATGGCGAGGCCTGTTCTGAGTGGAACCTGCCCTGTTAAACCGCTGTATGGTCTTGGCCACCGTGCTTCAGCTCAGTTTCAGGGTTTTTGCAATCTTCTTATAGCCTAGGCCATCTTTATGTAGAGCAACAATTCTTTTTTTCTGATCCTCAGAGAGTTCTTTGCCATGAGGTGCCATGTTGAACTTCCAGTGACCAGTATGACAGAGAGAGCGATAACACCAAATTTAACACACCTGCTCCCCATTCACACCTGAGACCTGTAATACTAACGAGTCACATGACACCAGGGAGAGAAAATGGCTAATTGGGCCCAATTTGGAAAATGTTTTCACTTAGGGGTTGTACTCACCTTTGTTGCCAGCGGTTTAGACATTAATGGCTGTGTGTTGAGTTATTTTGAGGGGACAGCAAATGTACACTGTTATACAAGCTGTACACTCACTACTTTACATTGTAGCAAAGTGTCATTTCTTCAGTGTTGTCACTTGAAAAGATATAACAAAATATTTACAAAAATGTGAGGGGTGTACTCACTTTTGTGGGATACTGTATGTGTGTGTGTGTGTGTGTGTGTGTGAGAATTATCCATTCATACTATGGGATTTAGAAGTAAGAGCCTGTTTACCCCTCCTACTTCATGCGCTGCAGCTAAGATATTTATTGGCAAAGTTGTAGAGGAAATAGGCTCCTTTTGGCCCCTTTCACACAGGCGGATAGAATTCAGCTTTGAATTCAGCTTTTAGCTGAAAAACAACAGGAAGCACATCAGAAATGGCAAGAATGTTCCACCGCAGCTAAACGCAGCCGCATGTAAACGCAGCTAATCGCAATGTAAAACTGCAAGTGATCGCTGTGCCAGGATTCTCTGAATTTCAAAATAACAAAACATGCTTTTAACAGCAGCAGAACCTCTGCCCATGTGAAAGGGGCCTTATACGTGATGGTACTAAACGGGACCATATACCTAACAATCTAAGTCGGGAAGAACTTGATATTCTCGCCTCCTTGTCTGCGCAGCCTGATATCACTATGGAGCCCACAGACAAGGGTGGATCAATAGTGATCATGGACACAATAGCATATGAAAATTAAATTTTGAGACAGCTGCCAGATACTAAAACCTATGCTTAATTGCACAATAATCTTGTTTTTCGTATACAGGACAGGATTAAAAAGGTAATTACATATGCAGAAAATGAACAAATCATTGACAATGATACTAAAAAATATCTTATACCTGAACATCACGTGACACCGATTACATACATATATACTGATTATATACATATTGCCTAAAATACACAAAAATCATTTAAATCCGCCAGGACGCCCCATAGTTTCTAGCACAGATTCCGTTACAACTTACTACAATGATTGCTAAGTTTTTGGACAAATGTTTTACACCCCTTATAGAAACCACATAGTCTTACATACGAGATACTCAACATTTTTTACAAAAACTACACAAAAGTTCTCAGACAAACGATCACTTATCCGGCACTTAGGAAAATCAAAAATGAAGTAAAAGAGCAGCTGCTATAATGAAAAAAAATCCTGAAACAAGGGAAGCAATCCAAACTACGATTTGGAATAATTTCAATCAAAAGGTAATCTTTCAAAACTTCAGCAGCGCTAACGATTTTAAATAGAAGCTCAAAAATCTGTATATTCAGCTGAAAACTGGAGAAGCCATAGTGCTTTACAAATAAAAGTTCATATGTGATCCATCTGTTGTTTAAAACTGGAGAAGCCAAAGTGATTTGCAAATAAATGTTCATAAGTGATTCATCAGTTGTTTCAAAACTTCAACAAATCGATACATCTAGTGCTTGAGATCCCTCTAGGAATTGCACTCACCAGAAAGAAGATCAATCGAAAGCCTTGTGGTCTATGTGAAGTGGCTGCGATCGCTGCGAAAACGAACATCAATCCAATCCACAGTGACCGATCAGCAAATAGGGAGGCCAGCACTCTTGTCTTCTAATTCACCCAGATCCAGTCAGCTGAAAGCTATCCTTAGTACTCGGGCAAATAAGGAGAGAGGAAGCCTCATAGTGTAAAACTGTAAAGCTTTTAATATCCGAAAAAAACACCCCTCTCTTATTACATTGAACTTACAAACAAGTAAAAAAATAGGGCATTCAATAAATGGTAGCGTAGTACATTCCGTTATGAGAATCTCACCACCTGTTGGAGAGCTGTAATCATCCGTGGTGGTTCCCGGGGAGAGCCCAAAACGAATGACCTGTAGGCAATCCGTGTGGTACACCTAGACGCGTTTCGTGAATTCGTCTTTATCAATAGGGCATAGGGATTCGAGACGATCTGGTCACAGATCTGTACATAGTAAAGCCGTGTACACATGACCGGACTTTTCAACCGGACTGGTCCGACGGAACAAATCCGTCGGACAATCCGACCGTGTGTGGGCTTCATCAGACCTTCAGCTGACTTTTTCTGTCGAAAATCAGACAGACTTTAGATTTGGAACATGTTTCAAATCTTTCCGACGGACGGAGCATCGTCTGTATGCTAGTCCGACAGACAAAAAAGGACGCAAGGGCAGCTACTGGCTATGAACTTCCTCATTCTAGTCCCTTCGTACGTCATCACGTTCAAACCAACAGACTTTCGAATGGATTTTAGTCCGTTTGTGTCATTCGAAAGTCTGTCGGAAAGACCGTCGGACCTTTGATGCTGAAAAGTTTGCTCGTGTGTACGCGGCATAACACTCGACGTCTCCCCTTCATCTCACAATTCCATCCTCTTCCATCAGGGTTTATAATGTAGTAAAGAAACACTGGTCTATCCTGCATGACGGTTATCCATCAGGGCAGGCATTCCAGTGTCCTCCCCTACCTTCTTACCGTCGAGGTCAGACAGTATATGACAGATTGGTTAAATCTGATCAGTATCGTCCTCCCTCACCTCTTACAACCTTTTTGGGACCACGTAATCTTGGTACAATCCCTTGTCTGTGTTTCATTCAATGCAACAGCCTGATAAACAGGAAATCCTTTTCCCATCCACATAGAGGGTATAATATTGACATTAAAAATCATTATACTTATCAAATGAACTATACAATCAAATCTGAGCTGTTTACAGCTCAGCCAAAAACTAAATTTACACTATAGCCCCAGTTTTAGGAACGGGGGGCTACACATGTTTGAAGGTAAAAACCCGTAAGGCTTTAGAACCATTTTAATCTAAAAGAGGGTGCAGAATATTACACATGGGGCTCAGAGGGGGTGTAGTGTCCGCAGACACGAGCAACTGCTACTGCCAGAGAGGGGGAGGGGTGACACTCAGGTATTCATTCTTGGGGTCATTTTATCCCTTTCACTGATGGACAATTTTCTCGATTTTTTTCCACACATGTTAATTGCTCATTTCTGTCCTCAAAGCATGAAATTGTTTCAGAAATCATTAAGGCCCCATTCACACCTGTATGTCACATTTTTTCAAGCGTCCTACTTGTGTCTGATTATCACTACAATTCATGGAATAAGGGTCACATGACCCGGGCACTGTGTTGGGGGCGGGGCACTGGTGACAGCTGCTGTCTCTCTCTACTAGACGGGGGGGGGCTGACTTCAACTAATACAGTGATCAGCGATAATACCATACACTAAGAAATAGAGAGATTGTTCCCTCTGTACAGAGCCCTGTGTTGATTGTCAGTACAGGGCTCTGGGCTTTGATTGGCCATGTATCATTGGTCGGGACCTGCTGACAGACTTCTGCTGTGTACAATCACAGTAGGTGTCAGCAGGGGGCGCCCTAAACCTGGAAACAGGCAGAGATGTACAAGTGTGCGTCGCTTTGCCTGCATGAGCCGCCCATCCGCAGTACATTGCGGGCCGGGGGTATACAGGTAGGTAAAATTGTGGCCAAAAGGAGATCACCGTGTGCTAAGAAGGGGTCCCCCTCTCACAGGTTCTCTTACTGTCCTGGCAGTTTCATTGTCCGCTTTGTTTTGTTGGGCTAACCATACACTTTACAATCTAATTGCACAATCTCCAACAGATCTATCATCAACTATGTACTGCAAGGATTTGCCTGATTTATTATAAATTGAATGGATCATTTAGATGTGAGTTTTGGCAGAAGATTGTGCGGGACTTGTACAATCAGATCACAGTGTGTATAGCCAGCTTTATGCACCTGCCCCGTACTTCTATCCTTGCACTCCCAAGCTGTTGTTCCAGGGTCTCGCTGATCCCGGATGTGTCACACATCACATGGTACCGGGGGCAGGGTGTCACCACTGACAGTTCGATCACTCGATGCACTTGTGGTGTCACATGATATCGCTGGCACGAGTTGTATGGGCATGGCCAGATTTGCCAGATTAGCCCCGGAGCTGTACACCCCGCCCTTCTAGGTACCGAGCCTTCTGAGAACCGAGGCTCTCTGGGGACCCTGATGTGTGGGGGGCTCTCTGGGGACCCTGATGTATGAGGGGCTCTCTAGGGACCCTGATGTAAGGGGGGGCTCTCTGGGGACCCTGATGTATGGGGGGCTCTCTGGGAAACCTGATGTATGAGGGGCTCTCTGTGGACCCTGATGTATGGGGGGGCTATCTGGGACCCTGATGTATGGGGGGCTCTCTAGGGACCCTCATGTATGGGGGCTCTCTGGGGACCCTGATGTATGGGGGGCTCTCTGGGGACCCTGATGTATGGGGGGCTCTCTGGGGACCCAGATCTATGGGGGGCTCTCTGGAGACCCTGATGTATGGGTTGCTCTCTGGGGACCCTGATGTATGGGGGGCTCTCTGGGGACCCTGATGTAAGGAATGGGCTCTCTGGGGACCCTGATGTATGGGGGGCTCTCTGGGGACCCTGATGTATGGGGGCTCTCTGGGGACCCTGATGTATGGGGGGCTCTCTGGGGACCCTGACGTATGGGGGGCTCTCTGGGGACCCAGATCTATGGGGGGGCTCTCTTGGACCCTGATGTATGGGGGGCTCTCTGGGGACCCTGATGTATGGGGGGGCTCACTGGGGACCCTGATGTATGGGGGGGCTCTCTGGGGACCCTGATGTATGGGGGGGCTCACTGGGGACCCTGATGTATGGGGGGGCTCTCTGGGGACCCTGATGTATGGGGGGGGGGCTCTCTGGGGACCCTGATGTATGAGGGGCTCTCTAGGGACCCTGATGTAAGGGGGGGCTCTCTGGGGACCCTGATGTATGAGGGGCTCTCTGGGGACCCTGATGTATGGGGGGCTCTCTAGGGACCCTGATGTATGGGGGGGCTCTCTGGGGAACCTGATGTATGGGGGCCTCTCTGTGGACCCTGATGCATGGGGGGGCTATCTGGGACCCTGATGTATGGGGGGCTCTCTAGGGACCCTGATGTATGGGGGCTCTCTGGGGACCCTGATGTATGGGGGGTTCTCTGGGGACCCAGATCTATGGGGGGCTCTCTGGAGACCCTGATGTATGGGGGGCTCTCTGGGGACCCTGATGTATGGGGGGCTCTCTGGGGACCCTGACGTATGGGGAGCTCTCTGAGGACCCAGATCTATGGGGGGGCTCTCTTGGACCCTGATGTATGGGGGGCTCTCTGGGGACCCTGATGTATGGGGGGGCTCACTGGGGACCCTGATGTATGGGGGGGCTCTCTGGGGACCCTGATGTATGGGGGGGCTCACTGGGGACCCTAATGTATGGGGGGGCTCTCTGGGGACCCTGATGTATGGGGGGGGGCTCTCTGGGGACCCTGATGTATGGGGGGGCTCTCTGGGATCCAGAACTATGGGGGGGGCTCTCTGGGGACCCTGATGTATGGGGGGGGCTCTCTGGGATCCATAACTATGGGGGGGTCTCTCTGGGGACCCTGATGTATGGGGGGGCTCTCTGGGATCCAGAACTATGGGGGGGTCTCTCTGGGGACCTTGATGTATGGGGGGGGCTCTCTGGGGAGTGGACCCTAATGTATGGGGGGCTCTCTGGGGACCCTGATGTATGGGGGGCTCTCTGGGGACCCTGATGTAAGGGGGGCTCTCTGGGGACCCTGATGTAAGGGGGGGCTCTCTGGGGACCCTGATGTAAGGGGGGTCGGGGGCTCTCTGGGGACCCTGATGTAAGGAGGGGGCTGTCTGGGGACCCTGATGTAAGGGGGGGTCGGGGGCTCTCTGGGGACCCTGATGTAAGGGGGGTCAGGGGCTCGCTGGGGACCCTGATGTAAGGAGGGGGCTCTCTGGGGACCCTGATGTAAGAGGAGGTTCTCTGGGGACCCTGATGTAAGGAGGGGCTCTCTGGGGACCCTGATGTAAGGAGGGGCTCTCTGGGGACCCTGATGTAAGGAGGGGGCTTTCTGGGGACTCTGATGTAAGGAGGGGGCTGTCTGGGCACCCTGATGTAAGGGGGGGTCGGGGGCTCTCTGGGGAGCCTGATGTAAGAGGGGTCGGGGGCTCGCTGTGGACCCTGATGTAAGGAGGGGGCTCTCTGGGGACCCTGATGTAAGAGGAGGTTCTCTGGGGACCCTGATGTAAGGAGGGGCTCTCTGGGGACCCTGATGTAAGGAGGGGGCTCTCTGGGGACCCTGATGTAAGGAGGGGGCTCTCTGGGGACCCTGATGTAAGGAGGGGGCTCTCTGGGAACCCTGATGTAAGGGGAGGCTCCCTGGGGACCCTGATGTAAGGAGGGGCTCTCTGGGGACCCTGATGTAAGGAGGGGGCTCTCTGGGAACCCTGATGTAAGAGGAGGTTCTCTGGGGACCCTGATGTAAGGGGAGGCTCTCTGGGGACCCTGATGAAAGTGGGGGAGGCTCTCTGGGGACTTGTTTACATCGGCAGACCACCGTTCTGCCTCTGTTGGAAGCGACCATCGGGGCCCGGCGGACAACAGGTCCTCTGGACCTGCTGATTAGCTCTCGGTGTGTCCAATCACAGGGACAGTGGGTCAAACAGCACGCAGACCCGCAAGTGCAGAATCAAGTACCTGTACCTGATTCCGCTCACAGGAGATGCAGCCCTGCAGTAAATGTACGTGGTTAATGTGAGTTTATTTTTCTTTATTTTTTTTACTCTTTAAACATTTATTTTGAACATACAGTAGAGAAATTCTGTGAGCAATGCATGTAATGTAGCAGTGCAATATATACGTGGGGCTTTGTGAGGGTGTGGCTTGTGTGTGGGTGGGTGGGGACAAAGGAGGGCCCCATGATCCCCTGTTGCCCGGGGGCCCCATGAGTTGTCAGTCCGTCCCTGGCTGGGCCCCACCTTTTTTCTGTATACCAGCCTCTCTGTGTCTACAGTGCCTGCTGGGGCGCTACCCCTCTGTGTATGGCCCGCCCTCCTGTAGAGCCCTGCCCTTCCCAGTGTATACCAGGCCTGCAGGGGAAGCAGTTGTTGTTGGTCTGATGGCCGGGTGAGGATTTGATCTCTTTGTGTGTGTAAGGTAAGCACCCGGGACACCCGGACACTGTGTACCTGCTACTACTCTCTCCTCTACATTTTTCTTTTCTACTCCTATAATATTACTCTCATCCTCCTACAGTATATACATTATTACTCTCATCCTATATTATATACATTATAACGAATCCCTCCTCCTATATTATATACATTGTTATTCCCTCCAAAATTATATACATTGTTACTCTCTCCTATATTATATACATTATTACTCACCCCCCTCCCTTATTATATTCATTGTCACTCTCCTCCTATATTATATACATTATTACTCTCCTCCTATATTATATACATTGTTACTCTCTCCTATATTATATACATTATTACTCTCCTCCTATATTATATACATTGTTACCCCATTGTCATGGTTATGCAATAGAGTTTTGTCTGTCAGCTTACCTGTCTCCATGTGTTCATCTCTAAAGACCAGCTGTCTCTCACCTGACTGCCTTTATTAACTCTCCTCCAGCATGGCTCCACCCCAGCTCCTATCAGAGAACTCTATATTAACCTCTGCATTGCAGGCCAGCCCTGCTGATCAACCTTTGTGTGTTTTGGCTTCCTTTTTCTGCCTGCCGTGTGCTCTACGTTTGTTTCTGTTGCTGACCTTGGCGTGTTCTCTACTATTCCTGTCTGCTTGTGACCCTGACCTTTGGCGTGTCCCCGACTATCCCTGTTTGCCTGTGACCCTGAACCTTGGCGTGTACTCTGTTGTCCTTGTCTGCTTGTGGCCCTGACCTTGGCTTATTCCTTTACTATCCCTATCCTCCTGTTGCCTACTGTGGGTGTGAGCTGGGGGACCCTGGGGGTCGCGACCTGGAGCCAGTTGCAGCCCAGTCCATCCTCACCACTAGAGGCTCTGGTGAACACCTGCTGGCTCTTAGACTCCGCGCCCCAGGGAATCCTATGCTCTAACCCTGGTGGGATCCCTGTTGGTGTTCCAGCGCCCCTGCCTTCCTTACACCCGAACTCCCATCCGCAGCAGTCAGCCTTAGGGTCCACTGCCTTGCGGTGCACTCCTGATCCCAACGGTGTGCATCTGTCACCTAGCCTCAAGGTGACCTGACACCCCTCCCATATTATATACATTATTACTCTCCTCCTATATTATATGTGTTGTTACTCTCCTCCCCATATTATATACAGTATCTCACAAAAGTGTGTACACCCCTTACCTTTTGTAAATATTTTATTATATCTTTTCATGTGACAACGCTGAAGAAATGACACTTTGCTAATGTAAAGTAGTGAGTGTACAGCTTGTATAACAGTGTAAATTTGCTGTCCCCTCAAAATAACTCAACACACAGCCATTAATGTCTAAACCACTGGCAACAAAAGTGAGTACACCCCTAAGTGAAAATGTCCAAATTGGGCCCAAGTGTCAATATTTTGTGTGGCCACCATTATTTTACAGCACTGCCTAAGGTGTCCATTTAAAAACAGAGATCAGCCGTGATCCTCAGGATCATGGCTGATCTTTGGGGTGTACCGATTTTTATAGCTGAGATAAGGAGCAGAGAACATGTTCTCCGCTTCTCATCACAGTACATGACCGTTCTGTCACAAACGGCCAGTTTATAAAAGTGAGATCTGAAGATCTCACAGCCGTTACATTGAAATATTTCCCCTCCAGATTCACCAGCTCAGAGGTGGAGAATCTGGGAGAGAAGGTGTGATAAGAGGAAGAAGGCTTCTTTCTTCATAATATCAGCACCAGTGGGTTAAAAATGAATATATATACTATATACAAGTGTGTGTATGTATATATATATATATATATATATATATATATATATATATATATATATATATATATATGTGCATGTATGTGTGTGTGTGTGTGTGTGTATGTATATATATATATATATATATATATATATACTGTAGATACAGTCAGGTCCATAAATATTGGGACATCGACACAATTCTAATCTTTTTGGCTCTATACACCACCACAATTTGAAATGAAACGAACAAGATGTGCTTTAACTGCAGACTTCCAGCTTTAATTTGAGGGCATTTACATCCAAATCAGGTGAACGGTGTAGGAATTACAACAGTTTGTATATGTGCCTCCCACTTTTTAAGGGACCAAAAGTAATGGGACAGATTAACAATCATCCATCAAACTTTCACTTTTTAATACTTGGTTGCAAATCCTTTGCAGTCAATTACAGCCTGAAGTCTGGAACGCATAGACATCACCAGACGCTGGGTTTCATCCCTGGTCATGCTCTGCCAGGCCTCTACTGCAACTGTCTTCAGTTCCTGCTTGTTCTTGGGGCATTTTCTCTTCAGTTTTGTCTTCAGCAAGTGAAATGCATGCTCAATCGGATTCAGGTCAGGTGATTGACTTGGCCATTGCATAACATTACACTTCTTTCCATTAAAAAAGTCTTTGGTTGCTTTCGCAGTATGCTTCGGGTCGTCGTCCATCTGCACTGTGAAGTGCCGTCCAATGAGTTCTGAAGCATTTTGCTGAATATGAGCAGATAATATTGCCCGAAACACTTCAGAATTCATCCTGCTGCTTTTGTCAGCAGTCACATCATCAATAAATACAAGAGAACCACTTCCATTGGCAGCCATACATGCCCACGCCATGACACTACCACCACCATGCTTCACTGATGAGGTGGCATGCTTTGGATTATGAGCAGTTCCTTTCCTTCTTCATACTCTTCTCTTCCCATCACTCTGGTACAAGTTGATCTTGGTCTCATCTGTCCATAGGATGTTGTTCCAGAACTGTGAAGGCTTTTTTAGATGTTGTTTGGCAAACTCTAATCTGGCCTTCCTGTTTTTGAGGCTTACCAATGGTTTACATCTTGTGGTGAATCCTCTGTATCCTCAGTTGTTTTCTGTGGTCTTCCGGGTCTTTTGGTGTTGCTGAGATCACCGATGCGTTCTTTCTTTTTAAGGATGTTCCAAGCAGTTGATTTGGCCACACCTAATGTTTTTGCTATCTCTCTGATGGGTTTGTTTTGTTTTTTCAGCCTAATGATGGCTTGCTTCACTAATAGTGACAGCTCTTTGGATCTCATATTGAGAGTTAACAGCAACAGATTCCAAATGCAAATAGCACACTTGAAATTAACCCTGGACCTTTTATCTGCTCCTTGTAAATGGGATAATGAGGGAATAACACAAACCTGGCCATGGAACAGCTGAGCAGCCAATTGTCCTATTACTTTTGGTCCCTTAAAAAGTGGGAGGCACATATACAAACTGTTGTAATTCCTACACCGTTCACCTGATTTTGATGTAAATACCCTCAAATAAAAGCTGAAAGTCTGCAGTTAAAGCACATCTTGTTTGTTTCATTTCAAATCCATTGTGGTGGTGTATAGAGCCAAAAAGATTAGAATTGTGTCAATCTCCCAATATTTATGGACCTGACTGTGTGTGTATATATATGTGTGTGTGTGTAACACTTCTCCTCTGTTCTCCCTCTGAGAACTGAAGTTCTCTGTTTCATAAACCGGCTGCAGAGGAGATAATTTTCCTCTGAGAACTGCCGAGAACTGAATTGAGAAAAAACTTCTCAGTTTTATAAACGTACACCTTAACCCTCTTGGGCATGGAGTTCACCAGAGCTTCACAAGTTGCCACTGAAGTCCTCTTCCATTCCTCCAGCGGTTTAGACATTAATGGCTGTGTGTTGAGTTATTTTGAGGGGCAGCAAATTTACCCTGTTATACAAGCTGTACACTCACTACTTTACATTGTAGCAAAGTGTAATTTTTTCAGTGTTGAAAAGGTATAATAAAATATTTACAAAAATGTAAGGGGTGTACTAGTATTTGTGAGATACTGTATGTTTTAATGCTCCTTGTGTTTTTGTTGAATGTTGTTGATAAAAGTATATGTGAAAGGATTATTTTAACATAAGATTGAATGCAATAAATATGATTTTAATAAGAATTTAAAATTGTGAGTTCCATTGTACCATGAAAGACCTGAGTGTCTCTTTTTTTTCTTCTATTTTTGAAATATATGATTCTGAAGGAAAGGGAGGACAAGTACTGGAAGGTTTGGACCCCCCATTATGTTTACAGAGACCAGACCTCTCTTGCTTCTCAACCATAACTTGCTCTTGTGGCAAGTGTGTGGATTCCTTAACCCTGTAAAAAGCATTGTCCGAGAGGGAGAACATTTATTTTCTTTAATTTGATTTGTCCTCTCTTCATTCCCACCCCACTCTTCTTCCACCCCCCCCCCCCCCACACCCTTTTTTTTTAACTTATCTTATTTTAGTTTTCTTTTTTCTTTCTATGACCCCCCTTTGGGTTAGTCTGTTCTGTAATTTACCTGCTTTATGATTAATTTAGATAAATGTAAAATACAAAAATGATCTTAACCTGGAATTCGCCTTTAATTGCTGAATGTTCCCAACTTCTGCTCATTATTAGTGCCCTCTATACGGAATTCTTTGCCCATTCTTTTATTTGTGTATACTCTGCATGTAGGATGTGCCAAGAGCACCCAGCACCAAATCCGGTTGCAAGAGGATAAGCCTTTTTGAGAATGAGCTAGAAGAATGCCCCTCAGTGACTTGGAAGACCTTTGAGAGCAGTTGGCTGAATTGGAAAGGGCAGGGGTCATTTAGGACTCCAGAAGCCCATATGCGGTGGTGTGGTATTGTGGTGGTGTGGAAGAAGAATGGATCACTATGCATGTGTATGGACTACCGGACTTTAAATCAGGGCACTATCCCTGATCAGTACACAAACCCCCGCGTTAATGATTCCCTCCAATGTCTTACTGGAGCCAAATGGTTCAGTGTACTCGACTTGAAGAGTGGGTACTACCAGATCCCCATGCATGCAGAAGATCAAGAAAAAAAACGACATTCATCTGCCCTTTGGGATTTTATGAGTTCAGCCGAATGCCTCAAGGATTGTCAAGGGCCCCAGCGACCTTCCAGCAATTGATGGAGAGAACGGTAGGAGACATGAACCTAGTAGAAGTACTAGTGTATCAGGACGGCATCATTGTGTTTGGAAGAACATTAGAAGAACATGAAGCCTGGTTAGAGAAGGTTTTTCATGCCTCCATGAAGAGGGATTGAAACTGTCTTTGGAGAAGTGTCAGTTCTACAGAACCTCTATCACGTACTTGGGTCATGTTGTCTCCGCCATAGGGGTTCCCACGAACCCACAAAAGTTAGAGGCTGTTACAGTACCACCTGGCCCAGGCCACGGACTGTGACTGAATTAAGATCTTCCTTGGATTTCTGCCTTTATTATCGGCAGTTTGTGGCCAACTTCGCCAAGATTGCTCGGCCCCTCAATGAACTGTTACAAGTGGCCATGGGGGAAGGAGAGGATGGAGTCAAGATGAAGAAGTCTGGAGGTCACAGGAAGGGAGAGTCAGTTCAAGACCAATGGACTCATCAGTGTGAGAGAACATTTTGGCATTTAAGGAAGTCTCACTGAAGCTCCGGTCTTTGCTTATGCTGACCCTGGCAAGACTTATGAACTTCATGTGGACACCAGTAGAGATGGCCTGGGAGGAGTTCTCTATCAAGAACAAGATGGTGGTCTCAGACCCGTGGCTTATGTGAGTCGTAGCCTTACCCCATCCGAAAGGAACTACCCTGTTCACAAACTGGAGTTCTTGGCTCTAAAGTGGACAGTAGTAAACAAACTGAAGGATTACTTGTATGGGGCTGAGTTTGTAGTAAAGACGGATAATAATCCCTTAACCTACCTCCTGACCTCAGCCAAATTGGATTCGACAGGGCACAGGTTTCTGGTGGCCTTGGCTGGATTCAAGTTCAATTTAAAGTACCGACCTGGGGCAGGAAATCGAGATGCAGATGCCTTATCTCCCACAGCTCATAGAAGGTAAGAAGAGTTGGGGGATTGGGCATATGTGACTGCAGAAGGTGTGCGGGCCTTGTGACAAGGCATGGCTCAGAAGATGAAGGGAGGTGTTGCCGCCGCTAAATCCATTGGAGTCCACCCCTCTGGGATACCCAGGCGCTACTGTGGGCTGACGCAAGTCCAAGGTTAGGGCTTACCTCAGTTGTCCAAAAGAGATTTAAGGAGGGATCAGGATCTTCTATGCCAGGGATATGCAATTAGCGGACCTCCAGCTGTTGCAGAACTACAAGTCCCATGAGGCATAGCAAGACTCTAACAGCCACAAGCATGACACTCAGAGGCATGATGGGACTTGTAGTTTTGCAACAGCTGGAGGTCTGCTAATTGCATATTCCTATCCTATGCCATCTGGCTGTTCAAACCCTGAACAAGTAGGACCCTGGATTACTGTTGAAAAGCCCTGTGAATGGAGCAAAAGTTCTACATAGAGAATGGAACAGATTGCCGTTAAGAGAGGGGGTGCTGTATAGGCGAGGTCCTTCGGAAGACGGAGAAGATAAATGGCAGTTATTCCTTCCTGAGAAACATCGTTCCACCATCCTGACCTCTCTGCATGATGACCATGGGCATTTAGTAACAGACAGGAATTTCCGCTTAATTAGAGATAGGTTCTACTGGCCCAATATGAGAGTGGAGAGATAGAGAACTAGAGAGCTATTGACACTCCTGTTTAGCATGTATCCAGCGTAAGACATTACCAGTTAGGGCTGCTCCCATGGGACATTTGAAGAGCCTTTAGAGTTGCTTTGCATTGACTTCCTGTGCCTGGAACCTGATACAGGTGGAAGAAATACCATCCTGGTGGTGACTGACCATTTCACTCGTTATGCGCAGGCCTATCCCACTAAAGATCAGAAGGTGACCACTGTGGCTAAAGTCCTTGTTGAGAAGTTTTTCGTGCATTATGGTTTGCCTGTCCGAATCAACCCCGATCAAGGAAGAGAATTTGAGAGTCGGTTAGTCCATCAACTGTGGACCCTGCTGGGCATAAGGAAATCTCGGACCACGCCTTATCACCCACAAGGTGCCCCTCAGCCTGATAGGTTTAATCGAACTTTGTTGAATATGTTGGGGACTCTGCCCCCAGAAAAGAAACAGCACTGCAGAAATCATATTGCAGCTATGGTACATGCTTGCAACAGTACTGTGAGTGACGCCACTGGCTATTCTCCATACCGCCTCATGTTTGGGAGAGAAGCTCGTCTTCCTGTCAATTTAGTTTTTGGCACCTCCATTGACAATACTTCTTTGATCTCACACAGAGTTTTTGTTGAAAGACTACGAAAGAACCTGCAGCAAGCATATGAGAAAGCTATGGAACATACCTCAGCTAGGTAGTCAAAAAACAAATGGAACTTTGACCTAAAAGTGAGAATACATGATTTGCAACCAGGGGATCGTGTGTTGTTGAAGAACTTGGGGGTACCAGGGAAACATAAGCTGGCTGACCGATGGCGACCACAACCTTATTTTATTTGTAAATGGCTTCCCGGGCTACCAGTTTACCAAATCAGACCTGAAGGGGAAAAAAGTGCCCCTGAAGATGTGGCATTGAAACCATCTGCTTCCATTGTCTGATGCGGTTAGGGTGCCTCAAGTGCCTCTTTCACCTCCTCCAAAGCCAACTCCACCCAGGACTCGTTCACAGCCATACATTTCTATTCCTCCTGCATTATCAGAAGAAGAAGAAGATGAGGAAGATTATGTACTGCCGTCAGTTCCCACTCCCACTGTATTATCAGGGAAAAGGAGAGTTGACGAGGAAGAAGACGAAGAAGATGTGCGGTTGTGCTTTTTTGGATGTGGCTTGCAGAAAATGAACCTGATGCAGGGACTATGAAGGAGAAGGGAGGAGTGCCAACCAAAGTGTCAACCAAAGTGCCGAATAAAGTGACTAAGACTAGATCTTTCAGTCCAGAATTGGAGATTCGACCATCCTTCAGGGAAGCTGATAGGATAAAAATCGAGAGCAATAGTCCAACTTTTGAGAAGGAAACAAGAGATCTGATACGTTTTTCTGATGAACCTTTGCCTGTACCTGAAGCGAATCGCCCAGCCGAAGTTGAGGATCCTTGCATGGGTGTGGAAAATAGAGAATGTCAGACACCTATTACTGCTCCCCTTGAAGAGGTTGATCTTTCTTCTCCACTGCCCAGTTCTGAATCTGCAGTTATGGATTCCCTTAGAGCCGTGCAGCCTTGATCATATAATGAGCCCAATTGAGAATCTTGTTCAACCTCCAGAGAAGTGTTCCTCAGTTAGGCTAAGACAAAATATACATCCTCCCAGGAGACTCACTGATGATACTTTAGGAGAGAACTCTGATGAACTGATTCATACTATTCACAGGCAAGCTCCCATGCCTAATCCCTCTACCATTAATTGGGTAGGAGGCGACTCTGCTCTAACCTCTGACACCAGTGGGTGGGACACGGCAATTGCCCTGACATGTTCAAAAACTGAATTTGAATTAACTGAAAGTGTATATAAATGGTTTCAGTAAAATCCGGAGGTGTGTCAATATCTGTTGAATTTAGATTGTGTTTGATGTTATTATAAATTTGTTTTTAACCCTTTCTTTCCACAAAGTTGATGTCTTCATGTCTTTGGGGACCAAAGAATTCAAGTGGGGGAGAATGTAGCCAGGGCTGGCTATTAAGCCTAAAATCCAGAAACATTTTCTGCGTTATTAACGTAAGGTTGGCTCCCTCTAGTGTTTGTGTCAATTTCCCTTTTCCTGTGTGAGGATTTGGAGCAAAGCATCATGGGATGTGTAGTTTAGAATGCTGAAGTGACTATGCCAACAGGACAGATCTGAACTACAATTAACAGAATGCTTATTGGACAGAAGAGATTGCTGGGAGAGCATATAAAGGGCTGCCTAGATCAACCTCTCTGGACGCTGTTTGACTCTGCCAGCAGGAGGTCTGTGTGACGGTGAGTTGCTGAAGTTTTGCGGCCTATACAGTGGGAAACCAGACAGCTATAGCCAGAGGAATCTCTGCGGGTAGCATCGCTTCTTCAGACCAGCGGACCAGAGGGTGTTCCAGGTCATCCAGAGACACCTGCAATCCAGATACCAGTGAGCTGCAGCATGGCGCGGCAGACGCCATTAACCAGTGCCAAGATACAGAGAGAGAGTTCCGACTGGAGTCTTCTCGTAAGCCGCATCATTACCAACTTCATTTGAGTTCCAGAGTGGTGAGTGGGCATAGCCCATGTCATAGTTAAGGACACTGCTTTCAGACATTACTTACAAAGTTCAGCCGGTGGTACTTCTAGTCCCACAGAAGTTAAATCTTATGTTGTAACGAATACTGAAAGCAGACAGCTATACTCTGTTCACATTACTGATTCCAGGATCTATATTGGATAACACCATTAGGATTATAAAGAAGGAAGATTTATTACAACCAGGATAAACCAAGGGCCTGCTTAATTTGCTATACTCTGTCATCTAGAATTACTTTATTTACAACATAAAGAGGCTAGCTGAAGATATCTGGATTTCAAGGAATACCCTTTTGCCTTTTTATTATTCTCTTTCTTCTCATCTGTATTTATTGCACTGGACTGCACTTAAAAAGGGAGCCATCCTGTTTGAATATAAAAGTTTGGATATCGTTTCTTCCATACAGTGCAGAATTTACTTTCCTGTGAGTTGAGGAAGCAGGAGGGAGAAACCTGACACAGAAGATGTAGTGTTAGTTGTCTACCCCCCTGTTAACCTGTTCACATAGGTTTCTGTGATTGGGTTTATATTGGTGTTCATTTACAACAAAGGGGACTTTTCATCAGTATACTGCTTCTTTGATAATTATAAATTAAAAACAGTTGTGTATGTAGGAGTGTTTATTACGGTTAAAGCTGTACTTATTTTGTGTTTCGATTGATACAGTAAACATATTTGAACTGTTTCTTTAATACTGTGTGAGTCTCTGTTTACTGCTACAGTTGGTAAGATGACAGAACCCAGGGTGTCAGAGGTAATGGAGGATTTGCAGAGTCGAGGTAATCAATGGGGTACAGAGTCAATTATCAGCCCTCATGGGGGTTCCTCTACATGTAAGTTTGTCTTTAACCACTTCAGCCCTGGAAGATTTTACCCCCTTCCTGACCGGGCCATTTTTTGCGATGCGGTACTCCGTCGCTATAACTGACAATTGTGCGATCATGCAACGCTGTAACCAAACATTTATGTCCTTTTTTTCCTGCAAATAGAGATTTCTTTTGGTGGTATTTTTTGCGCTATAAACAAAAAAAGACCAACAATTTTGAAAATAAAAACAATATTTTTTACTATATTTAAAAAAAAAAACTGTTTAGGCCAATATGTATTCTTCTACATATTTTTGGTAAAAAAAAGAAAAATCGCAATAAGCGTATATTTATTGGCTTACGCAAAAGTTATAGCGTCTACAAAATAGGGGATAGATTTATGGCATTTTTATCATTTACTAGTAATTGTGGCAATTTTTAATCGGGACCGCGACATTGCGGCAGACAGATTGGACACTTTTGACACTTTTTTTTGGGACCATTGACAATTATACAGCGATCAGAGCTAAAAAAAAAATAGCCACTGATTACTGTATAAATGTCACTGGCAAGGAAGGGGTTAACACTAGGGGGCGAGCGAGGGGTTAAATATGTTTCCTCAGTGTGTTCTAACTGTAGGCGGGATGAGACTACCTGGGGGAGGAGACCGATCGTTGTTCCTATATACTGGGAACACACAATCTGTCTCCTCTCTCCTGCCAGAACAGGGATGTGTGTCCACAAGGATATGGAACTCCCCTTCACAATTGGTGATGTCAGCAGAGAGTGTCAATAAAAATTACATATATATATATATATATATATATATATATATATATATATATGTAATGGTAGATACATTAATACACAAACACACACACACGTGGAATTGGGTGGACTCTTTATTTAACCTTACCAACTATGTAACCTCTGTAGAAGATCTGCATCCTGTGCCTTCTTTTTTTTGTTGGTAGGAATCCTCTATGGCACTGGTTGTGCCTGCATACTGAAATTTTTTAGACTGGTATGATAAATCTTAGACACTGGAGGTGTACAAAAAAAAAATAATCACACCTTACCTGAAGACTGTGCATCCATTTTACAGGTTATCTTTTAAAGCTGGAAGACAGAAAAATGGAGACTACCACTGATGCTTCTCCTGAAATTGTACTTGCCTGGTTGTTTAATGGCTTAAAAAAAAATTCTGGGGCCCTAACCTTAAACAAGCATGTAGATCAGGAACCCTAACTTCACTAATCATGTGCTTGTTCAAGCCGAGTGAAAATACTCAAGCCAGAGATCCTAAGGCACCTAGCATTTTCTGAAGGCAATGGCAGCCTGTTGATGGCTCTTGGTACTGGTTTCCATCAAAAGGTCATTCATGCAAAAACCAGATCCCCCTTAACAGACCTTTTTCCCCTCAAGACCCAAAAAGCAGAAATCCCCCTTTGCAAAGCCATAATTATCAGTACACAGAGGACATGTACAGAGAACAAGAGATGATCCGTAATCTGGCCATATTTCTTAAAAGTTTAATACAATTGCAATCAACTGTATAGAAATGAAACATGAGATGTCACCTCCTTGGTCCATGCTTGGTCACACTGGACTGTGGCATCTATATGCTATACAGTGCCTTGAAAATGTATTCATACCCCTTGACATTTTCCACATTTTGTCATGTTACACCCAAAAATGTAAATGTTTTTTATTGGGAATTTATGTGATAGACCAACACAAAGTGGCACATAATTGTGAACTTGAAGAAAAATGATAAAATGGTTTTAAATGTTTTTTACAAATAAATACCTGAAAAGTGTGACAAGCATTTGTATTAAGCCCCTTTACTCTGATAAACCTAACTAAAATCGAGTGGAACCAATTACCTTCAGAAGTCACCTAATTAGTAAATAGAGTCCACCTGTGTGTAATTTAATCTCCGTATAAATACAGCTGTTCTGTGAAACCCTCAGAGGTTTGTTAGAGAACCTTAGTGAACAAATAGCATCATGAAGGCCAAGGAATACACCAGACAGGTCAGGGATAAAATCGTGGAGAAGTTTAAATCAGGGTTAGGTTATAAAAAAATACCCCAAGCTTTGAACATCTCACAGAGCACTGTTCAAGCCATCATCCGAAAATGGAAAGAGTATGGTACAACTACAAACCTACCAAGACATGGCCATCTACCTAAACTGACAGGTCGGGCAAGGAGAGCATTAATCAGAGAAGCAGCCAAGAGGCCCATGGTAACTCTGGAGGAGCTGCAGAGATCCTCAGCTCAGGTGGGAAAATCTGTCCACAGGACAACTATTAGTCGTGCACTCCACAAATCAGGGAAATTATGGAACAGTGGCAAGAAGAAAGCCATAAGAAGTCCAGTTTTCAGTTTGCAAGAAGCCATGTGGGGGACACAGCAAACATGTGGAAGAAGGTGGTCAGTTGAGACCAAAATTTAACTTTTTGGCCTAAAAGCAAAATGCTATGTGTGATGGTAAACTAACACTGCACATCACCCTGAACACACCATCCAAACCGTGAAACATGGTGGTGGCAGCCTTATGCTGTGTGGATGCTTTTCTTCAGCAGGGATGGGGAAGCTGGTCAGAGTTAATGGGAAGATGGGTGGAGCCAAATACTGGGCAAGCTTAGAAGAAAACCTCTTATGCCGTGTACACACGGGCAGACTTTTCGAACGGACTGGTCCGACGGGACGAATCCGTCGGACAATCCGACCGTGTGTGGGCTTCATCGGACCAGCAGCTGACTTTTTCGGTCAAAAATCAGACGGACTTTAGATTTGGAACATGTTTCAAATCTTTCCGATGAACTCGAGTCCGGTCGAAAAATTTTATTTTAGTCCGGTGTACGTCATGACATACGAATCCGTTGGACTCTGGTGTGATCGTGTGTAGGCAAGTCCGTTCATTCGGAAGTCCATCGAAAGTCTGTCGGAAAGACCGTCGGACCTTTCATGCGGAAAAGTCCGCCCGTGTGTACACGGCGTTAGAGTCTGTAAAAGACTTGAGACTGGGGTGGAGGTTCACCTTCCAGCAGGACAACGAACCTAAACATACAGCCAGAGCTACAATGGAATGGTTTAGATCAAAGCATATTCATGTGTTAGAATGGCCCAGTCAAAGTCCAGACCTAAATCCACATGAGAATCTGTGGCAGGACTTGAAAATTGCTGTTCACAGATACTCTCCATCCAGTCTGACAGAGATTGAACTATTTAGCAAGGAAGAATGGGTAAAAATGTCATTCTCTAGATGTGCAAAGCTGGTAGAGACATCCCCAAAAAGACTTGCAGCTGTAAATGCAGTGAAAGGCGGTTCTACAAAGTATTGACTCAGGGGGGCTGAATATAAATGCACGCCACACTTTTCAGATGTTCATTTGTAAAAAAAAAAATTGCAAACCATTTATCATTTTCCGTCCACTTCACAATTATGTGCAACTTTGTGTTGGTCTATCATATAAAATACCAATAAAATACATTTATGTTTTTAGTTGCAACATGACAAAATGTGGAAAATTTCGAGGGGTGTGAATACTTTTTCAAGGCACTGTACATTAACCATTTGTGAATGAATGCTTCGTATGCCAAAAAAAAGTCACTACAATCCAACATTTTCCCCATTCTATCACTTTTTCTTTTATAACGTGAATTTTATCTAACAATTTAGAAGATAAGTTCTGACCAGTAAACTCATCATAAAAATACTTCCGAAAATATTAACATATTAAATATTTAAATACAGTCATCCAAAAATATTCGTAAATTGTAAAAAGATGGACAATAGATGCAAATAATATCTAATTCACTCCTTTTGGCACTAAATAGGACAAGTTAGAAATCTAACTACTCGCTCAAATATACTCACAGGATCTCTTAAGAAACAACTCATCTACTACAGCAGGTAAGCAATGTAAGATGTAGTGCATGAAATAAAGTATAGAACACCACATTTGATGCAGCAAGTATTATAATTTGTGCGTAGAACCCTTTTTCTTGGAATTTTTCTTCTAGGAGGCAAGTTGAAGAGAAGGAATTGAGAATGTTTTAGGAAATGTTCTACGGAACAAACATGGAAGAAAAATTTGAGCAAGTGTGAACAGCACATTAATCTCCGATTCCTTTTAAACAATGTCGAATGCTGTTCAACTTCTTTACACTGATGTCAGCACAGGAAGACCCGTGAGCAGTTTATGTGCAATTCTAAGAAACTGTGTTATCATCTCTGCTCTCCAGACAGAAATGTGACCACTGCTGGTGCAAGGATCTTAACAAAAATAATGAGTATAGACCGTAAAGAAAATTTGTAAGTTCTGTATATAATTGTATTTGATTTTGTATGTATTGCACACTGCCCTCACTGTGCACACAGCACTAATAAAGTTTTCATTACCTGTTTGATTTCTTTTGAGTCCTGATTAGAATTAGCCTGCCTATGTTACGCCCCTTGTTACCATAAATGTACAATTGTAATATTAATGTGATACCTACGTAATACTGTGTATAAACACCTTCAATTGTGTCGTAATAAAGCAGAGCAGTTATTTGGAAAGATGCGGAGTGTATCTTTTGTGTCTGTTCCCTACTGCAGTAGTTATTATTAATTTGGAACCACTAATCAATATGAGGATAGGAGTTGACCATCTATAAATTCCCATGTAATATATATATATATATATATATATATATATATATATATATATATATATACACACACACATATACATACACACACACCGGAACTTTATTAGGTACACCTTTTCAATCGCAACTCAATGCATTTAGGCATCTAGACGTGGTGAAGACGACTTGCTGACGTTCACACCAAGCATCAGAATAGGGAAGAAAGGGCATTTAAATGACTTTGAAAGTGGCATGGTTGTTGGTGCCAGCTCAGCTGGCCTAAGCATTTCAAAAACTGCTGCTCTACTGTAATTTTCACGCATAACCATCTCTGGGGTTTACAGAGAATGGTTAAAAAAAATTAAAAATATCCAGTGAGCGGCAGTTGCATGGACAAAAATGCCTTGGTGATGTCAGAGGAGAATGGGCAGACTGGTTCGAGATGATAGAAAGGCAACAGTAACTCAAATATCCACTCGTTACAACCAAGGGATGCAGAATACCATCTCTGAATGCACAACACATAGAACCTTGAAGCAGATGGGTTACAGCAGCAGAAGACCACACCGGGTGCCACTCCTGTCAGCTAAGAACAGGAAACTGAGGCAAAAATTCTTGGCCAAACTTACACTTTAAAGTGATATTGGAGTTGAAAAAAACAAGAAAAAACAAAACAAACACATCGTACTTAACTGCTCTATGCAATGGTTTTGCACAGAACAGTCCTGATCCTCCTCTTCTTGGGTCCCCTGTCAGCGTTCCTGGCCTCTCCCTCCTGCCAAGTGCCCTTCCAGCAAGCAGCTTACAATTTGGGCACCCAGGCAGGTTTGCTCCTGAGCCGCTGCTCTGCATGTCCATTCAAACACCGAGCTGCAGCTCAGCCCCGACCTCTCACTCTCCTCACTGGCTCACTGACTGATTGACAGCAGCGGGAGTCATTGGCTCCCACTGCTGTCTAAGCCAATGAGGAGGGAGAATCCCCGGAGAGCCGAGATTCTTGTGCACATCGCTTGATCGAGATGGGGCTCAGGTAAGTATTCGGGGTGGGGGGGGGCTGCTGCACAAAGGAGGATTTTATCCACTTCATGCATGCACTTGTATTTAGGGTATCAAATGTAACATGGTGGCACCATGGTTCCACTTTAAAGCGGAGTTCCACCTAAAAATGGAACTTCTGCTTTTCCGGTTCTACCACCCCCCTCCCCCCCCTCCGGTGTCACATTTGGCACCTTTCAGGGGGGAGCAGATACCTGCTCCCACTTTTGGCGATAGATCGCCGCAGAATCTGGGGCGATCTATCGCCATGTCCACCCCCCCTCCCGCTGTCTTCTGGGAGACACACAGGTCCCAGAAGACAGCAGGGACCAGTGAGATTGCGCAGCGCTACTCACGCATGCACAGTAGGGAACCAGAAAGTGAAGCCACGAGGCTTCACTTCCTGATTCCCTTACTGGAGATACTGGCGCCTGCACCCGTAAGCCGAGGGACAGATTGGCTTCATGTGAGGACATTGAAGGCAAGTAAGTGTCCTAATATTAAAAGTCAGCAGCTGTTGTAATTGTAGCTGATGACTTTAATTCTTTTTGTTTTTTTCAGCGGAACTCCGCTTTAACTCACAAAGTGAAGATTTGCTATGTTATCTGGAACATCTAGAAATGTTAATAATGTACCCTTTGTCTGGAGTTCCTCCTGAAGAATAATAGAGCACTTCCTGGTATGTGAGGGTGCCTAGGCTCTTTTGTGACTACAGAGACATAACCATACCTGGGAACTTACCATACCCAGCAATACCAGGATTTAGCTCCAGTTGCCAGGTCATTACCAGAAAGCTTACATCTGTGAAATTTCTATTCTGGGGATGTAAACAAAGCGCAGCATGTAGGATGCGATTTTCCTGAGTCGTGTACGCTGCACCCTGCCTGTACATACCGGCTGCTGGGGGAGGATGAGGAGCTGGACCTGTGCCTGTGTGGGAGCAAAGTGGACCAAGCAGGGGTGAGCTGCCTCCTGGTTGAGTGGAAACATTACTGCAGCCCCCAGACTATTTGTGTCATTATTAGTACAGCACACCACTCTGCCCCCATTTTCAGAAATTCCGATTTGTATATCTGCTGTGTGAGATCTAAGGCACTGCTACCTCGCCAAAAATCAAAAATCTAAGGAGTGCGGCTCACCGAGGCTCTAATATGAGGAAGCAAAGCTCTGCCTCTACCAATATGGCCGCCTCCACACAGACACAGTGCAGAACAGGGCCTGGCAAGTCAGTAATGGAAAAACAATCCGCTGCAGGGAGACCACAGGAAATACTGGGGACCAGGGGGGCAGAAGGGCACTGTTCCCCAGCCACAATGTTGGGGGGGGGGGGGGCTAGGTTTTTTGGCCGCTTGTCCCTCCCAGAAGGCGCATGGGCCACTAGAAGTGGGGGGAGG